>CM051272.1:44380750-44693250 GCA_027921565.1 Artemia sinica | reverse complement strand
TTGGCATTGGGAACCAACATACTCAAAATTGTTTAAGTTTTTACTGACAAAGTCCTGTCAAATTCTACGAGTTTGTTTTTCTTATCTTCCAAGTGTTAAACTACCACAAATCACCATTAAAAAAATAAATGAGACCCAAAATTAACACAGAAATTATAATACATAGCCTAGTCAAACTCAAAACAAGCAAAAAGTAAAAGGAGTGTGGCTGATAATACCCCTGTCTTTTTCAGACCAAAAAATAACAAAAGAGAAAACATTTCAAATGCATTTTGTTTTCAGCGAAGTGCAAATTACTTTCTGGTCTTGAGGAGTTGTGAGGGTTATCAGCCCTACTCATGCTAATTGTTGCTATTTTGAGTTTGAATAGGTTCTTTATTGTTATTTCTGTTTGTTTTGGGTTCTATCTATCTAATATGCCGAATAATTTTACAAAACACATTTTGCATGCAGACCCTTTATGCTTACCCCCTCCCCCGCCCCCTCGAATGTGCAAATCTATAGCGCAAGTTTATTTCTAAAGTAACGAAGAAACGGACAAAACAAACGAGGTGTGTTTTCGAATTTTACACAGCGCAAACTTGAGTGAGTGGCGCATAATACACAAGTACCAAAATTCCTTCTCCCTATGGAAATTAAAAACATAAAAATCAAATGAAACTCTCAAATTTGGAAAGCCTTATTTTCCATAGGGGGTATTTATTTTTTTTGGGGGGGGGGGTATTTTCCGTGGGGGGATATTTTCCGCGGGGGTAGTTTGCGTGGGGGGCTATTTGTCAAAAAGCTGTTGTAGTATAAGTAATAGTATATTATTAAAGCCTTTCTCTCCTTTGATCTTAATTGATTTATGTATATATTTATTTAATTAATGATATGAAAATATCTGGATCTGTAAATTTCATGGATTTAAGTCTTCAATATAATATAAGGATAAAATCTTTTACTTATTAAATGTTTACAATTTTTATTTGATAACAATAACTATACCAATATACATTTTAAAATGAGGATTTTGCAATTTTATAGCAGAGAAATTTGGTTCTCTTTGGCAGACCAAAATTAAATAGTAACCTATTGTCATTCAGTATTTGAGTTATAAGGATCTAATTCTATGACAATGTTACAATTAAATACTAAGTTTTTAGGATGGTGGAGGGCCATAGTCTCCTTGGCCATGTCCGTGTTCTAGACGTTAATTTTTTTGCTTTTTTTCCACTCTTGAAGATATATCTCTTTCAACTAGTTTTTTTCGCTATCAAAATCTGTTTAGTCAGTTTTTCCGCTAAACTTAGGGTGGGGTTAAATGTTTTTGTGATGTTCTCGTGGCCTCCTAAAGTACTATTGTTAATTGCCATTATTTTTAGCGTTATTCAGATCTTAACATCGTTGCCAAGTTATCAGCACTTAGCACCGTTCATGGTTAGATATTCTGATCGGAAGTGATTTTAAGTAAAACGAAGATTAAAAGTCTTCCTGATTAGGTGTGTATTGTTTATAAAGGAATAAAAAAAGAAAATCAGCCTTGTTTTCTTACCCCACCACGTTCAAAAGAGCTTCTGTAGTAAATAACTTTAACTTGTTCAGTGAATGTATGCTCTATTGCAATCAATGGTACTTTTATTGGTGAGACGCAAATGACTGAATGACTCTTACAAGTCACTTTCAGGCTTTTCAGAATCCTAAATATAAACTTTACCAAGAGGATGAGAAATGACACCATCAAGCAACAAGTCCAGCTACCTTTAATAACAGACTTTATCCGTCAACGTAGGTGGCGTTATCTTGGGCTTGCCATCAGGATGGGCAGAAACTGCTTGCCAAACTCCATCCTCTTCTGGAAATGAGAAGGATCAAGAAGACGAAGCCGTCCTAGAAACACCCAGAGATGTTCACACTGAAGAAACTTATCAAATGTTCATGTGTCTTTACAACCCGAATGGGAAGACGTACTAGCTGCAGCACACCTACGAGATGACTAGAGACTTTTCGTGGTTGCCTTAGGTGCCCCTGGAGGCACAAAAGGATCTAAGGTCTAAGGTTAGAGTTTCCTAATAATCACAAGCCTAAAACCAAGCTTTTTCGTGTAAACTAAAATTTGAAAAGAAGAGCACAGAAATGTGAATGAGAGCTTAAAATTGGAAACTTTCTTCTGAGCTTAGAACAAGGGCTTTATTGCTAAATAGTGGCACTTTCTTTATTTGATTTTTTTATATTTCAGAAGATTATTTAATTAAATCTGCCTCTTAACCGTTTAATTTACCTTTGAGATAGAGCTAGGCACTTTTATTTTTCTGCATAAAAGTAGTAATTTTTGTATTTTAAAGAGGAGAAAAAAAAGGGGTAGGAATGTCACTGTTTAAATTTTCTAGTTTTTAATTGAGCATTATACTTTTTGTGTGTCATGAGGCTTATTGCCACACGTACTAAAACATAGTACCAACCTGTATAAATATCAAGAACCTCTACAAGTAATATTCATTTTTAATCCTAGCAAAATCTTTGCATACACCTCAAACAAATTCATTACTCTTGTTTCATTTGGCTGCTTTTGTAACCTTGAATTGTTATAATTGAAAATGATAACTTTTCTGGCATGCAAAATTTGATATAAAACTATTCCGTGCATGAAAGGTTTGCCTCTCTTGTTAATGGTAATGGTAATAGCCCTTCAAGGTAATGTTTTCAGCACTGGAAGAGGGGGCAATCTCTTCATATACAGACTAATTTATATTCGTCTTAAGTCTTGATGTTGCTCTATACTTTCAGTTTGAGAATTTTTTTTCTTTCATTTTTGATTTGTTTTGAAAGAATGCCGATAAATCTGGCTCACCCTCCATCTGACCATCCTCTTCTTGCAAAAAAAATCCTCCGTGGAAAGCTCCTCCAACGTCAAATACACACCTCAATAAAATTCCTTCCAGGAAAATCTATTTTCGCTTTAATTCTCCCTCGTCCCCCCCCCGCAATATTTCTTGCGGGAGATTCAGTTTGAAAAAAGCTTCATAGCGTACTTTTATTTGAAAAAAAGTTCTAATCGTTTTTCTGATCGCTCCAGAAATCCTCCCGTCCGTGTAAATTATTTCCAAGTAATTTGAAACATGCTGAAAGTTTCCCCCGAAACATACCCAGATGTATTATTGAGTAGACAAAGAGAAAGTAAGACAAATTAAAATAATTTCATAGGGGTATTTAATCGAAGTCCTCGAGGGCAAGGCTTCCCGTGAGAAGTGCACCCAAGGAAACGTACCTCCAAACAGAAAATTATCTCCATGGAAAATAACCCAAGGCACAAAATCCCCCCCCCCCAAAAAAAATTCTTTATACTTCCCAATAACAAACTATGTTTAAACAATGGGCAAATTTCATAACTTAAAAACCTCCAGGGGCTGGGGCCGGGGGTCAAGTTATCTCCAAAGTCATTGTTGCGGGACTTTTAACTAATATGAACAAAATGGTTATTTCGAAATTGTGGTCAGATAATTTTGGAAAAGGAGACACGGAAGGGGGTTTAGTTACCCTACAATCTTTTTGGGTACTTAAAAAGAATGCTAGAGCTTATAATTTCCGTTCAAATTTGCCTTTTCCCAACTTTCTAGAATTATTGGCTCAATACGATCGTCCCTGGGGAGAAAAAAGTCAAATAAACAAGCGTCCAAGATATTTTCTTCTCACAAAAATGACAAAATTGTACATTTTTGTAGCTAGGAGCTTGAAAACTAAACAGCAGGGTTGTTTATTATGCTGAATCTGATAGTGTAATTTTCATTACCAATATGTATTTTTCAGAAGACTTTACCCCCCCCCCCACTTTTTTGAAAATCAGTTTTCTCAGCCTTATAACCTTTTATGGGTAAAATACTAAGCTGAATGAATCTTATATATTTGGAACCCGCATAGTAGTTTTTTTTTTGTATATTTATTGATATCAAAATTCCGTTTTTTAAAGTTTTGGTTACTATTGAACCGTATCGCTCCTTACTTACAGTTTCTTACGACGAACTGTTTGAAAAGACTTTCTTTTCAAATGAAGTTTAGTCAACAGTTTTGTTAAATTAACAGCTTTTGCTCTCACAAAACATTGATTTTTGAAAATCTAGTTTGGTAGATGAATTCAACTGGGTATCAGCTGCGGAATTTTTGACGTAGAACGTAAATCCTAAGACTGAGCTCTGTACTTTTAAATGTATCACTAGCATAATATGCAGAATCTGAGATTTTAGATTAGGATCTGTTGATAAACAATATATAATCTGCAAATGCTACCATGTACGTATTCTGGGGCGGGGGGTGTCTACGCGGTTGGACCTCTCGATAAATTTTGTTGACTCGTACAAAGGTGCAAATATACATATATTACATGTAAAATACATGTTGAAGGGAAGATGTCTTTTAGCAACTGTATAAGAGTTTTCGCTAACGAAATATTCTAATAAGTGGTTGAATAATTTTGTCAAGTGATGAGAATGATTCTAAGTTGATAATTGATGCACCAGGGCTACTTCTGAAAACTTAGACATTTGTCTCCAAAGTCTTTTGAGGGCTGTCAGAATTTTTTTTTCTTTTGTCTGTTAAATATACTGGCCGTATACCTAAGTTGCAAAACTAAATAATTTACAACTTATTGAGCCGCAAATCATGCTACACACAAAACTGCTAATGAAAAACAGAGACATTGCAGTTAAGTCGAAAAGCCATGTAAAGCAAATATAGTAATGGTTGAGTGTTTGAAATCATTTACTCAATTTGTAGTGATTAGGCCTACTTGTTAGGATTTTAAAATATTAGCGCAAAAGTGAAAGTAGTGTTTCTGCATACTTCTCATCGTGTGTTCGGTTCATTTTCTGCATCAACCTCTACCCTACTCTCCTTGATTCTATATGTTTTTATTTAACACGACTTTTTTGTCTTTCAATTTATGCATTGTATTTTTTCGTGAATTTTATTTCTATGTATGGGATTTTTTTTGTCTTTTGAAGCGTTTTGTTTTTCTTCAGGTTGATTTTTTGTCTTTTAGGGGATTTAGGCCAGTCTATTGACTTGGATCTAATTTTTTCAACAGCACTAAGAAACCTGATTGGAATATAAATGAACACAGGGTTGATTTCGATTCAATATTGAGGCTAATATCAGGCCTTTTAAAGAGCGCTATTGAAAATTTTGCGCCTTATAATTTTGATGAAACTGTCATGTTTAGTGTCAAAGATCTTGGAGATGAGTTGTAATTGACCACAAGTAGATTTTATTTGCTTGGTCTCTATCCCCATTATTACAGTATAGTCTCATTAATAATCCCAAAGGTATTAGTAAATCATAGGTTTTCGTCGTGATTTATGATCGTCGTTTATTTATTTCTGAATATTAGCAGATGTTTTTGGTTTTTAGAAAACTAATCTCTTCTATGTTTTTGCTTTTCTTCTTCTTTTTTTTCTTCGTTTCGATCTTTTGGGTGTGATTATTATTATTAGTAAGACTGTAAAACAACAAATTTTATTTCTTGCAAAATTAGAGTAATCAAATTGATCCCTACTTTTACTAATTACTCTCCACAGCAGCAAGCCACCTGAGGCTAACACAGTTACGTGTGCTCCTTCATCTTTTTTTTGTTCAAAGCCCAAAAAAAAACACCTTAGCATCTTCCCATTTTCCTTAAATCTATTCTTCCGAAATGTTCCAACCCCTACCGTAGACGACCTACTTTCCATTTAGCCTCAGACGGTTGGCTAAAAAGAAAAATCTTTGGTAATCTGTCATCCTTCATCTGCACAGCGTGTCCTTGCCATCTAAACCATTCTCTTATTATAGTGCTGGAAAGCGAGAATGAACTACTATTTTTGTACAGCCTTGTGTTTGAAACACACTCAGTCGGCTTGCCCGCAGATTTATCTTCCAATTCTTCCAGTTTTTATGCCACTGTGAAAAATTACTACCAGGAATACTGAGTAATGCTACCAAGGTAAATGAAGCTGTCTACTAGATCGATCTTTTTGTTACCCAGCTTCATCTTTTCTTCTTCACTTATTCCTAGCCTTAGCGACCAATTGTTCTTAATATTAATTGTAAAGCCTATTATAGTGCCATGAGATCGCAAAACCTCTAAAAGTTCATTAATTTAGCTCAAACTTTCATCTAGGATGCTTAAATCATTAGCATAATCTAAGTCCAAGAAATTCCAGGAGTCTTGACCATTTAATTTCGTGTCACTGCCGTTGTGTTTTCTGTGTTGGATAAGGTAGAGTCAATCAAACCCTGCTTAACTCCCGATTAAATGAAAAACCACCTGGTAACCTCATTATCTATTTTAATTGTATTAGTGCTAATCTCCTACATGCGCTAATCACTGTGATACATTTGCCTGGTATACCATACAAGGATAAGACCTTCGCGTATTCTCTTCTATTAGCTGAATCATACCCTTGCTCATAATCTATAAAAGTGAAGACTAAACGTGTTTCGTGTCTTAGGCACTTCTCAATTATTAAACTAAGAGTGAAGGCTTGGTCGACACATCTTCTACCTTTTCTAAAACCACTATGTTATTCTATTTAGACTTATTCTGCAGCATCTCTCAAAAGTATTATCATACTAAGTAAATTGCAACTTACGAAAACCAGGCTTGTGCCTCTACAATTACTACACGTACTCTTATGACATTTCTTATGCAGGGGTTTAATTAGGGTTTTCCTAAAATCATTAGGTCCCCTTTTTAATATTATAATTTTTTTTCTTTACTAATTTCATATAGATTAGCTCCTTGTATAAACATACCAACAAGGATTTCTAACCAGTTCGCAACATTAATTGACAATATTTTTTCAGCACTACACTCTATTAAGAACGAAAAACTGCTTTCTGATGCTAACGACCATTTGCCAGTTGCAGCCTTGTTTCCAATCCTCTGAACTCCACAAACATTAGTCTTCCAGGAGACACCGAGATTCTGTTGCTTCCAGTGGAGCTGGATAGACTAAAAGAAGATCTGAATACATCTTCATGGGACTTTTCATTACCAGGAAATATTAATTTGCGCAATTATAGCAATATATTTCGCCAGTTTTTTTAGACTGTCTAGGAAACATTCACGTCTTATTGTCCAAAATCTCCTTTAAGGAATTCTCGATCAAAAAGATCAATACCCATATCTCCCTGGTTAACATCGGGAGTCCTCAAGTCAATAATTAGGAAGCAGAACCTTTGGAAAATATACAATAACAGACCAAGTGATGCTAAATTAGAAGCATTTAAGTTGTACCGTAATATGCTGAAATCAATTATATTGAGAGCCAAAACAGTTTATTTTACAGAGAGATTTGTTGATTGCGGTAAAAATATAAAAAAGACGTGGGACGTGATTAAGGAACTTAATTGAACATCCAGAAAACTAGAAGGTCTTTCTAAATCTGTTATGGTAGACGATCAACTTATCACAGAAAAAGGCCAAATGCGACGTTATATGAACAAATTCTTTGCAGTGATAGGGGAAAAAAACTGTTAATAGCGTTTCCTACTGCTCGTTGTCACAGACTTGGAAGCAGTTCCTAGGCCCCTCATGCTTGAAATCAATGGTTCTTGAGGACATTACGGTGCATGACATTACAAATATTTTTTTGTCTTTGAAGAATTCTTCAACAAGTTTTGACAAAATTTCTGCTAAAGTAATTAAACAAAACCTTCCATCGATTATCACCCCACTTTACCATTTGATAACTGGGTCATTTCAACTAGGAGTATTTCTTTTAAGTCTTAAATTGTCGCGTGTGATAGCTCTCTATAAAGGAGGTGACCGTGAGGATCCTGGGAACTATAGACCGATATCTCTTTTGTCAGTGTTCTCTAGGATATTTGAAAGGCCAATGCTAAAACGTCTGGTGACATTTCTTGAAGCAATTTTTTTCCCATCAGTTTGGGTTTCGCGCAAAATATTCTACAAACCATGCTTTTAATAAACCTCTTCAGTTTATACGACGATCTTTATATTCTAATCTTATTCCTGCAGCCATTTTGCTTGATGTAAACAAAGCTTTTGACAGCCTTACATACAAGATCCTCATTGGTAAACCCTCTCATCATGGTGTACGTGGGGATGCATTATCTTGGTTCTCATCATGCCTCATTGACAGATCTATCGACATGGAACATACAGACAAGGAATTTCCAATTGAATACGGAGTACACCAAGTTTCCATTCTTGGGCCAACCCTCT
Source organism: Artemia sinica (assembly GCA_027921565.1). NCBI lineage: Eukaryota > Metazoa > Arthropoda > Branchiopoda > Anostraca > Artemiidae > Artemia > Artemia sinica. Next base: position 44,685,050 of record CM051272.1, on the reverse strand, counting down.
TCCTGATTTATGTGAACGACCTCTAACGACTTCTGAACACCCCAATTACCAATGTTTGCTGTGGATTGTGTCACAAATGTTACTCTCACACTATGTTGGCGTCCTTTTCTGATAGTCGAGAAGAACTGGTAGTATTTGTAGATTACAATACTCTAGGTGCTGCAGCTCCGTATGAGTCATCCCTTATTCTATAGCTTCAAGCAAAGACTGAGAAGATAATCAATTGGTTTGACATAAATTAACTAGCTTTAAATGTAAAAAAGATGTACCTTCTTATTTTTTCCCGTACAGGTGCGAGCTGCCCCACCATTACTGAGCTTCCTACACCAAGTAGATCCATAAGCCACCCCTCGGATCGATATGTGTGATTCCTGGGTGTTCTTCTGGATGAAAGTTTATCGTTTTAGTGGCACGTTCAAGTAATAAGCGTGAAAATTTTTCACGGACTTGGAATCATTCGTAAAGCGTTTATTTCCTTTTCCTATCCTCGGTCTTTTATATTTCTCTCCCATTTTCCTTTACAAATGTTACTGTTCGTCTGAGTGGATGTCTAAATTTCCTTCTGTATTTGCTCCTGTTCCTATTCTTCATGAGAAAGCGGTAAAACTTCTCTATTCGGCTAAACGCACTCCTGTTTATCTCCTTAAGATTAAAATTATTTATGTTATATCTCTATGTTCGTTGGCATATCAGTTCTTACACGGAGATCTCCAATGTTGTTTTTCTGGACTACTTAAACTAACTTTGGAGAATAAATTTGTATACAGTTCGAAACTGAGAGGATGTGATGATTCCGGCTACTCCCTCGGTTCGTTCAGATTTTGGTCTGGTCGTGATTGTGGGACGTGCTAGGAAATTGGTTCCTGCTGTGATTTGTCAGTCACGAACACTTGGCTCCTTTAAAAGACACAAGAAAAGTTTCTTATTAAAGGGAAAAATTGAATAATTTTTAGTTGTTTTAGGTTTTTTTGTTTTTTTTTTGGAGGGGTTGGTTTGTTTTGTTTTGTTGGATCCTCAATGATGCAGAGAATTTCATTTTGTTATTTTATTGTTGGGCGATAGGAGAGTCGCTGTTTCGTGCAGACTGTCGTTGAGTTGACTTCTTTTCCTTATAGATTTACAAATTAGACATTGTTTAGTATTGTTTATGCCATGTTTTAATATTAGTCTTTTATTCTATGTCGTTTCCCAAATAACGGGCCATAGAGCCCTTTGGGATATTGTTTTTGTTATTGTTATTTATGGAAATAAATGGAACTTGAACTTTAATTAGTAACTTTTTTCTAACCTCACAGTCATCTTTCTCCACACCTTCTCCCAATTCACCCCACATTCTCAAAAGGTTCTGTCCATATGTCTTTAACTCTTTTCTTATCTCTGATTTTAAACTCTCCAGTTTATTATTCAACTGTTCCCGTAAAGCTTTTCTCAAACTCTCATTTTTGAGTTTATCAACGTCAAAGCTTCCTGGGAGGTAGTCACCTTTCAAAAATTTAAGCTTTAAATTAGCCATAAACACTGCTAAATGGTCATCTAATTTTTAACATCAATTACAGCCCTCCTATATACCCTAGTATCTTTTATTGACCCTGCTAGTCTTCGTTTTACAATAAAATAATAAATAAGGTTAGCATTTTTACTATCATGTCAATACCATTTTAACTTCTGAATTATTTTTACCAAATACAGTAGGTATTTTAACTAGAATATTATACCTACAAGCTTTTTGCAGTCAGTAACTATTACTGTTTTCTTTTACTATACGAAGTTTTTCTTTGGTTTCTATACCAACTATCCCTTTTTTTACTTACCCGGGTGTGAAATTGTCCTAAAAAAATATCATGTTTCTGCCTGGACTCCTTTCTAATTATTCTTATGACTGTATATAAGTTTTATCTGAGTGACTATTACATCTGTTAGCCAGTACTTAGAAATTAAATTGACTTAATTGTCATTTTAATAACCTTTAATCTGATTAAATTTACTTAAGTAAAAGAGTCTATTAAAAGCAATATTACAAGATTGAATTAAACATAGAAATTAACTGCAAAAGTATTTTGACCTCTCCTTTGAGTTTAAGGATTTGTTCTTTGAACTCTTCTTTGTCGTTTGGCATAGGTAACGAGTTCGTTTTCCTTTGCTACGATAAGACTTTAAACATTTGGGGGATATTGGAACCTATTTATTAGGTCTGTTCAAGAGATTAAATGACAGATAGGAGTGAAAACTGGCGCTAATATTGTCAAAAAAAATTACTAACGCCATCTAACGTTTTTCTATTGTTTTTCTTAACATAAAAGTAAAGCAAATTAGTGTTACTAGCGTAATTTGACGAGTACCAAAGCATATTCTCAGAACAAAGTGCTTAAGCCCGCTTAGAACTGCACAGCAAGAAGTCCCTGAGACCTACAGTTGAATGGGCCCATCCTGGTCACAACTTGGTTTTAAGCATTAGCCGATGCTCGTCTATCAGCAAGAGTCATAATCTTGCACAGACAATCTTAAGTCTATTACTTTCGATTCATTATATATTATGATATTCATTGTATCATTATATATGACTCCCGAGTAAATTTATGTTTTGGATCCCAGGAATTGAGCAAGTGAAGAAAAGAACCCAGAGACTCGTCACCATGCTCCCCCAAAAAAAAAATATCATCTTTAAAACGAATCCAAAATTAAGGTTCACAAAAACTTTGCAAAATATCCCTTTCTTCAAGGTCATCCATGAAGATATCAGCCTGTATTGGAGAAGGGGGCATCCATTGAAAGCCCATATTTCTTTCTATAAAAAACATCTCTATAATGGAAGTGAAAAGAAGTTCTGTTACAAAGTGCTCTAAGTGAAAGAAGTGTCTGATTCGAAAGAGTAGATTTTTCTGATATAGACGGGTTAGAATTAAGTTTATGCTCCAAAATCATTTCAGCCTCTTGAGGATCACAATTGGTATACATTAAATCTGCATCAAAACTGCCAATTCTTGTATTTGGTTTAACCGAAACTTGCTTTACCTTGGAAACAAAATCAGCGGAATTTTAAATACAGGATTTTTGAGCCTGAATTAGTGGGCGAAATACAACTGATAAGAATTTCCCCGTTTTTGCTGTAGGAGAATTAAAAGAAGAAACAATGGGTCGAATTGGATTACCGAGCTTATGAACTTTAGTAACACTATAAAAGCGAGGGGACGTGCATCCACGTGGGTAAAACCTTATGTACAATTGATCTGTAATTTCCCCTTTTCCTTTTAGATAAGAAATCTCTTCGGACTTCCTGGACAAATTTTTCTTTGGGATTGGTAGCTAATTGTTCATATTTGTTAGAATCACTTAAAATGTCTCTGAATTTTCTATTGTAATCATCTGAATCTAAGACGACAACAGTATTCCCTTTATCGGCTTTGGTAATAATCATAGAATGATCATTATGTAGTGAGTGTAAGACCAAGTGTTCATTTTTACTAAACAAATTTTAATTTGTATTATGAACAGAATGTGAATTCAACAAAGTTTAAACAAGTTGTGATCTAACCTCAGAAATCTCTCCAATATCAGCCCAAGATTCATGAAATACCCCCTCTGTGTTCGCAATCGTTTCACTATCAGGTATTTTCAAAGGGGCTATCGAAAATTTCAATACTTTCAACAGAACCTGATTTTGTTCTGTTTTAAGGGGCGTGGAGCTGACATTTATCACAACAGGACCAGGATACGCATTTGGGAAAAAAGATGGATTATTAGAGAGTTTTCCCAATTTTAAACGGTGTAATTTTTCAGAAAGTCTTTGTCTAGAAATCCTAAAGTCATGCTTAAAAGAATTTTCAGCAATAGCCTTAATTTGATGAAAATTGGCATAAGAGAGCGTACATAATATTTCTCACTCAAGCCTGAAAATATCCTGATTTAACCGGCAGCGCCTGCTTTTGCTTTCTCTAATAACATGTTTCAAAATACCAAACCCTATACGTTCTGTAAATTGCCGTTCGTTACGTGTGTTTAAGTGAAGTGAATGTCGCATTGGCTTGGGTAAAATACGGTTAGTTGTACAGTTATGAAGAAAATACTGTTGATTAATCAAATTAGCTTTTTTTTTCTCAGAAGAGATATAAATGTAGTAACAATATTGGTAGAATGCTCCCCATAAGCATGACGAAGATAATTTCTTAAATCACATTGGCCTGACATCGCATAAAGAAAGATAAATGAGCAAACATAGGGTTTTTTATAGGCCAAATAGAAGTAATGAAAAACACACAAAGCGAATATTTCGAGAGGAAAAATGCCTCTCTTCTTCAGTGTGAAACAAAATAATAAATACAAAGAAAAGACCGAAGAAAAACACAACAAAAAACAAACACGGAAAGTCAATGTGAAAAGAACCAAGAAAAAACAACGAAAAAATAAAAAATAAAAATTAATACAAATCAACTAAATCCAAAAATTAAAAGAATTAAAACCAAATACCTAACAACCATAAAAGCGAGTTATTCGCCAATATCCGCGATTTGCACAAAATCCAAAAAAATATGAACTGCCATCGACGGATACTAGCGAACAACTGAGAAAGAAAAGAAAACAATTCATTCGCTCAAAAACAAAACGAACCAGCAATTAAATAAGTTATTACTAAAGGAATTACTAAAGCATCAGCTTTTCTTTTGAGAAAACCGATATATGACTCATTTATTCTTAAATAACCAGAATCACTGTTCAAAGCTAGACCTAAATGTTGATATTTATAAATTTCAACAGCTTCTCTGTAGTGCTGAACAATACCTTTGCCATGCGAAATTGGGCTAGCTTGATTAAACAAAATAGTATGGTCTGGTTTTTCAAAAATGTGCTCTGCAAGGGCAGAGTCAAAATTTTTTTTTTCCGCTTTTTAAGTGTATTATTAATTGAACTAGAGTGCTGAGTTTATCTATCCGTTAGTCACTTATCAGTTCTTCCGATATACCAAAGACCACACGAACAAGGAATTTTGTAGACACCGGAGTTTTCACCTACCGGGATAGGGTCTTTACCTTGATAAATTTGAGACCTGATAGTTTTTCTGGGCTTCTAATAAATTTAAATGTTTTTTTTCTTAGATTTTTTTTTGAAATGTGGTCTGATACCCTTTTAACGTATGGGAGTCCAAGATAAACTGAATTTTCCTTTTAATTTGTGTTTTCTGTGGAACTATCTGATAATCTTTTAATGCGTTTTGCAATTACAGAATTTACTAAACTATCTGGATACCCATTCCCAAATAAAATATCTCTAAGGTGTTTGAGCTCTAAATCGAAGAAAAATGTTGAACATTCTTTCAATGCTCTATCAACTAGAGAAGTGACAACTCCTCTTTTCACAGCAGGAGAATGATTAGAGGAAGAATTTCAGTAACGGTCATTATGTGTGGGTTTTCTATAGACACTAAACTCCAAACATGCATCATATCGGTGCACCAGAACATATAAGAAAGGAAGATGCCTCTCTATCTCTGATTAAATAAAAAAAAAACTTTTTTTAACTGAAAGTAAGGAACGACGTTAAAACTTAAAACGAACAGAAATTATTCCGTTTATGAAAGGGGCTATCCCCCCCTCAACGCCTCACTCTTTACGCTTAAGTTTGACTTTCTCACAGCTCAATTTTTTTTAAAGAATGAAAAACTTTAGAGTAAAGAGCGAGGTGTCGAAGAGGGGACAGCCCCTTTCATTTACGGGATAATTCTTGTTCGTTTTAAGTTTTAACGTCTTTCCTTAATTTCAGTTAAAAAAAAACTTGTTTTTCTTATTAAATTTTTGAACGTTTTTGAATTAATGTAGGTTTTGATTTTTAATCACCGTTAATGAATAATTAAAACAAAATTTGAATATTAATTTTGCTTTTATTTGGTTAAACAGCTTTCTCGAAACCTGTTTAATTTTGTTTACGAATTTTTATTAGTAATAAATATACGTAACTTACGAATTAACTTATGTAGCGAACTTTTATATTCATTAATTTCAAATACGTATATTAGAGAGTTCGCTCCCTAGTCAATACCTTGCTCTTTAAGCTAAAGTTCGAGTTTTGTTCCAACTCTTTGAAAATAACCCCTTAATCACAAATGCCGTTAATTAGAATAAATAGCTCTTATGAAAGTACTAAATGATCTTTGGATTAAAGAATGAGGTATTGACTAGGGTGTGAACCCAATCATACACGTAGTATTTTCTGTCGTTTTAAGTTTTGATATTGCTCCTTACTTTTATTTGAAAAACTTGTTTTTTTTTTAAATATAATTTCTGATCATTTCTTATATAATGCTGAAAATCTGGCGCCCCTTCATAGCAATGTCCCTTCCCCATGAAAACTTCCTTCATGGAAAGATCCCGCCCCACAACCCCCGACCCAGTCCCTCCCACTACCAGAAAAAAATCCCCCCTGAAGACGTCTGTGTACTTCCCAATAACCAATACTATATGTTAACATTGGGTAAAGTTCATAATTTTCAGCCCTACCCCCAGGGACTTCGGGAGATTAAGTCATCCTATAAGAAATAGTTATCATATTTTTGACCATGCTAAATAAAATAGCTATATCAAAATTTTGATCGGGTGACTTTGGGAAATATATGAGCACGGGAGGGGGCCTAGTTGCCCTCCATTTTTTGGTCACTTAAAAAGCGTGCTAGAAATTTTGATTTCCGTTCGAATGAGCCCTACCACGATAGTCTAGGACCGCTGGGTCAATACGATCACCCCTGGGGAAAAAACAAACAAATAAACACACATCTGTGATCTTTCTTCTGGCAAAAAATGCAAAATTCCACATTTAGGTAGATAAGAGCTTGAAAACTCTGCAGTAGGGTTCTTTGATACGCTGAATATGATGGTGGGATTTTCATTAAGGTTCTATAACTTTTAGGGTGCCTTTCCCCCTTTTTTCGAAAATCAGCCGAATTTTCTTAGGCACTTAACTTTTGATAGGTGGGACTAAACGTGATTAAACTTATAGATTTGAAATGAGCATTAAAATTTGGTTCCTTTGATGTTTTTATTGGTATTAAATTCCATTTTCTACAGTTTCGGTTACCATTGAGCCGGGTCGCTCCTTACTTACAGTTCGTTCTCACAAACTGTTTAATTCCTGAGTAAATTTTAGTTTTGGACTAGGTCAACATTTAGGTCTAGCTTTGAACAGGGATTCTGGTGATTTAAGAATAAACGAGTCATATTTCAGTTTTCTCAAAAGAGAAGCCGATACTTTAGTAATCCCTGAAATAAACCTTGAACCACTTTCCCAGTTATATGATCAAACACGTGAACAACTCCCTATGTCTCAAAGGGTGTCTGTAAGAAATGTATTAATTAAAATCAGAAGTCAGATGACATAGTTCGCAAAATTATTTAATTGCTGGTTCGTTTTGTTTTTGAGTGAATGAATTGATTTCCTTTCTCTCTCAGTTGTTAGCTAGTATCTGTCGATGGCAGTTCATACTGTTTTGTATTTTGTGCAAATCGTGGATATTGACGAATAACTCGCTTTTATGGTTGTTAGGTATTTGGTTTTAATTCTTTTAATTTTTGGATTTTATTGAATTTTATTAATCTTTGAAGTTTGTTTTTTTCATATTGAATTTCCGCGTTTGTTTTTTGTTGTTTTTTTTTTTTTCTTCGACCCTTTCTTCATATTCATTATTTCGTGTCGTGCTGAAGAAGAGAGACGTTTTTCTTCTCGAAATATTTGCTTTATGTTTTTTTTCAGTACTTCAATTGACCTATAAAAAATCCCATTTTTGCTTGTTTTTCTTTCTTTATGTGATGTCAGGCCAATATGGTTTAAGAAATTATTATTAGGAATGAAAACATATTTATGAAAAGTATGAAAAACATTTGTTTCTATTAAATTAAACGCAATAACTCAAAAGATACGGTAGACGAAAAAAATACAAAAATCTTCATTTTGCAGGCGTTAAGCAGAATTTTGTAAATGTCTCAGCAGAGGTGCTGCTTTTACATAACTCTTTGACAAATTTTCAATTATTTTAATTTAATATATATATTTTCTTTTATCTGAGAATTAGCAAGAATAGAAAACCTTTTTCGGAGTTATTTAGAACGTCAAAAGGGTAAGGGGTCAAGGCGTCTGAAGCCCATACTTTGATATTCAAATTTTCTAGTGTTTGCCATTCAACTTTTTTTATATTCTAGGACCGTACGCTGGGAGAAGAGAAAATCCTTTTGGTGGCGAGATGCTTGAGTATACTCTGGTTGAAGCAAATTGGACCCGTGGAATGTGCAACAAGAAATTAACCAGTGCTTCTGTTCCCAGTAAGCGGTTTGTCATGTACCAACCAAATATGGAGGCTAAAGTGAAGGACTGTTAATATCAAGTAAGTATGAATTTTGTTCTAGAGAAGGATGCATGGACTTTGAATCTGAGATTTGATGAGGTTTTTAAGCTTGACATTTATTTGTGTTAATAATTCAATTAAAACTATATACAGAGTTAAAAAATATATATATAAAAATAAAAAGTATTTGATCATAACTCCGCAGTGCAAAATACAAATACAAATGAACATACAAATGGATGTTCATTGTCAGTTTAATATACATATACCGATATTTAGTAATCAAAGTGTTAAAATTATTACATTTATTAAAGTTATAAAAGTAAAACACTTATATTTCAGTAAAGTGCAAATTTTGTTCTGGAGTTGGGAATGCATAGGGATTTTGCGCCCAATTTATGTTAATTTCTGCTCGTTTTGAGTTTGACTCGGTTATTTATTGTAATTTCTGTTCGATTTGGGTTTCATATATATATCGATGTTAATTTGCTGTAGTTTCATGCTTGGTAGATTATTTGATTTTATTTTTGCTCATTTTTTGTTTAATGGAATTCTTAACTATTCTTGGAAAAACTTATTTTGTGGAAAAAGTTTTTTAATTAATTTCTGTTCGTTTTATATTGACAGTCTTTTCAGGGGAAAAGAAAATAATACTTTAAATCTTTTCGTTTTTTAAGACTTTATAGTTTGGCCTGCTATTTGTATGCTGGAGAAAGATGTTCAGCAATTTTTAAATACATGCACCCTTTTAAAAATCTGGACAAAAAAAAGTACTGTTTAGTTTAGTTTCATACCTCCTCTTGTTGACCTGAAATGGAAAATTTGATAACATTAGCAAAAAAATCTGCTTACCTAATTTTTGTTAATGTTAATTCCCAATAAGGCCCTCAGCAGTGTCCCAAGAACGACTGAGGGTATTATGTTAAAATTTTCGGGGCTACTTCTGCTGTCAAAATTTAACCAAATCAAAATAGCCTAAGTGTATCCATGCTATCAAAGAAAGTAAACAGATCAAAGAAAGTAAAAATGTTAATACTATTTGTTTTGTTAAAGTTGTAAAAGTAAAAACATTTATATTTTTTCAGTAAAGTGGAAATTATGTTCTGTCCTTGAGAAGGCATAGGGTTTTTGAGTCCTGCTCGTGTTAATTTCTGTTCGTTTTGAGTTTGACTCGGTTATTTAGTGTAATTTGTCTTCGGTTTGGGTTTAACTTATTAAAATTTTTACTTACTAAAAAATCTGTTTTCTTTCTATGATAACTTTTATACACCTAAGTTTTTTCTATTTTTTTAAATTTTAAGAGCAGAAATGAGAAGGTCAGCATGGTAGGGTGGGCGTGGGTGGATGGGAAAGAAAGGGGGAATAGTTGCTCTCGAATCACTTTCGAATCTTAAAAAGGGCATCAGCCCTTTCCATTTTAATTGATTGAGTCCTTTTCGAAGTTCCCATGACAACTCATTCAATACGAAGTGCCCTGGTCTAAACAAAAACAAAAAATAATAAAATACACCCACTTCGATCTTTGCCATAAAAATGTCAAGCATTCCAATCACTTTAGACTATTAAAATGGGCACTAGCCCTTTCGATTTACAAAAGAATGAACCCTTTTAGAAACAACAGCACTTTCTAAGAACACCTTATATGCCCCCAGAACATAAATTACAACCCTTTCGCTAAGTTCTGTTAGGGTGGTTGTCATCCTCTAAGAATGAATTTCCAGAACTTTCAACTACGTTAAACAACATGGGTATCTCAAAATTATGATTGTATGTGTTTGGGGAAATGGTGGGCGTGAGAGGGGTTTTAGTCACCTTCCAATCACTTCCGACTATTATAAAGGGCACAAACCATTCCGATTTCCAATTGAATGGGCTCTTTTCGAAGTTTCTACGACAACTTGGATACGAAGAGCCCTGCTCTAAAGAAAAAAAAATAATACACTGCGCAAACACAGATCTTATATACCCCTCGGGCATAATTTAAAACCCTTGCCCTGAGGGTTGGGGGGGGGGGTGTCCTCCTCTTTACTTAGTCCCCGTTTCTTTTCTCGTTCTCGAGTGTCCCCGTTCTTCACTTAAGCAGCGCGATCGTGCTGCCGTATAAAATGATTTATACAACTACTTTCTATGCAAACCTTATATCCCCCAGGGCATAACTTACAATCCTTGCAGCGAGGGCTCTGAGGGGGTTATCATCCTAAAAGACCTAGTTTCCAGAACGTTCAACAACGTTAAACAAAATGGATATCTCAAAATTTTGATTGGATGTGTTTTGGAAAATGGTGGGCGTGAGAGGGGCGTTAGTCACTATCTAATCAATTTCAACTATTAAAAAAGGCACTAACCCTTTCAATTTCCAATTGAATGAATCATATTGAAGTTTTTACGACAATACTTTCAATAAAAACCTTATATGCCCAGGGCGTAACTTACAACTCTTGCCCCGAGGGCTGTGGGGGAGGGATTGTCATCTTTAAAGACCTAATTTCCAGAACTTTCAACAACATAGAAAAAATGGCTATCTAAAAATTTAGATTGGATGTGTTTGGGGAAAAGGTGGGTGTGAGAGGGGGGTTAGTTACCCTCAAATCACTTTCGACTACTAAAAAGGGTACTATCCCTTTTAATTTCAAATCGAATTAGCCGTTTTAAAAGTTTCTACGACAAAGATTTCAATAAAAACCTTACATGCCCAAAGAACATAACTTATAATCCTTACCCTGAGGGTATTCCTTGCCCTAAGGGTTGTGAGGGAGTGTCCTCCTCTAAAATATTTTTCGATCTGGAAATCACCTCTGCTGAACAAAATGGCTCTCTAAAAAATTTTTTGGGACGTGTATGGGGGAATGATGGGCGTGGGGGGGGGTCTAGTTGCCCTTCAATCACTTTCGACTATTAAAAAGGGCGCTAGCCCTTTGAATTTCCAATCGAATGAGCTTTTTTTGAAATTTCTATGAAAACGCCCACCAATCACCTTCGAGTATTAAAAAGGACACTAGCCCTTTGAATTTCCAATCGAATGAGCCTTTTTTGAAGTTTCTACGACAACGCAATCTATAAAAACCTTATATGGTTTCAGGCCATAGCTTAGAACCCTTGCACTGAGGGTTTGGGGGAGTCCTCCTCAAAAACATAAAATTTCTGTCTGAAAAATCAACTACGCTGAACAAAATGGTTATCTCAAAATTTCGATTGGATGTGTTTGGGGGAATTATGGGCGGGGTGGGGGGTTCGACTATTGAAAAGGCTACTAGTCCTTCGAATTTCCAATCAAATGAGGGTGTTGTGAAGTTTCTACGACAACGCATTCTATAAAATACAGTTTTTACCTTTGTGTATAACTCCTATTTACTACATTAAAACTTTTCTGATTATCATGTGTGGATGTATTTGTAGAATTTTTTTGCTTCAAATCCATATTAGTGGTCCACCTAATAAAAGATGATACATTTAGTGGTTCATCAACTTCTAAAGGTTGATGACCACCAGCATAAATCAAACCAGGTTTAAACACACTGGACTGGTAGCCTAGCAGCTTGCCTTAAAAAACTGTTTAAACTCGGATCTAGTTTATTTCTGTCGGGTCGTTCAATAGTTTGGGAAAAACTTGATTGGAGCCTGATTAGATAATATTAATAAACCCAAATTAGCATTACCTGTACGAAGTCTTGGTCGAACTTTGATTACGATTGGAAAAGAAGGTAGGAAATTTTCCAACATGTTAGAGAAGTATTCAGAATTTAAACGAAAGGAGGATCACGAGACAATTTCTAAGCTAATGCATCCAGGAAAGTGAAATAACTCAATTACAAAACAAGATTGAAACGGATACAACATTTGAGAAGGACACGCAAGATCTGGGTATGCACTCAGACTTTGTCCCCCAGAACCGGGGTGTTTTTCAAGAGTTTGGATAGCTTTTTCAGTCAGGAGATAAGTTTTTGTCTAGGACGAAGTAATGAGTAATGTAAAAACTTCTAACAAACAGAAATTAGATAAAAAATTATTTTAAATATGTGCCTCAGGCTCTTTGTAGTAATTTTTATGTCAGGCCATCAATCAACAGAAATGATGATAAGGAGTCAAATATAGGGCAAGACAACTTTGACCAAAGAACCCACAAGGTATTTTTACATTTGTTGCTAACATTATATCAGTAGTTGCTGGTTCCAATGCCAGTGTTAAAAATGTTCAAGTAAATTCTTTGTTGAATTCTAGAGATATCTTGGTAGAAACACAATCTACATCTTCTCCTGTGTTTAAGCTATGTAAAGAGGTAATTGCATTTAAAAACTTCTTAACATTTCAAATGTTAGTTGAGTTGTTGTAGAGAGCTAAAGTGACTATTTTGAAAGTATAATTCACAAGGCTCTAGGAATAAAGAAGTTAAACGAAGGTTACCTTATTTCATGTAGTCCTAATCAACCAAAGCTGAGTTTAGTCCCACTTGAAACTTAAATTTCAACAAAAAATAGGGGTGTTTTCATCTGAGATGGCACGAGGATTACCAGTTCTCGGAATACAATATCAAGAAATATTCTTCTCATTTCATGTCTTTCCTTTTCTCCAGCGGTCCAAGAAAAGACCTGTTCAAAACAAGTTTGGATGGAAAACGCTCAGCGTCAATGGCACAAAATGAAGAACCAATTAAAGGCGAAGAAAGGAAAACTGGTAAGCGATTTCTCTTTCTAGTCACCTAAAGCAACTTCGTCTGATTTTTGTCTCTTCATCAATAACAGCAGTCATGTGGATTTTCCACTTGATGAAATGACCCAAACTAAGGTTTCGAAGCAAAAAACAATGAAGAGACAAACGGAGAGATTGTGGAAAATTTTTGGACGTTGCAAGGACCCTAGCAAGACAAGGCATTGCCTTTAAGAGAACTGAAGAAACAAATGGCAACTTGGTTCAAATTCTTCAACTTCTAACGAGATATGTCACTGCTCTTGATACCCAAAATAGACCATACCAATTTACCTATATATGTTCATTTTCACATAACGAGTTCATTTATATGTTTTCACCCAAAGTCAAGGAAAAGATTCTCACCAAAGTCTTGGATTTAAAATTGAATCCTTTGATTTTGGATACAATACACGATGCTTCCCATTCTGGCAGACTTATGGTTATAATCTGTATGATCAGACTGAAAGGAACACCTAGAGAGAGACTATTAGATGTTAGCAAGGCTAATGACGAAACCAGGCAGGGTATGAAAGAAAGTATAATAGGGAAAACGCCAAGGAAAGAAATTCTTCTGCATAGACTAGCCTTTCACGCTACTCTATCATTTAACGAGCAAAAATCTGGTAATTGCAAAAACATTTGTATATGTTTTAACAAGGGATTACAACAATTCAAAAACCAAAAAAAGAAAACCAAAAGTTTGAAGCTTAGTAGACAGTCTGTGTTAGAAAACGGACCTGCTCCAATAATCATATATCTTTGAAAAGACTTCAGTATGAAAAGACATATCAGTATGAACAACTTACCAATAGGTAGGCTAAAAAAATAGTTAGACTAAAAAAAATTAAATTTTTTTAATAATTCGTTGGAAGAAAAAGAACTTTTTCCCCCGCCTGAACAATTAACAAATCTACATCCTGGACCATCATGTAAAAGTAGGCCTATAAGGGCAGGTAAAGCAAATGGTATTGGAAAATTGTCCGAGGCAATGAAAATTAAAAATGAAGAGGAAAGAAAATTTGGTTAGAAGATCAGCGACAGCGAAAATCAAAACGTGTCAAAATTAAAAATGATAGCAATGAGAATTAAAATGATGATTTTTCGGAGTCACCCGAACTATAAAGTGGGATAAAACCAAGCGCACAGATTGAAATAAATAAATTATCAACCGGTGAAAATAAAAAACCTGGACTATCAAATGAGACTAGACCCCAATAAAGAAAATTTACTAGTGCTATATTTGACAATTCGTTGGAAGAAAAAGAATTTTTTTTTGTCCCATGACTTGGACAATTAACAAATCTACAACCTGGATCACCATTTATTACTAGAAAAAAAAGGCAGCTAAAGCAATTGGCATTGACAAATTGTCTAAATTATTGAAAAAAGTAAAAAAAACAAGAAAGGAAACTGGGGCTACAAGATAAATGACAGCGGATTAAAAACTTACAAAAATTGAAAATGATATTTATGACAAAAGGGTTTGAGATACTGACATGGATAAGGTCATCAATATTTACTATACCTTTGTTAAAAAAATTAATTTTCGGCATTATAAATTTCATAATGAAAAAAGACAAGCCCTGGTAAAAGTCAAAGTTCAACATTTTATAAAAGGTCCAAGCTATATGATAGTTATAGATAACGATATTAGAGCTTATAAAGACAAAAGCCAAGAACCTAATCCTGTTTCATTCTGTGTAAAAAAAAACAAAAAAAAACAAAGCTTCGGCGTCAGGTTTTCAGAATAACAAAAGACAAGCCAATACCAAAGTTAAAGGCCGAATAACCAAAAAATATAATTTTACAAAAGCGCTAAGTCTAATTTAAGGTCATTTAAAACCTTTAAGGGATTTATCGATGATAATGAAGAACATATAAATAAGATTTAAAAAATACTGAAAGTGAGAATCGTAATAGCTAAAGAAACAAACATGAAAAAAATTACAACGACAATCACACTGAATGGTAGGAAAATTTCGAATTGTGATATGTTGCTGGAAACTGGAAAAGACCTGTTTGTTGTCTATAATGCCTTAAGTTTCGATTTCAAGATTTGTCTCAAACCTTCATTTCGATAGAAATAATGACTAAGTGGCATTCTTCTGCTGTAATCCCTAATATAGCCCTAAAATTCATTCATAATACCAATAAAAATCTTATTACCAGAAATAATGCTGAAGTGATATTCCTGCACTGTAGCTCCTAAAATCTTTCCAGAATATCTGTAAAAATCTATCCAGAATATCCATTTCCACACCTATCCAGAATATCCATAAGATTCTCATTGGTAGAAATGATGTCCAAGTGGCAATCCTCACTGTAATCCCTGAGATAACCCTAAAATTCATCCATAATATCAGTAAAAAACTTATTACATAAATCTTGTGAAAGGGATAGTCCTGCACTGTTGTTCCTAAAACCTATCCAGAATATCCGTAAAAATCTCACTAATAGAAAATGATGTCCAATTGACATTTTTGTACTGTGATCCCTATAATAACCCTAAATTTCATCCATACTACCTATAAAAATCTCATTGATGGAAATAATGTGTAATTGACATTTTTATGCTTGATCCATTATTCGCCTCTATAAAGTTTCATAAGAAACTTTATAAGAAAACGATGAACTTAATACCCAAGAACTTAACATTAAAGTTCTTAACTTAAAGAACTTATTACCTAAATCAATTCTTGAGATACACTATTTTGACAATGTGCATTCACATATCGTCTTTTGATTTAGTTCAAATTTCCATTTAATACTGTAAATGGAGTACTGTGGAAGTAGCAGTCGTGGTAGCTGTAGAAGTATTGGTAATATGCAAATATTACCTTTTTGATCATCTTTCTTATTATTTCCTTAATTTTCCAAATTAATACACTCAGGTCATTCCTGTATTTCACCCTTTTGACAATCTGTATATACATAACGTGTTTTGATTTAGTTCAACACTCCCCTCAATAATTTCTAAGAATTTCGCCTGAATACCCTTCATCTTCTTTGAAAGTAAAGTTCAAACATACATACCTTTCTCAAATTAAATACACTGGGTGCATAGAATGAATGAATTATCTAACTTACAGCCCTTGTCCTGTGGACTGTGGGGAGGTTGACATCCCCAAAGACATAATTACTGGACACTTTCAACAAGGCTGAACAAAATAGATCTCTCAAAATTTTTATCGGATGTGTTTGGGAATGATAGGCTTGGGGGGATGGGTATGATTGCCCTCTATTAAATTTTGACTCTTGAAAAAGACACTAAAGCCTCCAGCCTCTAACCAAGTGAGCTACATCTGATCCAAAGTTTATGTGACTACCCGTTCCATATAAACTCTATATGGCCCAGGCATACCTTACAGTCAAGGTCAATGAGCTCTGAAGGATTAGTCCACCCTAAAGACATTGTTCATAGGTTTTTTAGACTATTGGTTACAAAATGGCTATCTCATAGTTTCAATTGAATCCGTTTTGGGAAAAGATGATGTCAGGGAAGGGGGATATTTACTTGCAACTATGTTATCTGTTATCCATTATGTTAGCCCTATTCGGAAGCGTTTCCGGAAAATACGACTTGGGTGAGGGGGAGAGGGGAGGGTTCCCCCAATCCCCTTCACTCGAACATTGGATTTCCACCATTCTAGGAGATATTTTGCTCTTAGAAAGAGGCGAAGGAATTCAACACCCAATTCTCCCTGGATGTGTAGAGGTTTGACAAATGCTAGACATATGAAGGCATCTCAGTTCAAGGTTGCTTGTAAAATTAAGACACAAGACAATCTTTTGAAGTATAAACAATATAGAATTTGCAGGCTTTTTCAGTACGTGAAGCCGAAAATATGTATTTTTGCGTAACACAGTGGGTGTATGTGGTTTGGTGGTTGGTGTCTTTGGTTCAGCAGGTGGCTGAGTGTGGTTAGATGAGTAGGTATTTGTGGATAGTTTTGGGTAGGATTGGGATGATTGGGTTGGGATGTTGGGCTGACAAGTTTTTTTTCGGCAGGCTTAAGTTAGGATAGGATAGGCTAAGTTGTTAGGTTAGGCTATGTTAAAATAGATAAGTTATCTTTAAAACGTCAAAAGAATTTTTTTTATTTCGTTAGAGGTCATTGTAATCATTAAATACTAGTTATAGAAGTTACATTCAATGAGCCATGCATGCTAGCCAAGGAAGTAATGGCAAAAGTAGCTGAGCTCATTTTTAATAAATTGACACTATTTATAGTGATTATAGTAAATGTGAATAAAATCCAAGAAACAGATTGTTCTCGTCATATTTTAAAGGCGGCAAAACTGCTATCATATTTAGTGGGAACAGAAGCAATGTGTCAGTAAAAATCAGCTTAGCATCTGATTATGGCAAAATCGAAGCGGGGTTTAGATATAAGTTGAAAAACTATGGTTTTGCAAATAGGGTATTTTTATAAAGGAATTTTAGCCAAGATTTACCATCTTGGAGGGAAAATGTATTAAAAAAGCTGTCATATGATAAAAAAAACACCTAAGTTTTACCCTTCTATGAGCTTGTCCACAACCTTCGAGAGAAATATACATTTTCGCAACAACAGAATTCTAAGGCAACGGAAGGAAATGAGTATGTTTTTTTTTTTTTAAATTATAACGCTCCTATCCAGGTTTCTTCTGGTGATAATTTCAACCTAAGGTCTTAAGTGCTATACAATATAGGTGATCAGTCCGATAAACTAGAGGACAGGTGCCACAACCTCTTGTCATATAACTCAATTCTGTTGTGATAACACCAGAAAATCAAAATCTGTCACTGTCGTCACATGGTTCCTCGAAGGTATCGGTAGAATTTAGAAAGTGATGAGCAAGTAGAGGATAAAATACCACATTACAATATTGAGGAGAATGCCCAACACAAGGTAAAGGTACTTCAAAAGAACGAGGAAAGAAAATTGCAAACCGTAAGGAATAACAAAACAGAAGAAAGTAAGGAAAATGGGGGATAAAATTGAAATAAGTTTAGATATGGTAATATCTAAATATGAGAAAGCTAAAGAGATAAACCAGGAAGGTGAGAACGATTAAATCAAACAAAAAATTAAGTTTAAAAAATAACAAAAAGGAACTTTACGGCTAATAATAATTAATGCAGATGAAGAAATTAATAAAGCTAAGGCTGTCATGGAAATTGAAGTACATGTCATAATGTAGCTTCTAAAACATCAGAAGAAAGTTTTTTTTTAATTTCTTTAAAACCTTTTGTTAGGGTTTCATCTATGTATCCCAATCGTTGAGCCAATGGCAGAAGTACCTATCATACTTCTACCTATGATAAACTGAAATTATATAACATGAATAAAATAATTGTGAATAGAAACCGAGACACATGTCGCAATCACCATGTTTTAAAGGCAACAAAACTGCTATAGTATTTATTTGAGAATGGGAGCAGTGAAACTCTGCTTAGATTTTTATGATGAGAACTGAATCAAAAGAAACTATGTAGATCCAGCTTGTTTAAACTGTATTTTCAATATCTCAGGAAAATAAGGGGTATTAAGTTGAAACTTTCAGAAAATATTGCATTTGATTAAAAGGAACTGGGCACATCCTGGCTGTCAAAAGGTAGTATCTCAATAGCGTCATAATCGTAATCGATTACAACGTTTGTTCTCCAAATGAAAATAATGTTTGCTTAAAGGAAACGCAACTTGGTTCTCTGTTACGCGTCTTAAACCGTACCATATTATTAAGATATGTCAAACAACAGTTATTTTGAAATTCCTGGAAATTTTCTGACAGTATAAGAGAATTTATCCAAACAAATACGTTGACAGGGATGAGCCAACCTTGTGTGAATTTAATTCTTGATTAGGTGAAACTGCTTTTTTCTTTTTATTTTTTACCAGCTTGGTGAAATTAGAGATCATTATGCTTAAATAAAACGTCACTGACCAAATTCATTGACAAATTAAGTCATTATTTTTTCTTGAAACGGGTTTTTCTATCAAACCGGTTTTTCATGCAAACAGTGAAAAAAAGCAAAATAATTTGATTCCTTGGGGCTACAAGTTCTGGTTAACACAGTTTTGATTAGTAGGATAATGAAAAAAATACACTAAAAATCCGTGGAAAAGTGAGTCTCTGCCTAAAGAAGACAAGGTTTTCAGTGACGCAGATTTTAAACTTTTTGAAAGTGAACACTTTGTGCAGAAGATTTGATGGTGTTTGTCTATAAGAGTTTGAGACAAGCGAAGATTAGCCTCATTTGTTGTGTTGCCCTATTTTTGTGTCTGACATTTCTAGTTTTGATTCTGCCATTTTTTGAGGATTTTCCATTTGCTAAGTATATTGTAAGGCCTGCCACTGTTGTCAAGCACTTATTGATTACCCAAACTGTTTTGCTTGCATTAATAATATCATACATTGCATACATAATGAAAATATCACCTAATCAAGCAGTTTCACCGAATCCAGAATTAAATTCACACAAGGTTGGCTCATCCCTGTCAACGTATTAGTTTGGATAAATTCTCTTATATTGTCAGAAAATTTACAGGAATTTCAAAATAACTATTGTTCTACATATCATAATAATATGGTACGGTTTAAGACGCGTAACGGAAAACCAAGTTGCATTTCCTTTAAGCAAACATTGTTTTTATTTGGAGAAGAAACGTTGTAATCGATTACGATTTGACTATTTAGACTCAGTAACCCCCCCCCCCCCCCCTCTCCCCACCTCTGGACAATACTTCTTAATATCTCCACATACAAAATCGAGTCGGCAAAGAGAAGTTAGACAAAAAAAGTATTTGGTATAAAGGAATTTTGGCGAACTCCCCAAGTGTGAAGTTCCCCCTGGTAAGTTCATCACCCAAAAAATTCCCTCCCCACCGAAATTACTCCTCTTAGAAGATACCCTAGCAGAATACACACCCACCTCCCCAAAAATGCCTGTATGCTTCCCAATAATAAATACTATACGTAAACATTGGGCAAATTTTATGAATTACGGACCTTTCCCCTAGGGTTGTGGAGGTTATGTCATCCTTAAAATAGTTACTGGACTTTTAAATTATGCTGAACAAAATGGCTATCACAAAAATTTCATCAAACGACTTTGAGGGAAAAAGGGTGATGGGAGAGGGACAAGTTGCCCTTCAATCTTTTTGGTCAATAAAAAAGGGCACTAGAATCTGAATTTCTGTTTGAATGAGTCCTTTCCCAATATTCTAGAACTGTCGGTTTGATGCAATCACCCTTGGAGAGAAAAAACAAACACGCTTCCACGGAGTTTGAAACTTCTACAACAGGGTTCATGGATATGCTGAATCTGATGGTGTGATTTTCATTAAGATTCCTTTATGTTTAAGGGATATTTGCACCCATTTTTTTGAAAATCAGGAAAATTTTCTCGCCTTTTGTTCACACTTCAAGTATTTACTTTCATTATTCTCTTTTATGCTTTGATTCTAGAAAGATTTTAGAAAGTACTTTGCTATAGAATGCCATAAAATTGATCGAAATACAATCAGACACAAAATTTCATTAAACTATCACTGGGTCAATTTTAAATTCAGGAAATCTGAAAGACATACCAGAAGAGTCTGAGAGTTTTGTAATGAGAATAAAATGGTTTGAACCATTATATTCCAAAACATTGTTAGTATTGGCTTTCTTTTCTTTTTTTTCAAAACTGTAAACTGAAGCTATCCTAAACAGTGAAAAATAAACAGAGTATGTATTCTATGCATCTTTTAGACATTAAGATAGACATTAAGATTGTTTCTTTCTGCATTTTTAACAAGGAAACGAGCCTAAGAAAGTTAAAGTAGGAGACTTTGATTTTTATTCCATTTGAAATAAAAGGACTTGAAGTTTAATAATCAGGAAATTAGAAACAAAATTACAAGCTGCCAAGACAGTGATTTGGCGTTGAAGATCATGTATCCTGGCTTTTTAAGACAAAATTAGAGAATATAGATTGCTTTGAAATATATAATAATTTATTCAATGCAAATTGAAAACTTTAGTGGAAGTAAATGTAGTATTTGCTGCAAAATAATTCAATAGTAGCAAAAAAACAATAAAATTCCAAAAAAATAGTTAAATTACAATTACAGGATGATGATTACAGAAATTTTTTAGGATTTACCACGAGTATGGGTAGATTTAAATACAAACAATGCAGCGGTGTCATTTCATTCTGAACTAAAGGGGGGGGCTAAGCAACCTCTGTGGCAACCTCCCCTGGTGAGGAGAAAGGTTGAAGATAAATCGTTAATATTATCAAATGTTTCTTTTCCCCACCTTACAATATATCTGCTCATAATTACAACCATTAAGCTTTGACCTAATCAAATTTTAATCCTATTGAATTGGCTAGAATGCATATTTTTGTTTGACATTCAAAATCCACTGTATCAACATCAGTCTATTGCTTTTCTCAATTAAAACTGTGTTCTAATTTCATTGAAAACTTATTTGACTTTTTCGAATATCTTCATTTTATAACCGTCAAATATCAAGGTGGCATTTCACTTGATTCAAGTATCAAGTTGATGCTTAAAATATCAGTTGGAAAATTTCTTTTAGATAAGAAGGGTTGTTTATTAGTGAAAAAGCTTTATGTTTAACAGAAAGGAGAAAGGACTTGTACAAGAATTATCTGAGTGATAGATCGCATGAAAACAAAAGAAATGTAAAGAAAGTGGAGAAAGCATTGAAATATGAACTAAGGAGGTGTGAAGTGGAGGCCATGGATAAAATTGCCGAGGATTTAGAAGATGCAGCTAGACGGCATAATAGTAAAATATTGTACTGGCACGTTAACAAATTGAGAGGTAGTAGTCAATCCGGACTTGTACCAGTTAAAGATAGGAATGGGGTGGCAATTAGCGATAAGGAAAAAGCTAAAGCGAGATGGGCCGAACATTTTGAGAATTTGCTTAACCGAGATAGAGTTGCAGGAAAAAATATAGAGGAAAATGAAAAAGTTTGTGATACCTTGGATGTGAGGGAAGATTTGTTTTGTGAGGAGGAATTAGCAACAACTCTAAAAATATTAAAGAATAATAAGGCTCCAGGTGCTGATAGGGTAGTAAATGAGTTTCTTAAATATGATGGCTCTGAGGTTAGAAATAAGTTATTGAAGATTAAGAATATGATTTTTGAAAAAGGGGAAGTACCTAACGATTTTAGGAAAACCTTAATTCAGCCACTTTATAAGAAAGGTGATAAAAGTCAGTGTGTTAATTATCGAGGCATTAGTCTGGTCTCTGTAGGTAGCAAATTGCTTAGTAATATGATACTTTTTAGACTGAGAGATGCCGTAGACAAAGTTTTAAGAGAAGAGCAGTGCGGTTTTAGAGGATGAGGTAGAGGTAGAGGATGTGTTGACCAAATTTTCACTCTTAGGTTAATAATTGGGAAGTGCCTAAGTTTTCAAACACCTTTGGTCCTCAGTTTTATAGATTATGAGCAAGCGTTCAATTCTGTTGATAGAGGAGCTTTAGTAAAGGTTTTATCCTTGTATGGTATACCAAACAAATACATCAAAGTGATTAGTGCTATGTACGAGAATAACACTGCTGAGGTTAAGGTAGGAAATGAGGTTAGCAGCTAGTTTTGTATTAAATCAGGAGTTAAGGAGGGTTGTGTTCTATCCCCCTTTATATGGATTATTTTGATGTACTTTGTTATAAGGAGCACAAGAAAGGCAATGGGAGACCACGGAATCAAATGGGGAGGAAAAAGTCTCCTGGACTTGGATTATGCTGATGATTTAAGAATCCTAGATGAAAGTGCGAGCAAAATGAATGAAGTCTTAGAGGTTTTGCGATTTCAGGGTGCTAGTATTGGTTTGAAAATTAATGTTAGGAAGACTAAGTCACTAAGGCTAGGAATAAGTGAAGATGAAAAGGTGACGTTGGGTAATGAAAAGATTGATCAGGTGGGCAGCTTCACTTACCTTGGTAGTATTATTAGTAAAGATGGTGGGAGCAGTGAAGATGTTAAAAATAGAATAGCCAAGGCTCAGGGTGTTTTTTCATAGTTAAAAAAAAGTCTGGAAGAATAGGAAGATAAGTCTGCAAACCAAGTTAGAATCTTAGAAGCTACAGTGGTGACAGTGGTCAAATATGGCTCTGAAGCTTGGACGCTCCGAAAAGCGGATGAAGATTTGCTAGATGTTTTCCAGAGAAATTGCTTAAGAATTGTTCTGGGTACCCGGCTGACTGACCGTATTTCAAACAATAGGCTATACGAAAAATGTGGTTCAATACCGCTTTCTAGGTCTATAATGAAAGAAAGGTTGAGGTGGTTAGGGCATGTTGTGCGGATGAAGGATGACAGATTGCCGAAGATTGTTCTTTTCGGCCAACCATCTAGGGCTAAACGGAAAGCAGGTCGTCCCCGTCTGGGGTGGGAGGACGTCATAAAGAAAGATTTAAAGGAAATCGGAACTTCGTGGGCGGGTGTAAAAAGGGAGGCTTTGAATAGATTGGGGTGGAGGAGGAGCGTGCGTAGCTGTGTTGGCCTCAGGCGGGTTGGTGCTGCGATGAGTTGTTAGTAGAAGTAGTAGTAGTTTCAATTGACAATTGTAGGCTGTTCATTTGGGGCCTACCCAAAGATAAAATTCGAAAAGAAATCTTTGATGAATTATCTCGAGTTACTGAAGGAGTTATTGATGTCAATTGCTACCCTGGCATTGCTCATAAATTGAAATCGCGAGGCTTTGTCTTTGTGGATTATGAGAGCCAAAACGCGGCAGTGATGGCACGCGCAAACTACTGCAACAAAAATTCTTCTGTTTGAGCAGAGAGTAGCCATCGATTGGACAGAGCCTGATTCTATGGTCAGTGAGGACATCATGAAAAATGTAAGTTTAATTTTTGTTACAGAGCTAATATGCAATAGGCTAGGCAGATTAGCCTATTGACTTAAGAATAAAGTAAACATACCACTCTATGCCTTTTTATACTCTTTCCAAATATAATAATCATTTTTGCCATAAATGAATTTTACCCCCAACCCTAGGTATAGGCCTACAACTTCCTGGTATATATTTGGGTAAATATTTGCAAAATCATATTATTGAGTTTCAAATAAAGTGAATATACCATTCGATGTCTTTTTTATGTTGATTACGAATATAACAATCATTTCTATCGGAAATGAATTTTAGCCCTCCCCCTATATATGTCAATTCAGGATATAAGTTTGCACATACGGGGGTGGGGGTTAGGTTAGAAATGAATATTATATTCGCAATCAGCATAAAAAAGGCTTTGAATGGTGTATTCACTTTATCTCTAACTCAATCATATGATTTGGTCAATATTTACCTATATTTATACATTCAGGTAAAATTTATTTGCGGCGAAAATGATTATTATATTTGTAAAGAGCATAAAAAAGCATCGAGTGGTCTGTTTACTTTATTTTTAAATCAATAATATGAACGGCGAAAAATTTACCCATAGGCTATTTTCGTCTGTAGACCCATCTCTGAAAATTTTATTTTTCTATCCAAGATAGCAAAAAGTAGCTGAACTTGAATTCTACGTAAAAGAATTCATTAGCCTACCACGCGTGTCTTGCCTCTAGGACTTCTTCAAAGAGCTCTTATTTAGCATCAAGTGGTATGGTATTAACCTACTTAGGTAATTCGCTCATTCTATACACCTAGTATATGTTATCTAGAAAGGTATGCATGTTTAAACTTTACTTTCCAAGAAGATGAAGGGTATTCAGGTGAAACTTTCAGAGAATATTGAGGGGAGCCTTGAACTAAATCAAAACACGTTATGTGTATACAGATTGTCAAAAAGGTGAAACACAAGAATGACCTGAGTGTATTAATTTGGAAAATTAAGGGAATAATAAGAAAGATGATCAAAAAGGTAATATTTACATGTTACCAATGCTACTACAACTACCACGACTAATACTACCACAGTACAACATTTACAGTATTAAGGGGAAATTTGAACTAAATCAAAAGATAATATGTGCATGCACATGGTCAAAATAGCGTATCTCAAGAATTGATTTAGGTAATAAGTTCTTTAAGTTAAGAACTTAAGTATTAAGTTCCCAGGTATTAAGCTCATCGCTCCTTTATAAAGTTTCTTATGAAAGTTTATAAAGGCAAAGAATGGATCAAGCATAAAAATGTCAGTTACATATTATTTCGATCAATGAGATTTTTATAGATAGTATGGATGAATTTTAGGATTATTATAGGGATCCCAGTACAGGAATGTCAACCGGACATCATTTTTATCATTGAAATTTCTATGGATATTCTGGATAGGTTTTAGGGACAACAGTGAAGGAATATTCCTTTAACAATATTTCTGCTAAAAAGTTTTTTGTTGATATTATGGATAAATTTTAAGGGCTATCTCAGGGATTACAGTGGAGAATGCCACTTGGACATCATTTCTACCAATGAGGATCTTATGGATATTCTGGATAGGTGTGGATATGGATATTCTGGATAGATTCTTACAGATATTCTGGCTAGGTTTTAGGAACTACAGTGCAGGAATATCAATTCGGTATTATTTCTGCTAATAAGATTTTTATTGATATTATGAATGAATTTTAGGGCTATTTTAGGGATTACAGCGGAGGAATACCATTTAGTCATTATTTCTATCAAAATGAAATTTTGAGACAATTCTTGAAATGTACACTAAGGCATTATAGACAACAAATACGTCTTTTCCAGTTTCCAGCTACATATCATCATTCAGAATTTATTTTCTCTCTCATAAGGGTAGGATGATCGAAATTAATACAAAAATCTGAATTGTGATATTTGTATTTTCAAAGGGGGCTCAGAACCCTTTGAGGTGCTGATGACACACTCTGAGTCCTATAAATAAATAGGTTATTAACCTTAGGCCCATATACCTTGGGCCCATGGATTCCAAAAACCTAGAACAAAAAGTCCAAAAAGAGAGAATAAGGGCCACCATTATGCCTGGTGTCCAGGGGTAAGATGGCGTTTTGTAAGATTCTAGTCCCTGATAGCGAACTTTTTGCTACCTTGGAAAGCAGTTGAGTTAGGAGAATCAGACTTTCAGGAAGAATTCCGAGCATAAATTAAATAAACACTGGCTTTCATTTCTTCTTTTGTTATAAAGTGTTTTTTAAATACAGAAAATGAAAATGGTAAGAGAAGTGCTGTTTGTCAGTGCTTTCTTATATATTATCGGCAGACTCGTGTGCGGCGAGAGATATGGAGCATAAAGGGGTTTGATCGTAGGTGTTCCCATGTTGAACCATGTAACCTTGTTTCTATTTCTTGTGTAGACTTTTTGGGTATCAGTGGCGTTTTAACGAGTCACCTTTAGGTTGAAGCTGTTCTCCATTGTTACGATACTGTTGGGAGATTTGTAGGATGTAAGAAATATTTCTTTTTTAGACGTTTGGAGTGCTGGCTGCGTTTTAGCGGAGCTGCTTCTCGGTCAGCCGATTTTCCCTGGTGACTCTGGTGTTGATCAACTAGTGGAAATTATTAAAGTTCTTGGAACTCCTACACGGGAGCAGATTCGAGAGATGAACCCCAATTATACGGAATTTCAAATTTCCACAGATTAAAGCCCATCCATGGACTAAGGTTAGTGGTTGCACAAGTTTGCTTATGCTTTCTCTACGAGGTATTTTAAGAATAAATATACAGCAGGTTTCTTCTTTAGCACACAGTAAATGACTTAGCTTTTATCTCGGGAAAAAAACGTCGTTACAACTTGAGTTAAAATTTTATGGAATAAATGCCGATTCACATGGTAAACAGAAGAAAAGACACATTTATGTATTTATGTGATCATGGATGCACGAACTAACACTTGTGTGGGGTGTTTTGTGTTTTCTTATTAAAAAGACTAAATGATCGTATCTTCGCGGGAGATGGGAGGCTTTCTCCTCTTTTTAGGAGTAAATATGTTAGCTTTGATGCAGTCTAGTCTTTTTTTCTGTTTTTCTAAGGGGGATAGAAAGTTTATCGTGTCGTGTTATATTAGAAAGGCCTTTCTTCTCCCTCTTCTTCAAACAAACAATATAGACTGTAACCTGAGCAAAAACCATTTGAAGAAGATAAGTGCCATGCTCTAGAAGTTCTAGGGAATGAAATTATATTTTGAAAACAGAATATCCGTCCTCAACGAAAAGAAATGAATACAACTTGATAGAATTTATAAAAATGTTTAATAGCATACTTCCAATTTCTCAAACTCAACTAAGCGTCTTGTTAAATTGACACGGTGGCCTGGCTAGAGACTATTTATTTTCTTAATCTTGTATGTTTTGGTCTTTTTAAGTGGTGTAAAACCTACAATAAAAAATAAGGTCCAAGTTGATCGTGGCTCCACCTGAACAGGTAACATTGATGGTAAAAAATCGCGAAACTCTGAAATTGCGCTTTCAGGGCTCATACAGTTTATAATTTTAAAAGAGTTATGAATAGAAAAGACTCTGCTTGTTTTCTTAAAAGGGATAGGAAATGAAGTCTCAACTTTCGATTGTTTAACGTTTTTTTTTTCTAAGTATCTCTTGTCTTACTCTAAATCGATCATGGTTCTGATGGGTAATATTTATGCCAAAGTTCTCTAAAAAATTCTTGAATTTTTTTTTTTGGATTGCCCTTACAGGTTTTAATGGAGCATAGAATTTTATTTTTATTTTGTTAGTTTTGTTTAAATATGTTTTATTTTACGTTTGTTTGTATTTTATCAGAAAGAATTTTTGTTGAATTTATAGCATGATTTCTTGTTACTACTAACAACTTACTGCAGCACCAAGGAACCTGAGGCCAAGACAGCTACGGGCGCTCCTCTTCCCTCCCAATCTATTCAAAGCCTCCCTCTTTACACCCTCCCAAGGAATTCCCGTTTCCCTTAAACCTGTGCTTACGACATCCTATAATCTCATTCAATATGGATGATCTGCTTTTTGTTTGGCCCTAGATGGGTGGCCGACAAGGACGATCTTTGGCAATGAGTCATCGTTTATCCATAGAGCATGGCCTAGCCATTTCACCATTTCTCTCTTTAAAGGCATAAGAAGCGGGATTGAACCACATTTTTATTACAGCTTACTGTTAGAGATATGGTCAGTTTGACGGGTGCCTAAAGCAATCTGTAGGCATTTTTTCTGGAAAACATTTAGTAAATCCTCGTACATTTTTGAAGCACCCAGGCTTGACAACCATACTTGACCACTGTCATGACTGTAGCTTCCAATATTCTAATCTTGTTTCCAGACTTGTCTTCCTATTCCTCTAAACTTTTTTTTATATATCTTTTTATAATCTATAAAATTGAGGACTAAAGGTGTTCGATGACTCAGAAACTTCTCATTTATTAATCTAAGAGTGAAAATGTGGTGGACGCATCCGTTATTAATTATGATATTACTGATATTGTGATATTGCCATAATTGTGATATTGCCATAATTGTGATATTACTTTGATTTATTCTTAGACCTAAGCTTTCTGGAAAAAAATATAGGAAAATTGTGCTTTTTCAACTAATCCTGAAAACCCTTTACACCAAATTTCAGAAATACATTTGGGTATATCAATAGTAAAAGCAACATGTTCGTCGTTCATTGATGTGTCAAAACCATAGGATAACAGAAAAATACCAAAATTTTCACAGGGAACGTAAACCTTACAGATACCCGAGTACAGTGTCTGGAAGTGTCCGTTTATTGGGTCTTAAGTTTCTTGTAAAACAAAAGCTGGCGTTCAGTAAAATATATCTTGAAGTGACAATTGTAATCTAAAAAATGTAGTATATGTTAAGATATAATAATTGATGATTTTAAAATACTACATACACCAGATAACGTTATTTTAAGCGTTCGCCATGAGTCTTCAATTCTTCTCGCCAGACGTTAACAAATATGCGATAAGATAGAATATTAATAACGCCATGGGACTTTTCTCCTGGGGTGTGAATGATTTTTACTCAGTGTATCCATTAGTTTGGGAATTCTAAATAATGTTGTATCCCTCACTGTAGTTTTACCTATACTTGGCGTCTAGTTATTTAAGGCCTTTGAAATTGACGTCAATAGCGTCATGACGTAGGAACGGCCTTCACACAAACTACTCTTTGGATCTTTAAATGGTCTTGGGATCCTCACTGTAGCATTACAGATGCGTGGAGTCTAGTCATGTAAGGCATTTGATATTTACGTCAATGACGTCAGTACAAATGGTTTCAATTTGAAATTGACGTCATCTATTGTCGAGAAACTAAAATATTTAAGAAACTAGAAGCTACTGAATTGAAGCAAGGATTCAATAATAATTTTTTATTTCTTTCAGCAAGTATTTATCCTTTATTTATTTATCCTTTATGCGTACTTGGTACATAAAAATGTGGATGCAAAAAATATGTTATGAATATGCAATACAAGAGCTATTAATATCTCATAGTGTACCAATTGAATCTTATCGAATGGATTTTGATTATATAGTCAGAATTATTTTATAAGCTTCTTTTCTTTTCCCGCAAATTTTTGGGTATTTCCATTATATTATCCTATTTTCAATTTTCTTTTTATGTGTTTACATTACTGAAAAATTATCTGTATAATATTTTAAAAAATAACTTAACTTATAACAATAACTTAAAAAATAAACTTTGCCTATTATTATTTGAAATCAGCATAAAAAGCTGTGGTGGGACTACAGGGGAATTTTCTGTTGAAATCAGTAACTGGGAAACGTTGTAATATAACATACTTGAATAGTAAAAAATCGTAGCCCTTGTAATGCATCATTGTTATTATGTACCTCAGCAAGAATAGTCTAGGAATAAAATATCAAATAATACATTAAATTGCCCTTGTAAAATTGGGGATCTTATTCCCATTGGAGTGGGATAGAAGAATATATTTTAGGATACATTTTCCTAGGAGTAAGTTTCTTTGCAAATACATTTAGAAATTAATTCTCAAATAAAAATTGAGTAATTTTACTGGCAAAATAAAATAAAACTTAGCAAAATTTTAAACGGGAAGGATTCCTGGCAAGGGATCAATAAATTTAATCTGTTATATATTTCATTATTATGCATTATTAGGTATTAATTTCAATAATGCATTATGTCCCAAACCTAGAGTAAAAGAAAATCCAACTCAAACCGAAATTACAGAAAGATGTATTGTTTCCCAAGATTAAAACAGGTCTATACGTATTTTTGTGCAATTTCCTAATCTTTAGAATAGGCAACAGAATGAGTAGGGATAAGAACTTAAAAACAGCTTCCAAGGGGCCATTTTAAGCTCTGGTTTCATTCCCGGAAGTTTCATTTACCTGTCCTAGATAAGCAGCTTTCCAAGATCTCAAAAGCCCCTAAAGTGGGGTTTTGCCGAGATCTTTATATTTCTAAAATCCATTACTCAAAATTAACCCTCCCTGCATAGATACCATGTTTTGATTTTAGAATGGCCATGTAAAATATACCTGTTTCGCAGCAGGACAATTTCCCCCCTCAAAGTGAAATTCCTAATATCTTCGGTTATTAAAAAAAAAAATAAAAAAAAAATACTGGATAGAAAAAGAAAAAATAAATTTTAACTTACAATCCAGCTGTCAAATCTAACCTATTTCAATGCTCAGATTCAACTAAAAGAATTGAACACGTTCTGTGAACTGTTTATCACAAGAAAATCTTGTCGAACAGTTCATGGTAACGAACTGTAAGTAAGGGGCAACTCGGGCCTATATTGACCAAAACGGTATTGAAGTTGATGCTGATTCTAAATATATAAAGCTCATTAAGTTTATTGTTACACAGCAAAAGCTAGGAATCTGAGAAAATTTGCCTGATTTTCAAGAAAAGAGGGAAACACCTCCAAAAACAAGCGCTCTAATGGAAAATCACACTCTTGGATTATTCATATCAGGGAATCCTACCGCAGAGGTTTCAAGTTTTTTTTTATATACGAAAATGTGTAATTCTGATTTTCAGAAGAAGGATCGTGGATGCATGCTTATTTCTTTGTTTTTTGTGTGTGTGTGTTTTTTTTTACCAGTAGTCAGTGATCCAGGGACCGTTGTCTTTCAAGGGGTGGCTCACATTCGCTGCAGATGGTTTGAGGGTGGGTTCTTGGGTAATCGGGGGTGCTGATAACGGATATCATGGTGCACAAGTTCGCACGTGTGTAGAACATGGTCATTTTAGCCTATAAAGTGAAATTTGGCCTTTAACGACGTCATACAGATCTTGATTTTATTTACACGGTAAAATAAACTGAAATTTTATAAATTTGACATATTCTGAATCCTAAAAATAATTACATTCATCTGGTATTTTTAGTTTCTCCCCACAACTTTTGTTTTTTTTTTTTATTATTGACCCTTACTTAATTTTGAAAACAAGGTTTTTAAATATACATTTTCTTAGTTTTTTCGATTTTTCTGAAATTTTTGCTTACATAAGTATATTTTTTTATGCTTTATTTGAATTCTGCTCGTTATTACGAGTCACACCATGAACCTCTCTTAAAAAAATCTTAAATCTTGAGCAATTATTTATTTTTTCTAAATAACGTCATAGCTTTCAGAAATTAGCCTACAATGACCAGGGTTTTTTTTATTTTTTTAAGCTGTTAAAAAAAAATTAAAACGAGTCAAATTGCACATCATTAAAACCATCCGAATGTCCCTTACACGTTGTTAATAAAAACAAAGTCGAGACTTGAATATGCAAGAATATGTAAGCGCTTGAACAAGAAAATTCTGCCCCCCCCCCCCCCAAGAAAAGAGAATTTTCTGAATAGTGGCGTTTTACTCGAAATATTTTCAAGAGATCCTATGATTTTTATCTCACCAAACGATAGATCGCTCTTTTTTGAATAAAATCATGTATTTACATTCTATAAAACTAATATTTTTAACCAGGAAAAACAAAACAGAAAACAGATGCCTAATTCTGCGATCGCATGCGCGACTTTGGTATGTTTTTAATGCTTTATTTGAATTCTGCTCGTCATTACGAGTCAAACCATGTGCCTCTTTTCCAAAAAATCTTAATTCTTGAGCAACTATTTATTTTTCCTGTAGTAGTAGATACAATCTGGCTTACGTGGGCTCATATATGAGCCTCAAGGTGGCGAAGCCGTGTGAATGTGTGGTGCAGAGATGACTAAGGCTGATTTAAGACACTATTTTCTTTATATCCAAGTATAGCAGGGGCCAATGGTCCAATCGGTTAGATCGGGTCAACGACCACTCATGTAGTAGACGGTAAATGTCATGATCAGCTGAAAGTAAGGTTTAGACAACTGCATTAGCAGTTTAATAAAAAAAAAATAAAAAAATCAAAATTTAAAACTGAACATGAAACGGTGGCTCCAATCTCTTTTTCTTCTTCATCTTTGTCTTCGGACTCGTTCTGATTCACATCAGAAAGTGGGCATTTTTGGGGGTTAACTCCACACCAGCATGCGCTGTCATAGAAACTTATTTTGGAGCATTTGCATTGCGAGCCGCACCTCGTCTTGTCGCAGTTGTAAAAAGAAAGCGATGCTAGCCCATGCAGCATCACAGAAACTAGGCCTGGCTTCAGTTCATGATCTTCAATTCTCCAGCCCATATCGGTAGCCTGAGGTAAATCAATACAGGGCTTGTGGCTTTGGATCCAAATCAGTGACTGGAACATGCACCTTTTCAAATGAAGCAGAAACGAGATATCAGTTGGTGGTAAACGCCGCAAATCCTCCAATCTTGAGTACAAATGTGCTCGAAGACCATTCAGACTATTGTAGTTAGTCGCACTTCTGCCATACATTGTAACCACAAGCTGCTTACAGACGTTGACTAAACCATCACTTTGCACAGGTGACGGCTTCTCTGCAAGGGCTCGAACTTCATCATCAAAAGACCCCAACAAATTTTCTGAAGACTTCGCAGCTTGAAAAAAGCGGAACTTTCCAATTCCATACAGAAAACTTGTGGTGTCACATCCACTCAAGCTGTGAACAAGCGGCAAGTCGTTGCAAAATGTTACTCCTATTTTTTGTGCTGCCGTTATGTTCCTAAGAATCCCATCGTAAACTCTTATTACAAAATCTACTAGCGTCTCATTTTGTTCTGGTCGATAACATCTTATGACACTCATGACATCAACTATATAGTCAGATCGAGGAGAGTCTTCAAAAATCGTATGTGGAATCATTTTTGGCCGTGATGTTGCAGAATGTAGTTCAGGCCAGCCAAGCCAGGCTGTTGCAGAATGTAGTTCAAGGCTGTTGACTTTGTACCAGTACGTAGCTGAGGCTCCCTACGACTTGATGATAATACTGCAAGTGAGGCCGGATATGGCTGTAGCTCGTACTTCAGCAGCTCACAGAGGGACAAAGTTTGTGTTGAATTTGCAAGACGCAGAGCTCGTTTAAGCAGCTCAGTTTCCCCAAAGTATGTTTTTGTGGCTCTTTCTTTTTTCATTTTTTGGCAACAGAGGCGAAAGTTTGTACTATGCCAACTTTTACTTTCGTGAATATCCCGTCGAGATATGAGCTCATGGTTTCGAAGCCAATGTCTCGGAAGTTCAGCAGACTATTTGCTACGGCTTCTGGAGCTCTATCCCCTGTCATAAAGTAGTACAACTCTGTTCTCGTCGTCTTGAATGGTTTTCCGAGCAACTCTACCAAGTCCATAACCCGACTTTTACCTTTTATTGTCAGATTTTTAAACGCAGTGGTATCTTCATGATGCTTCATTGCCTCGTCATCCATATTCAGGTTTGCTTTCAGCGTTCTGGTGACTGCTGTGAGAAAGGGGAGAGTAGCCAGATATCGATCCCTGGCATTTTCGTTGCACCAACGATACCAGAAACTCCTCGATGACCATTGATGTCCAGATTCACGGTTGGCTCTAAAGTCAGATCACATGCAATGCTGCAAAACGGCATGGTTGTTTTCCTCACACCAAAATTGCCACTTACAAACCCTCTGTGAACTTCTGGCGCTTTTTCAGGCAGGCGTAGCATTTCTTTTAAGTAGTTAAGCGCAACTGTGGCGTATTTATGGTTTCCAGATGTGAAGAAAATCGAAATCATCTTTTTTGTGGCGTTTAAGTGTGACCCCTAGTCCGCAGCTCTTTCAGCATAAAGATAGTCGTTTCCCGTACAGATAAGATTTAAATAGTTGATCCAGAGGCTATGATTCCTTATGGTAGATCTGGACTCGTTGTACTTCCAGAAAAGCGGAGCAATGCTGGCCAACGCATCTCCTATCTGTTTACATGCTTCAGAACTAGTTGCACCAACATGATGTACCTAACGCAAGACAACTGACACCCCATAAAATCGTTGTTGCCGGAATCCTTACCTTTAGCTAGATCAGATAAACATCCTAAATACTTTCCTTTTATGTCGTACTTTTCAATACTTTATGCAATAGTCAGTGATCCAAGGCTCGCTATCGTTCAAAAGAGACACTTGTAAAAAGGGGGGAAATGTTTGAATGAAAAAAACTGCCCAGATTTTAGAGTGTATCAGAATTTTTTTTCCAGTGGACACTGGATTCGGTCTTTAACAGTATTCCAAAGAGCAACATATATCAACATGTATTGCATCCCCCGACTTCTCTATCTTGCACCCATAACCCCCCTCCCGGATTCCCTGGCGACAGAAATTGAGAAACATATTTGGAGGTTTGTATGGCATGGTAAGGTTGAAAAACTAAACAAGGGAATGCTCTATCAACCTAAAGATAAAGGTGGAAATGGAGTTTTGGATTTTCGGTCAGCCTGCAAGAACCTCCTAATAAGAAATACCATTGACTCCCTAAATGGAGGAAATCATTCTATTTTAACAAGAGAGTGGCTAATAAAAGCACTGAATGAAGAAGATTTTCCAGAAACAAAGATCCCAATGTATGCACGAAACATTTTTAAAGTTATACAACAGGCAAAAGAAACTGGCCTGTTAGAAGTGGAGGAAAAAATGAAAAAACGTGAAATTGGAAATTTGCTGGAATTGACAGGAAATGAACCAATTTATCATGTAAAGGAAAAAGAACCTTTTATAAATTTTGAAACAGCATTTAGTAACCTCCACGCCTTCCCCATGGAAACAAAGGTGAGAGAAGTTATGTTTATGATAATACATAGGATTATGCCGTATAGAGATAGAATTGCGCGTTTTATTAGAAGTGAAAACCCAAGGTGTCACCTCTGTTCAGAAGTGGTACTAGATGGACTATCTCACGAATTTTTGGAGTGTGAGAAAAATGAAAATATTTTTAATTTTGTTTTTGAGATAGTAAGAAATTTAGGTGTGAGTATAGAAAGTGAGGAGGATAAAAAAAGGATTATAAAGTTAGATATAAGGGATAAAATGGAGGATAAAAAGAAAAATATGGTGTGTTTTATAGTAGGAAATTTATGCCGGTATGTATGGAGTAGAAGAAAAAGAAAGGAAAAAATAAATATCGATATTTTTAAAAATTTTTTGGATAAAGAAGTAGATTTTTTGAGAATAAGTAATAGACTTGAGAAATATTTTGAAATGAACATTTATTAAATTATGTTTTTTTTTTTTTTTTTTTTTTTTTTTTTTTTTTTTTTTTTTTTTGAATTTGAGCAGTTGAAAAGGGTTTTTAGAAAATGAGGAAATAAAGGAAAAAATTAAAAATGAAAAACTTTATCTAAGTGTTGAGGGTATGTTTGTGTAAGATGATGTTCAGACAAAGTTTTTTATTTGGGCGTTTTTGAGGTAAGAGAGAGTAATTTGGGAGGATGGGATTATAAGGTAAACAGAGGGATTTTGGAGGCAAATTAAAGTATTTTCTTGGAGTTTGATAGTTGGTGCCACCGCGGAAGGGGTTCCCTATACCGGAAGGGCACCCTGCAAAGCGGCTAGGCAGCTGTTGTATTAATGTTGGTTAATTGGTTGTAGAATGCCCCCAAATGAAATCTGTAATGTATTAACTGCTCAAATTTATAGTTTAATTGTTATGATAATGTAAAGTTAAAAAATTTGTAGGTTTTTTTTTTAATTTTTTTTTTTTTAGTGTAGGTGGTACATAAATGTTGTTGTCAGTTTCGGAAATAATGAAGTTAGTACCACTGAGAGGAGAGGAGGTGGGTTTAAAAAAAAAAAAAAAGTAAATAAGTTAAAATAATAATTAACAATTTTCTACAACCCCCCCCCCCCTCGTTACAAGCGACAAGGAGGTTCCAAATTAACAAAGATTCCCGGGAACAAAATTCTCAATTGAAAAACCTCTGTTACAAAACTAATAGAACATGAAATTTTTGCTTATCTCTTGCTCATTTTTTTATATTAAAAGTAAAACTGACATATTTACAACAAGAGACAATCTGCGGATTTCAATTTTACTATTCAAATTCCTTATAAACAAATTATCAAGCATAATTTGAACATGAAAAAAGAGAATAGAACACTCTCCCCCCGCTCTCCGCCCCCCCGTTCCCCCTCCCCTCCCAATCCCCCACCTCCTCCCCCCCCCCCTCCTCTTCACTCTCCCCTCCTCCCCTCACTCCTCCTCCCCCACCAACACTCTTCCCTCTCCCCCGACCCCGACTTCCCCCCCCCCTCTCTCCCTTTTTTCCTCTCCCCCCCCTCCAACCCTCCTCCTCCCCCCTCCTCCCTCCCGCTCCTCTCCCCCGCCTCTCCCCCCCCTCTCCCACTCCCCCCTCCACTTCACCCGCTACTCCCCCCTCCGGACTCTCCTTCCCCTCCCCCACTCCCCCTCCCCCCCCTCCTCCCCTCCCCCCCCTCCCCCCCGCACCCGCTCCATCCCGTCCCGCCAGCTCTCCCCCTCCGCTCCCCACACTCTCCTCCCCCTCCCCAACTCCCCCTACAACTCCGAGTCTCTCCCTCCCGCTCCTCTCCCCCTCCCCCCCCTCCGCCTCCCCCATTCCCTCCCCAACTCCCCCCCTCCCATCTCCCCCCGGCACTCCCCCCCTCCACCCCCCCCGCCCCCTGTTTAAGAGTAACCAGAGACTTAATTATTTCCCATACGATTTTTACAAAAAAAAAACTAGACCAATTTTATCGTAACTGAAAAAAAGCTAGATATACCAATTTACGATCATGATTGACCTATTCTCACCGCCTCGATCATTTGAGCCCTACTGAAAATATTGTATTCTACTATAGGAGCAAAAGATTCAAGATATTTGGAAGGATGGCCAAGATATGTGAGCAGAGCTAGGTTACTCCAAAACTGATTATGCAACCCACTTAATGGTATTTGAACCCAAAAAAAATGGAGGAGGAGACAAGTCAGACAACTGAAGTGGTTATTTTAAGAATTATTAAGACGGAAGAAGAAGAAGAAATTCAAGACATACAACCAGATGAACCAGACATTATATTTCTCAGAACCGTGTCCACAAGTTGATTTTACACAACTCTTTATCATAAAGTGGTGGGACCTAAATAAGACCATAGTATATCGACAGATAAACATATTGAAAGAGTAAAGTCCATCCTCTCTAAGGGAACATAGGATAAAAATCGGAAACACAGGAGAAAAATTGAATTTCGCTGATAATCCAAATATTAGAATAAAGATTTGTGTATGCCATTCCTCTGTGGAGAAAAAGGTGAAAATAAAACAAACTATCCTCCTCACTCCATCCCCCGTAAGACTCACAGTGACCATGAACCGGTGGAGGAGAGGAATTAGGACAAAGTTTTAGCGGTTCATCCCATATATTGCCAGCGTTCTATTTACCAAACTCTTCCTTGTACAATTTATATGTTTATAGGATTAAGTTTCGAGAATCCTTTAATATTTTTAAGGCCGGTAGCATTATGACAGATCCAATATACATAGTCCACTTCTTTGTGGAAAAGATTCGAATCTTTCTTGAATGAAAGATTTACAAATGAGGAGGGAGAAATAGTATCAAGGCATCCATCTTATATATTTTTTAATCTAAACCAGAAGTTAAGGGACGTATATCCAGTTTACATGCAAACTGAAATGCAAATACTTCATCCAAACTTACATTATTTTAAGGTGGCATTTTTGGGTAAACAAGGTTGCAATAGTTCGACATACAGGCATGTTTTTTAAGTAAGTACCGTTTTGTGATTCCGCCACCACAGCGCAACGGTCGGCGTTCTGCGCATGCGCGCTGGTTACTTACACCTCTTGTCTACGCACTGAAGCCATTATAGTCTGATTCTTCAATGTATACGCTGTTTACTGAGTGTTTAAGATGCCTCCGACAGTCGTGAGTCCTGCCAATTGTAAAGTACGGGCTGTTATACGTTTTCTTAGTGCCAAAGGCGTAAAACTGATCGATATTCATCGTGAGATCAGTGAAGTTTACAGAAAAAACATTATGAGCGATGGAATGGTAAGGAAATGGGTAAGAGCCTTTAAAGATAGACACACAAATATGCATGATGAAGAGCAGAGTGGGCATTCATTGGTCTTTAATGAAGATTTGTTCTAGAAAGTGGAAAAAAGGGTGACAGAAACAGATGCTTTACAATTTCATCAATGTGCGACTGGTTTCCTCAATATTCTCGTGGTGTTTTGTATTGCATTGTGACTGAAAACTTGAATTACCAAAAATTGTGTTCACGTTGGGATCCAAAAATGTTGACGGAGTTGCACAAACCCCAACGTTTAGGCAGTGCATTGACTTTCCTTGAGCGGTACCACAATGAAGGTGAAGGTTTTTTAGATCAAATTGTTACTGGTGACGAAACATGGGTGGCCTACGTCACACCAGAACTAATGCAACAATCCATGGAATGGTGACATTCATCATCACCCAAAAAAGTGAAGTTTAAGCAAACAATTTTTCCCCAGAAAATCATGTGCAGAGTTTTTTTGGAACAAAAAAGGAGTATTGCTAGTGGGGTTTCTGCCTCTTAATGAGACAATCAATGCAGCATCTCATTGTGATGCATTGAACAATCTGCGTCGTGCAATCCAGAACAAAAGACGTGGCAAGTTGAGTAAGGGCATCGTTTTGCTGCATGGCAATAACCACCCACTTGTGGCTAATCAAACCAAAAACTCATTAAATCTTTTAAATGGGAAACTCCAGATTACCCTCCATACAGCTCTGGAATTTTTTAATTCCAAAACGGTACTTACTTAAAAAACATGCCTCGTACAAGGATCAATGGTAAGAATTGACGCGTACAAATCTATAGTACACGAATGAGATATCACTTTGTTCAGAGCAGCTGTGTGCTAAGCAAAAGCTCGTACATTACCTGATATTTCATAGTTTAATTTTGGTCTCTAACACAAAACAATGGTCTTTGGCAAGTCGCTGATAGTTCAACAACACCAACTCTATCGTGAGTCGCTGCTACATCAAGACTAAAAATTATCTCTTTAAACAAGGGAACATTGTTTCATTAATTCATACTTGTTTCAAAGTTTTATTTGCACTAGCGGACACTTTTTCATTAATGGCAAGATACATCATATTTTTGTCAGATTAAAAGACATTACGACATTTCATCCAATATTCTTGCTTCATTTTTCATATAATATTATTCTAAAGAGGACAATTACGATCGTTCTATTGATAGTGCTATGATTTGCTAAGTGACGATTCAAAGATTCTAATTCCCTTTGTCAGCGTAAAAAGAAGTTACGACTCTGTCGATAGGTCACGACTTTCGTGTACTCTATAATCAAGCTAATTTTGGACAATAGACAATGTTCTATAGGCCGTGATGAAATTTATTTAAAATACTCTGGATATGTTTTTTAAATAGAAACGATAGGGGGTTTATATTTGTTTTGATTTCTGATTACGCTTTATGATTCTAGGTTAGATTTTGATGCTAATTTTAAGATCAAGAAGAACTCAAGGGAACAAGGAAACTCAAGAGAACAATCAAGGGAACAAATGAAGTTATTCTACAATTATTATTATCTCTTTGGAAGGAGTGATCCCTTTTTTCACCGAATACAATACAATATGAAAAAAGCAAAACGAAATCTTTGAGTGGTGTAGTCGCCATACTTAAAATTTGAAAAAATTAGAAAGGAAAATAGCTTAATACAGAGATCTCTTGAGACAGAGTGATCCCTCTTTTCAGCAGATACAATACGATATCAAAAAAGGGAAAATAATTCTGTCAGTAGTGTAGCGACCATACCCTCCATTTGAAAACTTACAAGGTAAGTAGCTTAATATAGAGATCTCTTGGGATGGAGTCATCCCTTTTTTCAACGACTATAAAACAATATCAAAACAGAATAAAAACAAATCTGTGAGTAATATAGCGGCCCTACCCAAAACTTGGAAACTTATTACGAAAATGGCTTAACACTGAGGCAGAGAACTAGTAAATAACAGGAACTAGTATGACTGACCAACCTCCTACAAATTAGAAAAGCCGTTCTTCCATTGTCATGCTCACAATATGGGAGCACTATGATTACACATCAATATTATTTGTTCTCATTACTGGCAAAAGCCATAGCAACAGCAAATTGTCTACTAGTGGTTTTTAGACTGCTTTTTATAAGACAACCATGTCAGGACCTTTTGACTTTAATAGCAGCCAAAGTACTCGCTGAAACATCCAACAAAACCCCTGATCAACCGAATGACTCCGATGAAATGAAAAGCAAAATTTTTGCGGCTGGCATTATATGCCTTTGTGTCGTCATCAATTGCATATATAAGATAAAATTACAACAGTATTTACCGACAATTATTTTCAAACTGGTTTCGATTACATTTGGATTACAATTGGAATGCACAGTATTGTGTTGTTAGATGTAGAGAATATGGATCTTGGTGATATTGTCATGCCCTTTTTCGACAAGATTACAGATAACTCTGGAAAGCAGCTATTCTTGTATTAGGTCTGCGCCTCAACACTGGTGGCCTTGAATTTGTTCATGGCCACGACGCTTAGGATTTTCGACGCTTCAGGCCTTATGGTACAAATATCTTACAATTTACCAAGACAGCTAATGAGGAGACGAGCAGGCTATACTGAGGTCACTCGTCTACTTATACTGTCTGCATTGTTAAATGCCTTTCTTATTTTGATGGTCTTTTTCACCTACGGATTTAAAAAGTTTACAGTATGTTGTCAGAGTTAGGAATTTGGGGATTCTTGCCGTCAAAACGGCAGACATTTTTGTAGTTTCGGCCATATTATGAATTATAGCATCTTGGATACATGATATACATAGTGCAGTAATATACAGAACAACAATTATCATCATAGTTGCCATAGAAAGAACGTCTGCTATCATGGATAGGACTTCTGCCAAATATTAATGGAGAAGCACTTTTCTCGGAATGCTAATGATCCAAATAGAATTCCTCGTGGAATCATTGCCAAGACCAAAGCTCCAAGCACAGACACCGGAGAACCAACTCTAAAATAATGACCAGGCCAGACCTCTATCCGGTAGGCTTGAAACCATCTTTCTTTCCCTCATTCGAAAGCAGCTAGCGTGCTTGCTTTTCCGCTAGGAGTGGGGTTGAGCAAAGTGAGCAGATTGTCAGGCCATACTTCCATGTAGTAAGTTTGACCCCATCCTCCATTTCTCAATGCAAGAACATTGAAATTATTCTAATATATCCTCCAAACCAGTGTAATCGACTAATTAGAGATAAAGTGAACTTTAATTGAAGTTTGAAACCTCGCCGTCATGGGAAAATTATGGTGGGTCTGTGGTGACAAGCAGTGTTTGTTGTTCT
Source organism: Artemia sinica (assembly GCA_027921565.1). Lineage (NCBI taxonomy): Eukaryota > Metazoa > Arthropoda > Branchiopoda > Anostraca > Artemiidae > Artemia > Artemia sinica. The sequence goes on along the minus strand of CM051272.1, from coordinate 44,643,362 downwards.
ATTTGGCATTACTTCACCAACCAAGTAACAACCCTAAGAAAAACAACTTGCTCTTTCACAAAAAGGGTATCGATGAAAAAGGTGAAGCAATCACTCGTAGAAAGTAGGGACGTTATTTATAATATTGAAGAATACGCCCCCCTCATACCTACAAAACAGGCCTGCGACTCGCTAATTCCCCCAAATACGGCCCAGCTAGAGGGAAAGTGTTAACTAGGTACCGAAAGAGGAGCGTGAAACAACTAGGTTGTTTGCAGCTAAGAATAAGGGGACTGCAAAAACATCTTAAAATAAAATACTTTGACGCCAAGGGCCCAAGTTAAACCAATCTTTTACTTTTAAATAAACGTCGTGGTCCAAAAATTTGTTATAAATTAGAAAGATAATCCAAAATGAGTCAAATACATGGGTGTACACCATCCGTTACTTGAAATTCGCCACTACAAGCAATTCCTATATGACCGAAAATCCAAAGAATATGAAGCCAAATAAAGCGGACTATTAATTAGGCGTAAGAAGACATAGCAAAAACAGAGATGTCCATAAAACTAAAACGACTACTTTCCACTGGTTTTAATATCCTATCCTTAATTTCAATTACAAACGCAAACCAAGTAAACTCCCCTTGAAGTACTAATATCCTAATTAAAAGTTATTGTGTAGTAAAATTATAATGAAGGCCGCGAAGGTATCCCATCCATGAAAATTAAAATCAGGACTTTAGAGATATATAAGCAGCCACCTACTACTGGCGCTGTGCAACATCGAGAGAGATATTTTGCATTGTGTAAACTACTAACCAAACTAAAGAAAACATTGACTTGTTAGATCCACAAAAATAATAAAATCATAACTTTCACATGCTATCTTAAAGAAACAATGATAAAATCTCCCAGCTACCGACAGATAAATAACCTATATCCATCAATCGAAACCCCATGGAAAAGGCAAAAAAATAGTATGGAAAATATAAATGAATTAATTTAATGGAAGATCTATTGATTGAAACAATAGAAGACCTCGACTACTCCTCACTACATATCCTAACGAGATTTCCCAAGGAAACCTTGAAAGATAGGGCAAATGTAAAAACAGTGGCGAATGTGTTTTATTATAGTTTTAGTATATGCATATTATCAGGATCAATTGAGTATATGAGGTTACCTGTCAACTTGACGTTTAGGATTTTCATAGGGAAAAACACATCGTCCAAATACTCTCTGGTATCTGAATCCATTATGGAAAATTTTGGCAGATAAATGATGACAGTGGTTTCACCACAATTTGCTCTCTCAGATTTCTTCCCATATTATTAAACCAAGGGTACAATTTGCTGAGGGAAGGAAACTTCCTTACAACCTTGCAAAATAATTGCTTAAACATAACCTATGTAAACTCAATAATAAAAAATTGTATTATAAAAACTACAGTACGTGATTATCAAGACATAAAGACAATCACGCTTAATCTCATAAAAGAAGATGAAAATTTCGGATCCAGTGGTTCCTAGCTTCGACATTATAATACATGAATGAAAATGTTGTAATGAGCCAAATTTTCAATTGATCTTTAACGCTGTAAAAACCATAAAAATTCCTTTCCATTACCCAAAAGGTGCCACAAGGTCATTTAGAATAATATGCAAAAGCAACCACACAGAGCAATCTTCCCATTCCCAACCAGTTATTGACATATTCGATGCATTCAAAAAACAGTTAATATGGTAGAGATAATGTAACTTTTGAATTAAAGCTTATAAGCGCAAATGTATTGTTGTTTGAATAATACAAGGTACGACCCGAGGATAAACCCATATTAAAGGTAGTTGCAGATGAGCATGAAAAAAAACCCGAGTGTTCCTTTGTATATATCATAAATAGATATTGTAATTTTAAGGGATTTTAGTCTATAGTGTTAAGGGTTTTCATCTGTATACCGATCGCACCAACTGTGCTGTTGGGGTTTAAGGCTGTGAACTTGCACCTTATAAGTTTTCCGATCGTGCCACTTGTAACGCCAAAGATTGTGCCAATTGTGCCATCGAGGACTGTGCCACAGCAATGGGGAGTAAGTTAAATGGGTGACCACGCCACTCTTAATCTTAGAGAGAATATAAAATGTGTAACTAAAAAAGTTTAACCCCTTTTCCTCGGGTTATCTCCAAATCAGATTCCTTAGAGAGCGCTGCCTATGGAATACAATTTAACTAGTTATCTACTGTGCAATAAGATAAAGGCATATAATAAGAACAAACACACATAGAAAAGCAATGGTTTTATTGAAACTTACATTTTAGATGCACGACAATGTATGTAAATGACCAAAGCTTCACTTCACATAGACGAAAATAGAGGCAAAGTTAATCATTAAATTGAGTCTCCGTAATAATAGTAATAATCATAATGATGACAATAATAATAATAATGGCAATAGAGACAATCCATAATTGACACAAAAAACACTTTTCTTAACTATATCACACTAGTATTGATTATGCGCGCTAAGAGCTATTTCACAAATGGCCCAACTCCTGTGGAGAGGCCACTAACTTGTCATTATGTTTACCAACTCAACTCATTATGCTAGCTGCCCATCCAATTTTTTTTTCAATATTTTGATGATTTAACATTCGTTCTCTTATTATAACTTGAAACTTTCTGTGAACTTTGTATCTCGTGAATTTTTATTGCCAAGCATATTCGCAAAATTCAAAATCATCTTCCTTGTCTAGCTGAGAATAAAATACATTTCTTCTTTTGCTGATTAAGGATTTAGACTACAGTTTGAAACAGGATTTAAACTTGAGTTTAAATTTTTAATCAGCAAAAGAAGAAATTAAACAGCCTGAGAGAAAATTTAAAAAATTTGAATAATGCCATGAACGTAACATTACACGTTCAGAAGATACAAGCCAGTATAGCAAATTACCAGAAAGACAAAGTTGAAATGATATCTAAAAAAATCTCAAAAACCATTAAGTGCCACTTCTAAAAGTTCTAATGCGGAATCATCAGAAATCAGTTCCAAAGAGCCTGACGGCGAGTCAGACCATATGGTGGTTAAGGAAACGGGAAAGTCAAAACCGACTTCAGCGGCCGCGCACGCGAAAAAGACAAAATTAAAAGGGCAAGAATTTTTGAAAAAACAATAAAAAAAATTTGATCTTATATCGCTAGCAAAACCTAAAAATAAAAAAAAAACCGCAAGAAACAGAAGAAAAAGTAACGACACAGTCAGGTAGAACGGTTAAGAAACCGGACAGATTAAAATACTCTTCAAAATACAAAAAAAAAACATTTTTAATAGTTCGGTGTCATGAAGGAATAATAATTTAGGAGCTTGTGGCGTATGAATAAAAATTATAAAACTACGAAAATTTAGTTGCTACGGAGACATGCGTGTCCTTATCAGAAGCTACCCGGAGGGTGGTGGATCTCAATTCCCTTACAAGAATCAACTGTACCTCTACAAAACTGAACTAATCAATAAACAACCCAAAATAAACCCAGTTATTGATATTAATGACGGATTCTATATCGTGGGAAGTTGGGGTTCTGCGTCGCCTACAAACGGTGTTTTATTCAGTTTGCTGGAGACACAGTTCCCAAGCTCCTCCATGAAAATCAGCTCATATTTCTACAAAATGACCCAAGGAAACCATCCCCAACTCAGTATTAAGTTGTGTCATCGAACTTAAATAGAACACCAAGTTTTGTGGGAAGTCTGGGGTGGAACGCAAGCCCCAGGCAGCGTTTAGTTTATTGGGTTTTGTGGGTCTCTTCAGATTTTCTATGAGAAATCAACCCTCGTTCTAAAAAAGGATAATATCATCAAAAACAAAAACTACCAGTGCAAAAGCGTCTAATTATGAAATGATCAGTTCATAATTAGACGCTTTTGTACTGGTAATTTTTTTTTTGATGATATCAGCCTTTGTGAATTTCCTGTTTCTTTAACTACCGTATGGTCTGATTCACCGTCAGACTCTTCGGAACTGGATTTCTGATGATTCCACATTAGAACTTTTAGAAGTGGCTCTTTGCGTTTTTTAGGTATCACCTGCCCTTCCTTCGTAAATTTCTACTCCTCTGGAAGTAGAAGGTTTATTCTCTAAGTCCTCACTTTGAGTTTTCAACTCGGGAGACTTGAAAGACTCTTGAGAACTCTGAGAGGAATCAAAAGTTTTTGCAGGGTTCCTCCACTGTTTAAATGCCATGTCTTCAGGGGGATGGGGCATTTTTTGCACTAGTGTTTCCTTCCATAAAGTCCATTGTTTAGGCTTGACCTTGGACACAGTTATATCATGATATTGTCCTTGCTGGTCATCCTTGGGAGTTTGATTCCAAGGCAATGTACTTAGCCTCGTTTTAATGGGGAAATTTATTAAATCCATAGCTTCTCATAGATTTGTTTGAATTGAATCCTTGGGAGGAGTTTTCTTTACAGTGCTACACGGAGTTTCTGCAGCTCTCTTCAATTATCCCTGTAGCGACAGGGACCTCTCTATTGGGGTTGCTGGGGAAGCCATATCGTCTGGAAATCTTTTGGGGGGACAAAGGGTCGAAATTCTATCGGGAAAAAATTGGTTTTTCGGAGATATCATATAATCTAATTCTCCTGTGATCTCTGATGATGAGCTTTCTGGACTTATTGGCGGTTTTATTCTCGCTTGTACTAGGGATTTTCTTTCGGGAATAACTAGATTTTTCATAGCTAAAAATTCTTCAAAGTTTTCCTCTTCACTATCATTTTCGAAATAATCTTGTTTGAAATTAAACGGTTTTAACTCGGCTAACCTTTACTTGGGGGCTCGTCCTCTCCGTCTGACGGATTGGTAAACAAGGGACGCGATATCTATCTTTCCGGAAATTTGGCTATTTTTATTCGGCTAACATGTGCCTTGTAAGTTCTTTCAATATCAGGGTTCACCATTTTAAAAGTAAAATCGTTATCATACTTTTTGACTATTCTTTACGGTCCAGAATATTTATTGAAAAGTTTCTTGCCTTCCGTCTTTGCCTCATTTTTTAGGTAGACGCAATCTTCTATCTTAAAATCTATGTTCCACTTGACTTTGGATTGGTTTCTTAGCTCTTGGTTTATTTTACATTTTTCCAACTCTTGCCTAACTATCTTATAAGTTTTCCTCATCCTATTAATGAACTCTTGTTTGTAATTCTCTGTGTTATACTAATACTGCCGTCAATCAATTATCTCATCATACTGAATTCTAAAATTGCGACCAAATAGTAAATAAAAAGGGTTGTCTTTGGTTGTTTCTGAGTAAGCAGCATTGATTATGTTAGTTAAATAAGGTAAGAATTGATCCCAGTCATTCCTGTTGTCTTTTGTATAAATGCTTAATACATTCAAAAATATTTTATGCCTATTTTCCATTTTATCATTAGCTTGTGGGTGATATGGGGATGTCACCAATTTCTCTATGTTAAGAAAACTTCTTAAGTCTTTTGTTACTTTTGAAACAAAATTGCTTCCGTTATCACTTTCAACCCTATTTGGAATGCCAAATTTTAAAAATAATTTCGCTAATGCCTTACTTGTGGCGTACGTGCCTTGATTCTTTAATGCTTTTGCAAAAGTGAATCCGGAAAAGTGATCTATAACAGAAATAATACAAGTATGGCCCCTGTTGGAAACAGGTAAGCCTCCACTGGTTCCATATAAAGCAAATGAAACAATATCAAAGGGAAACCTCGCTACCGGGACTCTTCTCATTGGAGGGTTAGGATAGGTTTGGGGGTTTTTTCTTAAGTTACACGCTTCGCATGTACTTACAAATTCTTTAAGTTTTGTTACTGCCGACGGCACGTAAAAATATTGTTTTAATTTTTGTATTTCCGTATTAAATAGTTCATATAAGGCTTGTAGTCTTTGTCTATATAATATTAAAAAGGCTTGATGAGTTGAAAGTTTTTGGGCGTTTTTCTCATTTAGATTAGGTAATGGTTCGATACCTTCTTTTGTCGGCTCGTTGGCCAAGGCTAGTCTAGCACAAGTACGTTTACCGTCTATTGTCCAACATTTATTATGTACGTAATTGTCTTCTTCCTCCTTGCCCTCGCGTTTATAAGGAATTTGCCAATAGGATGGGTGTGCGTAAACGTGGTTGCTGTGATATCTTTTTCATTTCCTTCTGTGGGATTTGCATATTCATGATCTTGTTGGGTACTTGAGAACTTGTTTCTTGATATGTTTAATTCTTTGAGATTGGTATCTTGTTTGTTGCTACTTTCCTTCCTTAGTTTGAATAATATCCGTTTCGTGACGTTTTTCTCAGGATGACTTTGCCATGATTCTTTGAGAAAAGTCCATAGGCTTGGTAGTTTGTTTATCATTGCGTAATTTCAATCATAAGGTTTTCCTTTCCTTGTAGTCAGTAACTTAGGGTTTTCTATGGATTTCATTGCAGTAAAGTCTCTCGTATTCAATATTATTCACTGATCTTTTCCTTCTGTCTTCCTTGGTGCTCGTTCCAAGTGCCCTTTCAATTTCTGCCATTTTCTTATCAATGTCATCTATAACGAATTTTGATTTTAGTTTGAGGAAAACTGGAATTGAAAACTCTTTATTTTCTTTACAATGCATTATTTTACTGACCTGTAATCCTTTATCCGACCTTAGGAATTGAAATATCGATTCTTAAAGTTCCTTCGTGTTTTTCTCTAGTCTTGTTGAAACCAGGTCTCGAAGGGTTTGGGTTCAATTTCATAAGAAATCTTCCATGCATCTTGGCTAGCTAGCAGTGAATTTTCATGCTTAAATATTACTCCATGTTTTACGATATCTTGGGTGGCTGCGTGAACAACGAGGATTATGATGATATTCTTAAGCCTCATCTTTTTCTTTGTTTGTAGAATTAATTTATCATTAATTTTTGCAAATTTTTGCAAAATTTGTTTATTTACTATTTTATTATTATTATTTTATATCAATTCAATTTGAAATTGCTTTATGACATTGCCCGAACAAAACTAAATTGTATACGCAAAATTAAATTTCTGTTTATGAATTATGTTTTGCAATTAGAATGGTCGCGGAAGTCATATCTTTACCCTGGTTGCAATGTGCCTTTATGAATGGTTGGGATACATCTTTAAAGCTTAGTTAATAATTACTATACGACTTAATTTTATATAATATTTTCCGAGTAAGCAACATTTGAATAAATGATCAAGAAATATATAAATACATTGGTAACCTGTTTTCATTATAAGCCTTTTAGTAAGATTATTTTTATTATTGCAACATGAATTATTGGAATCTGCACTAAGACAAAATAATTTATATATATGAGATTGATTTATTCCATAGTTACATATTCCTATTATTGATAACTAATAGGTAGTTTAGAGTTTAGAATTTTCTCTTAATTTTCTTGTTATTATTTTTATAGGCGTCTCTCTTTCTTTGGTGTGTTTTCATACGTTTCAGAAATAATTTACTACCAAGGGACTTGTGTTCTTCAGATTCAGGGTCGAATAAAAATTGTTTATAGTGTTGAATTTCTGCTAAAGCATGGTGTATGCCTTCATATTTGACACATTGGGGATTTTTTCAAGATTATAGCAAATTTTGGGGGCTCTGCATTTATCAAGGAGTAAAAGGTCTGTTTGAGTGGGTCTTTTAGAATAGAAATACTTGATATTGAGGTTCTATTGTAGCCGTCTTATTAATAATTGTAAACGGCAAAGTTGTTTCGCGCTTCTCTTTCTATATTTTGTTTTGACTTCCACTCTAGCCGGACGATATTTGGGGGTATTCGCAAGTGCTAATCCATACTTATAAGTGTGGGGTGCATACCCTATAAGATTGTAGGTTAAATCGCATTCCTTCGCATATATCTGGTTTCCTTGTTCGTTAACCGCTAACATAGCTGCCGAATATATAGTGTTCTCCTTCACGTTCGTTATTGTATTGAATTCAGTATCAATTATCACCTTTCGGATAGGCTTTGATTCCATTGCCATGATCTGAAATGATCTTGGCATCATTTTTTTAGTAGAAAAAATAAATCTTTAGTATAATAGCTGGACTATAACCATAGATAATCTTAGTCCGGTAGAGGAACTTGAGAAAGGCATATATAATAAAATTAGAAAAGCAATATAGAAAATGTTTAAGCATTCCTGATAAAGCTAAAACAAAAGTATAAAATAATACAATGTCAATCAGAATTATGTAGGACAAATAGTAAGTAAATCGCGAATATTTCAAAAACCCAAGGGCAAGCAAATCCTAATAACAGGACGTCATTAAATAATGAAAAGGGTAATATGTACCGTAAGTAATATGTGATATATTTAAAATACAAAAAGAATATAATTCTTTCTAAGGATACTCCCGACATAAATTAAACTCTCCCTAATTAAGTTTAAATTCCTTTAGAAACTTGAGTCTAAATTCTTAATCATCGAAAGAAGAAATGCATTTTATTCTCAGCTAGACATGGAAGATGGTTTTGAATTTTGCGAAGATACTTGGAAATAAAAATTCACGAGATACAAAGTTCACAGGAAGTTTCAAGTCATAATAAGGGTACGAATTTTCAATCATCAAAATATTGAAAACAAATTATTGAATGGGCAGTTAGCATAAAGAGTTGAGTTGGTAAACATAATGACAAGGTAGAGGCCCCTCCACAGGAGTTGGGTCAATTGTGAAATAGCTCTTAGCGCGCAGAATCAAGACTAGTGTGATATAGTTAAGAAAAGTTTTTTTCTCGTCAATTATGGATTGTCTCTATTGCCATGATTATTATTATTGTCATTATTATGATTATAACTATTATTACGGAGACTCAATTTAATGATTAACTTTGCCTCTATTGTCGTCTATGTGAAGTGAAGCTTTGGTCATTTACATACATTGTTAAGCACCTAAAATTAAAGTTTCAATAAAACCATTACTTTGCTATTTGTGTTTGTTTTTATTATATGCCTGTATCTCATCGCACAGTAGATAACTAGTTCAACTGTACTCCTGAGGCAGCACTCCCTAAGAAATCTAATTTGAAGATAACCCGAGGAAAAGGGGTTACACCTTTGTAGTTACACATTTTATTTTCGCTCTAAGATTGAGAGTGGTGCGGTCACCCATTTAACTTACTCCCCACTGCTGTGGCGCAGTCCTCGATGGCAAAATTGACACAATCTTTAGCGTTACATGTGGCGCAATTTGAAAACTTGTAAGGTGCAAGTTCACAGCTTTAAACCCCAACAGCGCAGTTGGAGCGATCGGTATACAGATAAAAACCCTTAACACTACAGACTAAAATCCCTTAATATTACATTTGATGCGGTCATAAACTTGGAGGTTAACAGGCGAACTAGTAATACTAAAACTTCTTAATTTAAATTTAAATAATTGGATAGATACAGACTTAAAAGAAAAACTGATTAGACCTATAACCACTAAGTTATTATAGGAAAACTTTTAGAATATCTCACAGGAGATAATAGCCTCCCCCAAATAGGTTAAGTGTAAAATAAGTTTACTGTGAGCATATATAATATTTGAACCAACGTCGCAATTTCAATATTTCAAACGCAAATATGTCAAAAGAATTAAGCGAACTATTAATCGCAGCAAAGTTGGTCGCGAAAAATGTAGAGATAACAAAATCTATTCCGCAATATGATGGACAAACAGATATTGACGAATTTAACATCCCATTGGCCCGCTTTGTAGAATTGACAAAAAAAATGAGCTAGAACCGTTAATCGGTATGCCCCTACTAATATTGAGAGGGCGGACCTTAACCTTCCTAAAGCAAATTGAAAATACTATAGGTGATGACGACAGCTTGCCGATAAATACAATAGAAAAATTGTTAACGACATTCAAAGACAGATTCATCGAAACTAGTTCAACTAAAAATTAAAACACGGAATGGTATGTTTTGACCATAAACAGAACATAAGAGAATATCTTCACAATATACAGATTTCAGTAGAAGCAAAATTCAGAAAAGGTTCAGGAGAATTTTATGAAAAAATCATACTTCACGCCTTTTTGCAAGGGCTATCCCAAAAATTATATAGAATAGTAATAATCCAAAACATTCAAACATTGGACCTTGCAGTTCAGGAGGTGGGACGAATGATCGAAGTTGATAAGATCTTGGCAAATCACAGTAAAATAAAAAAATAGCCTAGGTGAATCAAACCCTAGCCTTACCTTCAAGGGCGATCAGGCTTCTCCAAATTTCTTTTCAAGAGATAAATCCCAAGTGCCACAAAGAAATAGAACGCAAGAACCCAATAGGTAGAAAACAGTACGTTTTCAGCAAATTAAACCAATCAATTATGGAAATAGTTCTACAATTGTGAGATGTTATAACCGTAATTAACCTGGGCATATCGTGAGAGAGTGCCGCTTTAGGATTAAGGACACAACGGCACCAAGGAATTATGGCAACCATTTGTTCTTGAGAACATATTTTAGTGCCAGTGGCGTACCAGGTTATAGCCAGGAAGATTGCGCCGATCAGTACCACACAAAACGTACAGACCAAATTTGTGTAACCCTCCCCCCAATAGACAAAATAATTATCGATTCAAATCGCAAATGCTCCTCAAAACCAATATGGTGCAAGGATAGTATATTGAAATCTCGTAAATTTGCCGACGGGAAATAAAAATTTTCAAGCCAACGGCATTTGCAGTCGACGCCAGCACCCGGCACTGGCGCAAAAAATCCAAACTACCGTAATAATACATGGCAAAATTGACAAACAAATGTAAATCAATTAGCTAGAGATTCCATGGACATGTCTGAGTCTCTATTGCAGACACCGACACATGAAATAAATCCTCAGGGAAACGTGTCAGGCCCCTTAGAAGAATAAATTGGACCCAGAAGGGGCCAAGAATATTTTATAGGTCCATGCCAATAATAGTACCGTCTTTTAGTGATAGTAATAATAATTTACCTATATTTAATGAGTTTTGTATGGCAAATGTTTACTTTAAGGCTTAAATTGACTCTGGTGCCACGGTTAATATCATAAACTCATGCGTATTTAATATGTTGCCTCCGCATATTAGGCAACAGAGGAATTTTAATAATCCCAATTTAACTAGCGTGACAGGGCATAAATTGGATGCAAAAGGTTCAATTCGCATAGACGTAAAAAGGGATAATAGAATTTTTCCGACAAATTTTATAATATGCAATAACTTTCCATATGAGGCAATTATCGGCACAAATTTTTTAAGGTCGAATAAGGTATTATTAGACATAGCCAACGAAAGGCTTGTCTACCCGGCTTAAGTAGGGGAAGGAATTTCTACCTTAAGAAATTGTAACAGAGGTTACAAAGAGAATGTAACAGTAATAAATTTCTGGCGGTATAATGTCACAATCTTTTGAACCTCATGTCTCGCTACAAAGAGGACATGGCATAGCCAGAAATTTGTTTAATTATTCTGAGAGACATTGCAGAAATGAAGAAAATTTAAATAATATCTGTATTGAATCTGCAAAAATAAAAATAGGAGATAAGCGACGATATAGGTCAAATGAAATTAAGGAAATACTGGAATTTTGGATAAAAGTAGGGAAACCCAGTGCGGTTCAGGCGCAGCCAGATAGCGCCAGTCTAAATTCAACAGACAATGAAAATAAAGCAAAATATTATGGATTCGCAATAAGGAAAACCAAAGTCCTTCCCAAAACGATGGAAAGAATTCAAATATCACAGATGATTGAACCAGTGGATAGCAAATCCGAAATATGGCTCGCGATCCCGTCAAATGAAATTCCTGAAAATCTGTTATGCGGAGAACAGATTATATCTTACGACAAAGGAGAAGGTTTTATTTGGGTAATTAATAACCACAAAAATGATACAATTACAATAAAAAATGGAACATGTTTAGTTCAAATCCAAGTTATCTTGGAGAATGATTTAGATAGATGGGAAAATTCAAAAAGAAACCTAGTTAATGATATTAAAACCTAAATTAACAAATACCCTCTCACTAAATCACAATTCTTAAACAAATTTAATATGGATCATATTAAAGACTTAGAACTTAAGAAAAATTATGCGAATTATTATGGAATTTCAAAGAAGTGTTTTCCGCATCTGAGGATGACATCGGACTGATACAGTTTTATAAACATTCAATTCTAATGCCCGGTAATCCTGTAGCGAAACAGCCATATCGTGTCAGGTTGATCGGAGGGTGGATATCCCCCCCCCACACACACACACACCTCGTATATTTCCGAAACGGATCGGATAGAAATTATGAGATGGCCAATTTTTGTTGTAGAAAAATCGAAAAAGGCTCCTTTGATTGTAAATTGAAATGGCTAGGGCCCTTTTTATTAGTCAGAAGTGATCGAAGGGCAACAAGGCTACCCCCCCCCTCCAGGCCCATTAATTCCCAATACACATGTAATCAGAATTTTGAGATAGCCATTTTTTCAGTACTGTTGGAAGGTCTGGAAATCATATCTTTGAGAATGACAGCCCCTTCCCCCCTCACAGTCCTCAGCACAATGGTTGTAAGTTATACCCCGAGGGCATATAGGGTTTTATGGAAATGTGGTCGTTAAAAGTCTGGAAGGGGCTCATTTGACTGGAAATCAGCTCTAAGTACTTTTTGAGATAGTCGGTTTGTTCGACCTAGTTCGAAGGTCAGATTAAAATGCATTTGACATTGAAATTTCTCTAGCCCCCCGGGCAAGACCTGTAAGCTATGTAAACTGTCCATTAGCAACCTATTATATTGTTGTTTTTTTTTGGAAAAACGAGCAAGTTGGGTCCTGGGCCTTCAAAAAGCTTAAGATATTAAGGTTAAACCATAAATAAATCTTAAGAGGGATGCCGAACACGATAAAAAAACTGCTTGCAGGTTTTAGGTGTTTGTTGGTTGTGATAAGGGAATATTATTAATATCTAAAATATATAATAGTTTATAAACAAATTTGGGCTACATATTTGCACATTGGGGGGGGGGGGGTAAAGTATTGCATATATTAAATACATAACCTAACCTAGGTACTTTTTTCTCCCCCCTAAACCCCAAAAAACAACAGTTTAAATATTGTAAATATAATGAGAAACCACGCTCTTCGATCAATTTAGATAACAATTACCCGCTTTACGAGTCCATTATTGCATTCACTCGACTGTCTAGCTGAGGTGTCCACATCATGGGAAAGTACCCAAAATTTTACATGGTCTATTCTGTACCTCCCCCCCTAATGGAGCCTTGAAATTGCCTCCAAGCTATGATAGAGGGGCTGGGACGCAATTGTCACGATAGCAATAATTCTTTTTGGGAACAACGTTGAATGAGGAATCAAATAAGTTAACTTTAGGCTAGGCCTATTTAGCCTATTAGACAGAAAAGAGAAAAATAGAGAAGAAACATTAGGTTCCCTATTTAATGCCCTTTTAAAATATAATAATTACTAGGCTAGGCTACTGTCACAATTGTATCACATTCTTCTTAGCATTATGTTTGGGAACAGTGTTGTATGAGGAATAATATGGGTTAGGCCTGTTTAGGCCAATTGGATAGAAATCAGACAAATAAAAAAAACACACTCGATTCTCTTTAATTCTCTTTAAAAATATATTGATTATGAGATGAGATTAGATATTTATTTCAAAAAAATCGCTATCACTAGCCCACAAAGAGTCAAATTCGGACTTGGAGTCGACAATATTAATGGTTACACTAAAAATGAAAAGAACAACAACTAAATAGAGAAAACCATAATGAACATCATTTAAAAGTCAATAATTAAAACTGTAAAAAGTCAATTAAAAAAAAATGGTCAAACTAAACTTAGAGCGAAACATAAATGCATTAAAAACTGGTCAAACTAAACTTAGAGCGAGACATAAATGCATTTAAATTAAAAGGGATACTAAGAAACTGTCAACAATTCAACTACAGTAAATCAATAAAAGAGTTAAAAACAATAAAGACTGGTAAAGAAAGGGGGGGGGGCAAGCAAAAGAATGCAAGAACCTGGGAAGTACCATCGGCTAATAAACAAAAAAGAGGCGAAAAAAGAAACTATTGAGACATTTTATTCATTTTTTCTGTAATGAAGGGGATAAAAGTTTTTCCGTATCTGGAAGTAACGCAGCGAATGGGGGACAAAGAAACAGCTCGAGGCGGCCATAATCTGGATGGGAAGAGATGTTTGGGGAAAATACTTGCCGTCCGAGGGTTTGTTATGACATTTTCTGCAAAACGGAGGCACAACAAAACCCTCCTTTGCTCCAGGGTTTTCAGACTACCTTTTTTATGGCATCTTGCCTTCTTTGAAAATTATTCTAAAGGCCCTTTTTTGAATTGATTCGATTTTTTCCGATTCTTCGCGAGAGATACCAGGGTGCCAAACTGGACAAGCATATTCTAGATGCGGGAGGACAAAAGACGTGTAAATTCTTAAGGAGTGGGAAAGGGGGACGCTGAATTTTTTTAGGAACTTAAGGAGAGCGATAGACACATTAGCTCTATGGATGATGTCTTTAACGTGGATATCCCACTTTAAATTTGAAGAAATTGTGACGCCAAGAAGTTTAAATGAGGACACAGAAATTTCAGAAGGGATAGGATTAAGAAAACTGGGCGAGGATTTGAGGAAACAAATGGGCATTATCATGGACTTAGAGGGGTTTACTGTCATGTCTAAGTCTAAGGCCTAGTCCCCAATTTCATTGAGGATACTCATAAGGTCACTTATTAAATTTCTGAAGCAAGTTTCAACAACCGTTGGGTCATCAACAAATTTCCATCTGTCAGGAAATTCCTTTGCGAGGCTATTGATCATTACTGAAAAAAGGAGGGGACCTAGGAGAGTACCTTGGGGTGTCCCGTTGTGGACAGAGAGAGAATTTGAATAATGATTTTGGTATTTGACAACTTGCGATCTATTTTTTAAGAAGGAGGCAACTAATTTCACCAGTAAGTGATCAATATTGAACTCGTTGACAAGTTTCTCAATTGAAATATTGTGGTTAACAAGGTCGAATGCTTTCTGAAGGTCGATGGAAATTAAATTTAGCCAGGAATTAGGCTTTTCAAGGATTTTCCCGATGTGATCAATAAGAGAAACGAGGTAATGGGAAGTAGAGGTGGATTTTAGGTTCCCAAATTGTTTCAAGTCAGTAAGAAGTAGGATTTTTTCCTTTAGCCAATCTGCAAGTAATCCTTCATAAAGTTTCAAGAAAATAGGAGTAAGAGTAATAGGCCGAACGCCTTCAATTCCAGGCTATCCGTTTTTCTTTTTCAAAATGTTTATGAAACCCTGTTTCCAAATTGTAGGAATTTGACAAGACTCGGTAATCTTGTTAAACAGGAAAGACAAGGGCTTAGACAAGAAATTACCGAAGGCACTAATAAGAGGAAAGGGGATATCCAAAGGACAAATACTTGTCTTTCTTAGTTTTTGAATTCTTATTTCTATCTCAGACGGAGAAATAGTGGGTAAAGAAGGGGAAAGGGATCCTGATGGTAGTTGGTCGGACAGTGGTGAAAGACTCTGTACAATGGAAGCGAGGAATTTATTGAGATTATTGGTAGTAATATCAGGGGACTCGGGTAGATTGAAGTTAAGCTGTTCAAGCCTCCTTCCACACAGCTTTTTAACCTCAGAACACCAGTTTTTTGGTTTATTAGTAAACAACACTTCGACCTTATTTTTGTAGTACGATCGTGCCAATTTGCGAATTTCCCTTTTAATTGATTTTCTTAGTTTATTGGCTTCATCTGATTTACCTTTTTTGAAAAGCTTCAATTTGGTTCTAATTAGTGTTTTTATAGTTTGGTTAATAAAGGGTTTGTTACTGGAGCAATTTTTAAATTTTTTTCTGGGAAGCAAATTTGATATTTGTCAATTAGCTTTTTGTGGAACAAAGCCATTTTCTTATGAATATTTTGTAAACTATAAACATCGGACCAATCTTCAGTATTCAGCCACATACCAAAAGAAGGAATACCAGAATTTTTAAGAGGGCGATAACTGCCATAAGTTATTGAGAAAGATGATTAAAATTTAAGGAAAGGGATAAAAGAATCGAAAGATGGTAACTCCCACCTAATGGAGGCAGAGCTGAGGGAGGGTTGTAAAAATTACACATATTAGTTAAAATAACATCAAGAGAGGTATTTCCCCGAGTCGGTATTTTAACAATCTGCTTAACTTTTAGTGAGGAGCAAAATGAATCCATTTTAAAGTCGTTTACATCGTAAACTAAAAAAGACCAGCATTGGGGTATTTAGAAATAACAAAATCAGCACTTGTCTGCAATTGCTGGATGAATTTACGTTTTGACTCAATATTTTGATTTGGGGAGTAATAGAAAACGGCTATTGCAATAATATTAAATGGACGAGGGAGAAATTTTTGTCTAATACTTAGCCAGAGGATTTCATCGTATTCGGATAAACTAGGGACTCGAATAACCTTTGGGTAAAGGTTACCTTTAGTAAGAACAAAACACCGCCACCTTTTTTTCCAAGTGGGTGGTCTAAAGGACGGAGTTTAATAAACTCTGAATAATTTGTCAGGCGCAGAGACCCTGAGTCGTGGGACTGTACTTCCGTAATAGCTATAATATCGATTTGATTTGATTCTGAAAGCATCTCGAGTTCACTAAGCTTTTCAAAATTAAGACTTTCGGCATTAGTAACTTAAAGTTTGGGAAAAACAAACCGATTGGGGAATTTCGACAGGGATATTTGGTGTGTTCGAGAATTTCCTGGGTGGGGTTTCAATTTAATATTATGATGCTGCGGAGAAGTAGGGTAAGAGAAAGATTTACCTTGAGGATTTGGAGGTGGAGGGAAGGGCGAGGATACAGCCGAAGCATGATTAGGAAGGTGCGACTTGTTTTCAGTTGCCGGGAAGTGCGAACAATTAGGATTTAATACAAGACAATTATTAAATGCAAAAGGTCTCAGACCTGAGTCACCCTGGTAGGGTGGGCACGAGGGATTACACACATGGGTCGGAGGCGAGAAAATATGGGAGGGAAATAAGACGGTGATATTTTCAGGGGGTTCAACTTGGAAGGGGTTAACTGGAGTGTTAAGAGGGAAGGGATTTTGCTGGGAATATGGAGTGTTTTTTTTCTGGGTAGTAAAGGTGGAAGTTTTTCGAGTGAGCATGGTGGATTTGGGATGAAAAAGGAAGAGTATGCGCTGGTGAGCTAATTTTGTTAATTGAATGAAGGGGGCTCCGGATTTGGGTTGATTGAAAACTTGTAACTATTTTATTATTAAAAATTTTACTACTCCTGGCTAAAGCACGATAATCCCTGTTTTTCAAATGTAATAACATGCGCTTAGTTTCAAAACAAAGGCCACTTTGAAATTTACGGCAGGGTTTGGAATGGGAAAGGGAGCAATAATTGTCGTTACAGTGACCATTAGTTAAAAAAGACATACAGGGGTGAACAAAGGTACAATCACTCTTTTTTATACAGTTGTTGGCCAAGTGAAAACGACAGGCAATAGAACTCTTCCCTGATTTGGCTTCAGGAACCGATTTACTTATAATACTCGAGTTGTCACTGACCCCTAGAACTGGAATATTGGCTGAGTTCACACTTAAATTGTCACTGACCTCTGGATCTGGAATATTAAGTTGTCACTGACCTCTCGAACTAGGTGACCGATTAAATTCATATTTGGGTTCACACTTGCTTCATTATTATTCAGGTGTTGGGAGTTGTTGCTTGTGGATCGAATTGCAGTTGGTTTCAAATTGGCTTTTTTTTATTTGTATTCACAAACTTAAGTGTGTTCTTAATTATATTCCCCATAAGATCAATGAAAGTAGAAATTTCGTTGGTAATAAACTCGAGTTTTTTTTTCAGCACTAAAAGGGAGGGGAGGGAAGGGTCACATAGGGGGCTGGAATCACAATTGCCACAAGGGAAATTTTCAGTCTGGCGGGAGGCATCATTAGAAGGCTCATAATTAGATTCAAAATCCGTCTGGGTACTGGCATCTTTAGTTTCTAGCAGATAATCAGTCTGGCAACTGGCAACACTGGTTAATACTGGTAGGGGAGTAGTCTAACACTCACTTTGGGCTGCAATGAAAGCTTTACCGTCCCTTTGGCAAGTCGGGGCAATGGGGGACGACCTGATATCATCTAAAAAAAAATTAAGGAAGAATTTATTTCTGACAATCGGCGTCATGGGGTATTGCTATTTTTGAACAATTTATTCCTGACAATCGACGTCGTGGGGTATCATTAGCTTTCGAAGAATTAGGGGTGGTATATTCTTGATTTTTGGTGATGTTTTGTTTTGAGGAACAATCCAAACATAACCAGTTCTTATTCCACTGGGAACTTTCTATCCCCGCACATTGCTCAGGAATGGAAGAGTTGCATGCACAACATACCAGGCAATTGATTGTTGTCCTTAATCTACCCTCAGGACACACTCTCTTAAAGTCCTTTAGTCATTTTTTATTAATATAAAGGGTTAAAAAATTTAATTCACCTGATGGCTGGTGACAAAATCCGGAAGTTAGGTCACAGTTAATTAACTTTGTCACTGAATTGGTTGTCCTCAAGTCATTTGGTTGGTTAATATAAAGGGTTAAAAAGTTCAATTCACCTGATGGCAAAATCCGGAAGTAATGCTACAGTTAATCAACTATGTCACTGAATTAACTGAGTTTAATGCGAGTTTAATGTAGAAAGGCATAAACCAAATAGGTGTTAACAGGTTGAACTCTGGTTGAAGACTACTGTCACCAGCCTTTTTCTTATCTCAGTCTCCAGCAAATCTGATTTCTTCTGTCTAAATAACCGTAGGCCTACCATCGAATAATAGACTACTGCTCTTTTATCTTAATGTTCTTTAGATCAGGAAAGGGATTTTGGGTAAATTCTACTTTAGTTACTTTTGGCTATCTTGGAAAGGGGCTAGGTTAGGGAAATGGGTAAAATTCTACTTTTGCTACTTTTGGCTATATTGGAAAGGGGTTAGGTTAGGAAAATGAAACTTTAAGGGATGGGTCTACAGGCTAAAGTTTGTCCCAGGAAGGTATTTTGAAGTACTTACCTCCACTCCTTCTCCCTCTAGAGGGTTCTGACCTTTGATGACCTTTAAAAATTGTGGGTTATAAAAGTGAAACTTTGCAAAATAGATCTTCTGCTTAAATGAAATACAAAAAAAATTGTTTTCGGTTTCATAACTTTGCTGAATCCCAATTTATAAGGTTTTAATATGCAAACACATTACCTAAATTTTGAAAAAAACATTGATGTGGCTTAAAATTATACTCAAATGACAGAAATTGCATTTTCAGAAATAAACCCAGAGAAAAAGAAACTGGTGACTGAAATTTAAGGTAAACGTTGTTTTGTCAAAATTTCGGTAGGTATAGACCAGTCATGTAGGGGAATTTCAGGACCCTCTAAAGGGAGAAGGAGTGGATGTAGGTACTCAAAATATCTTCGTGGGACATGCTTTAGCCTGTAGACCCATCCCTGAAAGTTTCATTGTCCTAACCTAATCCCTTTCCAAGAGTCAAAAGTAGCTGAAGTGGAATTTTACCCATACTTTAGCCTGTAAACCCATCCCTGAAAGCTTTATTTTTCTAACCTAACCCTTTCCAAGATACCCAAAAGTAGAATTTTACCGAATTTTGGCACAAACTTACTAAAAAGAAAATGTACTTTTCGGTTCGTCCAATGCTTTTTCTAAATGTAATACCCACTTCCATTTGTATCTCATCCCTCTCCCCTAACTGGGTTAGATATAGTCCTAAAATAGCTCTATATCGGAGGGGCTGCTGGTCATGTTCGTTCGCATAATTTTTGTTTGTGCTTGTTCCTCTTCTGTAGCCTAGTTTGCTCGGTAAATTTCTAGTGGGCCTTATAAATTTAGCCAAGGTGATAGTGAAGACGTCATTTGATGCCTTTTCTATGCTTTTTCGTAATTTAATAATCGCTTTTGGGGCTAATTGTATTTTGAGCCTTTAAAGGGGTCCCGAAGGTATTTTATATGAATAATGAAAGAGCATAAAAAAAGCATCAAATGATGTTTTCACTTTCATCCTAGTTAAATTACATGGCCCACTTCAAATTTACCATGAAATTTACCCACCCCACCCCCCTACTATGCAAATATATACCCTGAGTTGGAATATGCCCTGAATTGTTGATGGCAAAGTTTCGAATCGCATTTCCAGCGCTATTTTTGTCGACGGCATTCGAAAAACGTGAAACGGTAGAAAAACGGCTATATTTGAGTTGCTTAATAAATGAGGTTTGAATTGTTATAAATAAGTATTTTTGGAATATATTACTCTTGAACAACCTATATATAAATTAACGCTGTTTAACCACCTTTCAATAACTTAAATAGTGTTGATAACTTCTTTGTTTGGTTATAAAAATGGGTACTTTTCCATTATATGGGCATTTCTAAAAAGTCAAGTTTGGTTCAATGCTAATGAAATGAAATAGGATGAATATATAATAGTTTATAAGCAAATTTGGGATATATATTTGTACATTAGGGGGATTGGGGGTAAAGTATAGCATATATTAAATAAGTAACCTAACCTAGGTACCCCCCCCCTAAACCCCAAAAATCAACAGTTTAAATATAGTATGCACAATAAAAACCACGCTATCATTGTATTACTCTATAGCGGTTAACCCAACAAAAACGGGTTTTTCATGACTGGTTTCCTTGTAAATGCCCATATAATAGGAAAGTACCTAAAAATGAAATACCTATGGGGCCCCTCTAGCCCCAGAAGCAATTATTGAGTTAAAAAAGAGCATAAAAAGGCATCAAAAAACGTTTCCACTTTCATCTTAGCTAAATTATAAGGCCCACTAGAACTTTACCGTTTGTTCACAATCACCCCCACCCCAGCCCATCCAAAAAATGGAACAAAACGAGCAAAAATTTGTGTATAGGCTAGGGCTAGAATACGAGGGAGGAGACTGGGACGCCGTTACGGGGACAGCAGGAAATATTATTTTTAGAATGAACATTGAATGGGAGAATCGAATAGTGTTGTGTGTTTCTTTTTTGTCTATCTTATTTCTATCTTATAGAAAAATTTACCTTTTGTATTAGGTGATTACAAATTCCAGAGACCCGTAATCTAGTGCCTAATTAAGGTTTTAAAAAGGTGTAAATTCAACCCCAAACATTTATTTTGTCTCTAATTGTGTTGCCTAAGGCTAGAAAGAATCTAGTAAATAGCTTTTAAGTGAACAGTAACTGAAATTTACTTCTGAACCTTCTCAATACCATGGAACTATCTCCTAAACCATGGCCTGCAGGTGAGCAGAAGTAGAATTTAAGCCAAATTTAATTTCTTTTCAAAGCTAGTACAAGCATAAATAAATCTTTCTTCATATTAAATTTCAAAAGACAACAAGTTTTTCCAACCGAAAGTAAAAAGTAGCATTAAAACTAAAAATCGAACAAAAATTATGCTGTACATGAGGGGGACTACCCTTTCCTCAACCGTCACATTTATGCTGGAGTTTTTATCACAACTCAATAAGAAAGACTGCTCAAACACAAGAATAGTTGAATTCAGATGAGAAGTATTTTTAATGAGCTTCCAAGACTTAAGCGTAAACAGCGAGGGTTGAGGAAGGGGTAGCCCCCCTCAAATGCGGAATAATTTCTATTCGTTTAAATCTTTAATGTTACTCCTTAATTTCAGTTCAGGAAATTTGTTATTCTTTTGTTTGATTGCTGACCGTTTTCAAATCATCCCAGGAAATCCCTTTCCCTCCCCCGTCTAAAATTTCCCCAGGAAACTTCTCCCAACGGTATATTCTCTCCCTGGGAATCCCTGAGCAGACAATCCTCCGTCCTCCAAAAATTCTGTATATTTCTTAATAACAATACTTTATCTCAGCAATGGGCCAACTGCATAACTTTCCCCTCCCTTTCCCCAGAGACTCAGGGGATTTGTTAAAATCACAGTGAAAACTGAAAAATGAGTCATATATTACCATAAAGGCAAAGATATACTAAAAAAAAAAACTGTCGGAATCAACTTTGAATTTTTGTAAATCAACTGTCAGTGAGAAATAAGCACACAAGGCTATGCAAACCAACAAAACCCAACAAACATTTTTTTATCAGATTACCATGGGCAATATCTAGTCAATTGGGTGGAGGGGGGAATGCAGTTCATGTAAAATGTTCCTAATCACCAAGGAGATCATAGCCTAATATTTAAAAAGTAGAGTCATACATACGCAGGAATTTCTATCGGAAACAGGGATTATTTCTGGAGTGCAGAACTCTAAAAAGGTTCTGAAGACAGATGAATAAGATGTAACTAAGGGGATTATTGGAAAAAGAAAAGGTACTTATATGTTATAGCGCCTATGTTAAGTTCTTTATCTAAGTAGGACCTGTTTCTCTGATCAATCCTAATGAAATTTCACAAAATTTGTTGTAAATATAAACTTTAGAAACAAACTTGGGCTATATATTTGCACATAAGTGGGTGGAGTAGGATGTAGCGGGTCTGCATGCAAAATGTGTTAGGTAAAGTCATTCTGCATATTAGATAGTTCCTAGCTTTATACTAAAATTATTTTCTAACCTTATACTGTCCAAACGCTTTACCCCCCCCCCCTAATGTGTAAATATATAGTCCAAATTATATATTTCCACTCTATTCTGTCACTTGTTTCTGTTTGTCTGACGCTAAGCTGAAAGAAACTAACAAAGAAACCGGTTCTACAATGCGTCAATGGATGAAGAACTTAACATGGGTGCTATAACATATAAGTACCAAAGAAAAAAGATATATATCAAGATTTTTGAGTGCCACAGCTCCCAAGTACCACCCCTCTTACATGTGTGCCTGGCTTAAATCCTTATACCTTACTTAAAATGATTTTCCATGGCAAGGTTGAAAGATTCCAAAGTATTTCCTAAACCACCATAGTCTTTCAATTTTTTCATAATTTTGGAGGTATTGCCCGCAGAAGTGTTACTAGCCAAAATTTTCTGGGGAGAGAACAATGGATTTTACAGGATGACTGGTTATTTTTGCCGACTGATTTGGGTGATACTGCCATTAAAATTACTTCATTTTTCGTTTTTATAACGACAGAGACTGATTTAAGTCATATATTTCCATTAGTCAATTTACCTAATTAAAAAAAAATGATACAGTAAAATACGGGCGCAAAGCGACTCAATTTTTTTACCGGCTGGCTGACAGCATTAGGGGGTGTCCCTTCCCCCCATGCTCCTGATTGCCCTTACCTTTATATAATTAGTGATTTGACATACTCAGATAGTTCCTAGAAAATAGCCGCTTCTTGTGAACCATTGCTTGGAAAATTCTTGTCTTCAATATTTTTTAAAATTATTCAGGAACGCGTCAAATTGTGTCTTCTTCGTGTCATTGTTCTTTAATTTTATAACACTTAAATAACATAACTATACCAAAGCTGCGTAATTTACCACAGGGTAATTTTACAGAAATGCATTTTCTATTCTAGAGGGAAACAAGTTGTTTTGTTGACTTTCAAAGTTTTCTAGCAATATAATACTTGTAATCTGACTCGATTGCTATTTCTGATAGTATTACAGTTGCACGTGTGCGAGAATGTCAATAGGGTATATTGGGACTACCTGTATGATTATTTTATAGAATGTTTGTATATTTTTCGTTCCTCTATACTAGTGTAAAAATCGTAGTTTGTCCAGCTGTTTATTCCATAATAGAACTGTCATATCTTATTAGGTAGATATGCAAGGGGATATGTCCCTGCCTTGCCACAATGTTAAGTTATCTGTAGCATCTCCTGTTTTCTCGTTTAATTTGAGAAAATATCCCCCCTCAGTTTCTGTATGGGAAATTTTTACTTATGATGATTTCTTAAGGAACATATAAAATTTCTTAATGTAATAAAAATAATTATTTTAATTACAAAAAGTTTTTAACCCCATTAATTTTCTTCAAAATGAGCCATTGAAAAACTCTCTGCAATTTTCCAGTGCCATGCTATCTGTTGAATTACTAATCTATACTATAATTAGGTGGCGTATAAAATTTAGTATAGGTAAGAGGCCGTTCTTTATTATAATAATAAAAAAAATCACATATATTTAGTTATGAGAGGCAGATTGGCCGAGTGGTCCAAGGCGCTGGTGTTAGCCACCAGTCTCTTCGGATGCGTAGGTTCAAATCTTACCACTGGTATACGATTATGATTTATGTACAAAAATCAAATATCTTTGAAAGACTGCAGTATGAAAAGATTTAAAATGCAGTTTTTAATTGAAAAGTTTATTCTCTCTTAGAAATAATTTATTTTAGTTACAAAAGATTTTTAACCCAATGAATTTTCTTTAAAAAAGCCATTGAACAAGTTTCTACGATGTTCCAGTGCCAAGCTATCTCTGGAAAACAAGAAAAAAAATATCCCGTTTAGGCAGAATGTTTTAGTAGCTGCTACTTTTCTTGATTTTCAAGCCAATATATTTCTTTGCCGTTCAAGCCAAGGGACAGAAGGTTTACTATGCAGGGGTTTCAGATAAGGCGGTTCTAAATGTTTACTTTTTGTTTTGATCTGACTCCTTTTTTAGGAACTATCGGTTTTTGTATTTCTTAACATTGGACGTGAACGTCTCTTACTAGGTTGCTAGCTACCGCTGCAACCCGGATCTTCCTTACAATCAGGGCACTTTATTGAAGTCTGGAGCAAGTGAAACGGGACTTTAATAGTTGAGAGTAGAGTGCATAAAGTAGTAATATACATCTCAACGTTTATCCGATTCCAATTGGGCTTTTGATACCATTTTGAATGGGGACCCTTAAAGTAGACTTGAACATTAGGAGGCTCAATTAGGCACGAAATAGGGAGATGGTCATCATTGATTTTATCTTCATCAACAAACACCTCGGATTTAATTAGACCGGACGTAGACACAATAATATGGTCGAGGTTGGATTTTTTTTTGGGGGGGGGGTTGACAAAAAAAAATAAAGAAAATAAAAATAAATAAAGTTTAAATAAAGAAAATAAAGGGAATAAAGTTTAAATAAAGAAAAAAAAATACTAATTGAACAAAGCAACAGATGAAAACATACAAAGATTTAATAGATTTTCTTTAAGAAGAGGTTTCAAGGCACTAGTCAAGACGTATTCAATTCTGAGTAAGATTAATCAGGTGCAACAAGACTTATTTTATGTGCTTCTGAATTTTTGTCTTCTACCGGTAAAATAACCGGTCTGGGTCGAAGCCAATCAAGAAATCGAAGAAGAATATAAGCAGCTGCTACGGGAAGAAGGAATATTTTGCCAGCAATTGGACCAGAGTCATAATACCTCCAAAAGATGTCTTTGATGCTGTATTGAGGCTTGTTCATAACTTCGTCATAAACCTTACAAGTCTTATCCACAACCCGTTCCCAACTATAAGCATTACGAATCTTTAAGTAGCACTCATCCAAAGATCGCTGAAATCCTTGTCTTTCAAGATCAATGGCCTTTCCTAGCCCAGAAACAATAGCTTCAACAGTTGGTTCGACTAGAGTGATTAGAGGATCTGGCAAAACTTCAGGTATCCCTCCAACATTTGTACTAACTACGTGCAGCCCACAGGCCGCTGCTTCTAAAATGGCTATGCAAAAGGCTTCAGTAAGTGAAGTGTTGAGAAATACATCCCCCTTGACTAAGGCCCGTTGAACGCCAGATTTATCCAACGCGCCTAATAAGGAAACTCTAGAGTGGAGAGAATAGCTTTCAACCATTTCTTCTAAGAGAAGCATTCCAGGTCCGTCTCCTCCCACTAGAAACTGCACCTCTTTAAACTGTTCACAGATAATCAGAATAACTTTGACGAGCAGATCAATTCCTTTTCGGTAGACCAACCGACTAATTGCAACCACTGTTATTTTGGAAGGATCTCTTTGACTTGGATCTGGCTTGAAGTGTGAAGCATCAAAGGCGTTTGGAATAACTGACACTTCAGATTTGTCATACTTTGCTCTCAAAACCATATTTTCTTTGCCTATATGAGAAACACAAATGCAGTGATCACATGCAGCAAGAGAAATCTCCAAAAACTTGTTCATCACAATGGCAGAAGCATCAGCGAATCCAAAGAGAGAATGGTCCGTAAATACAACCTTCAGTTGAAGAAGACGACCAACTAAAAGAGCTTCATGAGCTAAGGAGGAAAAGGCAGAGTGACAATGGACAATCTGTATTTGCTCTTTCAAAAGAACGTCACGAATGAGGGGTAAGGCTCCAAAAACAGTTGGTAGAGTATTATTGTCATAGAACGGTTTTAAAGGTAAGTAGTGAGCGCGAATCCCATTTTCAAATTCCCTCACTCCAAGATAGCCTTCGTACATATGGGTAAGAACTAACACAGTATGACCTTTCTGAGTGAGACTGCATGAAATTGCCCAAATGTGTGATTCCACTCCTCCCAGATTGGGGTGGAAATAATCGGAAACCATACAGATTTTGTAGCATATATGACATACTTCTTCTTCTTTTCCTTGTTGCATCAGTTACTATAAGATAGACTTCGGTCCTTACTGTAAAAAAAATACTTCAGTTACTATGGACTTTAGTTTTTTCTTTAATATAAACTAATTTTAAAATTTTAAAGTATTTTTCTAGTTTGAATTAAAAGATTCAAATTATTTTTCACAGACCATAAACATTTTTGCAGTTCGTATAACAACTTTAGCGAAACTGGGCTGAGAACAACAATAAAATAAATTATTTTTATCGAAAGATAACCATGTATAAATATTTCATTCACTTATTACGTCTTACGTGATCATGCAAGAGCTACCGCTGCAACCCGAATAATGGATAATTATATAAAAAACCTAATTTCGGACGAGGCGGTTCTAATGGTGTACGTTTTGTTTTTATCAGTCTTTTTTAGGAGTTATGGGTTTTTATATTTCTTAACATTGGACGTGATTGTCTCTTACTTGGTTGCTAGCTACCTAGCTGAATCTCACCCAAAATTATGGGTGAGAGTCCTGGTATGGGAAATATTATGATTTACACCCGGTAAAATGGCGTAACTAGTAATTTTAAGCGAAAGAAAAAACTAAACTAATTTATAAGTTTTTTGGTATTTTTCTGGTTTGAATTAAAAAAATTAAAATTATTCCTCAGAGATCATAAATATTTTTTCAATTTACAGTTAAATAAACTTATTATATTTAAAATTTTCAGGAATTTTTCAATTTTCAGTTAACAAATAAATTTTTATTAAAACTCCCAAAAATTACTGCATTTTACATAATAATGGATAATTATATGAAAAACCAAATTGACAAATACCATTTATGATGAAATATATCGGTCCCTTATGTAAAATTTCAATGTACTGTATCAAACCTTTACATAATCCAGTGCCAAGCTATCTGTGGAATTACTAACCTATACTATAATTAAGCGGCGTATATAAATTAGAATAGGCAAGAAGTCGTTCTTTATTATAAACCCTTGCTTTTCAAGCCAAATGACAGAAAGTTTCCTATACAGGGGTTTCGGAGAAGGCAGTTCTAATGGTGTACTTTTTGTTTTGATCTGACTCCTGTTTTAGAAGCTATGGGTTTTTATATTTCTTAACATTTCTTAACATTTTTCACATAAACTTGTTAAAAGACAAGTGTGTTGCATCATCATGCTTATGATGATTTATTAAAGTATTTCATGCTTATTAAGATTATTATAACAACCCAGATAATAAACTAATTACAAAATGGAAAAAGCCTACGGCCTTTTCTTCTTTGAAATAGTAAGAGACAAACCTCAAACCATCAAGTAGCTAACTATATCCTATGTATGCAATTGTTTGTTATTCCAATAATCGTTTTTTACTGTAACAAATTTTTAAATTTTCAGGCATTTTGTTAATTTGAATGAAAAGATTAAAATTATTGCTCAGATATCATAAATATTTTTGCAGTTTACATAATAACTTTAGCGATTCTAAACTGAAAAATAAAATATAGAAAAAATTGAATTTTTTGGTCTGAAAATACATAGTAAATTCCACATCGGGTAGTTAGAACCTAACCAAAAATAAAACAAATTTTAACATTTTAAGGTATTTTTCTAGCTTGAATTGAAATATTCAAACTATTACTCGGATACCATGAATATTTTTGCAGTTTACACAAGCTGCAAAGAACGCACAAGCTGATCTTTTGTAAATTGAGAAAAATTTTACGAATGTTTTACCGGGATTATAAAAAGTATTCAAAATTAAAGATTAAAATTATCTCTGAAAGAATAGATTTGGTTGAAAAGTCAGGTTGAAAGCTATTCTCTATACTCTACAGTCTCCTTATTAGGTGCGTTGGATAAATCTGGCGTTCAACGGGCATTAGTCAAGGGAGATGTTTTTCTAAAACACTTCACTTACTGAAGCCTTTTGCATAGCCATTTTAGAAGCAGCTGCCTTTGGGCTGCACGTAGTTAGTACAAAGGTTGGAGGGATACCTGAAGTTTTGCCAGATCCTCTAATCACTCTAGTCAAACCAACTGTTGAAGCTATTGTTTCTGGGCTAGGAAAGGCCATTGATCTTGAAAGACAAGGATTTCAGCGATCTTTGGATGAGTGCTACTTAAAGATTCGTAATGCTTATAGTTGGGAACGGGTTGTGGATAAGACTTGTAAGGTTTATGACGAAGTTATGAACAAGCCTCAATACAGCATCAAAGAAATCTTTTGGAGGTATTATGACTCTGGTCCAATTACTGGCAAAATATTCCTTCTTCCCGTAGCAGCTGCTTATATTCTTCTTCGATTTCTTGATTGGCTTTGACCCAGACAGGTTTTTTTACCGGTAGAAGGAAAAAATTCAGAACCACATAAAATAAGTCTTGTTGCACCCGATAAATTTTACCCAGAATTGAACACGTCTTGACTAGTGCCTTGAAACCTCCTGTTGAAGAAAATCTATTAAATCTTTGTATGTTTTCATCTGTTGTTTTTTTTCAATTAGTATTTTATTTTGTTTTTTTTTCATTTAAACTTTATTTCCTTTATTTTTTTATTTAAACTTTATTTATTTCTATTTTCTTTATTTTTTTTGTCAACCCTCAAAAAAAAAGAAAATCCAACCTCGACCATATTATTGTGTCTACGTCCGGTCTAAATAAATCCGAGGTGTTTGTTGATGAAGATAAAATCAATGATGACCATCTCCCTATTTCGTGCCTAATTGAGCCTCCTGATGTTCAAATCCACTTTAAGGGTCCCCATTCAAAATGGTATCAAAAGCCCAATTGGAATCGTATAAACGTTGAGATGTATATTACTACTTTATGTACTCTACTCTCAACTATTAAAGACCCGTTTTACTTGCTCCAGACTTCAATAAAGTGCCCTGATTCTAAGGAAGATCCGGGTTGCAGTGGTAGCTAGCAACCTAGTAAGAGACGATCACGTCCAATGTTAAGAAATATAAAAACCCATAGCTCCAAAAAAAGGAGTCAGATCAAAACAAAAAGCACACCATTAGAACTGCCTTATCCGAAACCCCTGTATAGTAAACTTTCTGTCCTTTGGCTTGAACAGCAAGGGAAATATATTGGCTTGAAAATCAAGAAAAGTGGCAGCTACTACAACATTCTGCCTAAACGGGATATTTTTTTTATTATTATTATTTTCTTTGTTTCCAGAGATAGCTTGGCACTGGAACATCGTAGATAGTTGTTCAATGGCTCATTTTAAAGGAAATTAATTGGGTTACAAATCTATAGTAACTAAAGTAAATTATTTCTAAAAGAGAATAAATTTTTCCACCAAAAACTGCATTTTTGATGTCTTTTCACATTGCAGTCTTTCAAACACAATACCAGTGGTAAGATTTGAACCCACGCCTCCGAAGAGACTGGTTGCTAACACCAGTGCCTTAGACCACTCAGCCAGGCTGCTCTCTCATAAATAAATATATATTGGAATTTGGGTTGCAGCAGTAGCTAGCAACCTAGTAAGAGACGATCAGTCCAATGCTAAGAAACATAAAAACCCAAAACTCCTAAAAACAGAGTCAGATCAAGACAAAAGTACATCATTAGAACTACCTTGTCTGAAACCCTACTAGATAAATAATGAATGTCATCATAGTTTTATATTAGAGCTATGACGTGAATAGAAAAACACGAAATTATATTGTTGTTTCTGAAAACGTCATGAAATAATACCATTGCGCCATGACGTCATGAAATAAATTCATTACGCCGTGAGGTCATAATTACTATATAAGAAACGTCAAAACTGTAAATGGTCTCATTCATGAATACATAATGGTTAGATCAAGGCAAGCTACACGCAAGTTAAAAAACAGTACTACAAAAAAAACAGAGATAGTATCTCGAAAATAAAAAGGAAAGGCATTCAACCGACCAGGCATATCGAAAAGTAATCAAACAAAACAGCAAGATGTGTTATCACAATGATGAAGATTTTAGACATGCGAGAATTGAGACAGCCAAAAAACCGTTCAAGGAGCGTTTTCACAATGATGAAGATTATATACCATGTGAAAATTGAGACAGCCAAACAAAACTTCAAGGAAAGTTGTCACAATGATGAAGATTATAGACATGCGAAAATTGAGACAGCCAAACAAAACATCTAGGAGCGTTATCAAAATGATAAACTTTATAGAGAAGCAACAATTGAGCAGGCTAGAAAAAAGATCAAGGAGCGTTATCACAATGATGAAGATTACCGAAAAATATATAAGAAAAAAGTTGCTACCATTACATGAAGGCTCAATCATCGAATTTAAGCTGAAACTAAGTAAAGGACAATTATGCCTCCATATATTCACAGTGATACATTAAAGAACGATCTTCAGTCCATAGTAACTGAAGTGTTATAAGAAACCCTTATATAGATAATGCTTACAGCAATCAAAGGTACAATAAAAAACGAAACCTAGCCCATGTTAACTGAAAGCTTTTTCTTTCTCCTCAGATAGCTGGGCACTGGAAAATCATAGAGAGCTGTATAATACCTCATTTTAAAGGAAATTGCTACATCTAGTGCTTTTTGTAATTAAAAATAAAATACTTTTTAAAGTAGAATCAATTTCGTCAAAAAAACTGCATTTTTTATGTATTTTCATATTGCATTGTTTTCAAAGATATTTGAATTTTGAAGTTACATTAAAAGACGATAATTGGGATAAGAAACCATTTCACATATTGGAATTAGTTAGCCCTTTGATTGTTTGAGGTTCGTCTCTTACTATTTCAAAGAATAAAAAGCCGTAGGCTTTTTCCTGTTTGTTACTAGGTAGCTATCAACCTAGTAAGAGATTATCCGTGTTACAGTGGTAGCTAGCATTACAATAAGAAACGAATTGAACCCATAGTAACTTATGTACCATGAGTAAAATGCAATGTATTTAAAATACCAAAGTTCCTTCTTTTTAAAGATTATTCCAACTTCCTCTAATTAAGTTAAATCTAGGTTCAAAAAATGAAAAGTCTTCAATCAGCAAAGAGAAAAGTACAGTCACCCCCAGACAAAGAACGGCGCTATCCAAGCCTTAGATTTCTCTAAGAGAGTGAGTAAGAAAAAAAGATACTACGTACAATATTTCTAAGGAAGTTTAAACTATAAGAGCCGTGTGAACGTTTGAATCAGCAGAAACGATTAAAACAATTTATTGGACGAAGGGTACACATCCTTGGTCCACTCAGGCCAATGGTGATCCAGTTCTTACAGCGCAAGACAGAAGAGCTATGTCTGATAGTGGGGTAGAAAAGCTTTTTGAGAAGATTCGTAAGTCAGATTCAGAACCATTCAGACAGAATTTTTATATTATTTCATCGTTGTCACCGTTATTGTCACTTGAAGTGACCCATTACTGTGCACCTAAGTATGTAAGTCCCAATTAACCTATTGTTTTTTTTACCTGTGTTTATTCAATTTTATGTGTCTGTATTTAGCCTAGCGACAGGTAATTAGTTCGCGAAATCTCCAAGGTAACGTTCCCAGGTAATGGGATCTCCAGATAGCTCAAGAAAAAGAGGTCACGTTTACGTGGCTGTACATTTTATTTTCACTCAATAATTGAAGGTGGCGCAGGCCTTGTTGGCATAATCTTCAGCGCTATAAGCGGCACTATCGGAGAAAGTACAAGGTGTAAGTTCACGACCTTTGGGCATAATATTGCTTTTGACGCGGTCAGTATTTAGTACCACATTTAGTATAGCCAGCCTATTTTTTCATCACTACAAATACTAAAATTTTTATCGCTACAAATGGCGCAGTCGGAAATTGTAAGAAAAATTGCGAACTAATTATGCTATAAACTCTGTAATTCGAATTTAATTATTAGAGAGATACAGACACATAAGTAAAGTGATTAGGCCTATAACCGCTAGGCTACGACAGGAAACCCCTTATATCTCATAGGAGATAATAGCCTCCCCCAAAATAGGTTAATTAAAATAAAAAAATTATTTTAAGTTGATATAAAGATCAAACGCAAAAAAAATGTGTGAAGATTTAGAAGAAAAATTAATACGGCAGAAATTGGTCGCGAAAAAATAGAAATAGCGAAATCTATCCCGGAGTACAATTGTCAATCAGATATTGACGAATTTAAAATAAATAGCCTAGGCGATTCAAATGCGAACATAAATTTCAAGAGCGATCAGGCGTCCCCCAATTTCTTTTCAAGGGATAACTCCCCAGTGCCACAAAGAAATAAAACTCAAGAACCCGCTAGGCAGAAAACAGTACGCTTTCAGCCTATCAAACAATCCAATCACGAAAATAACCCTACAATAATAACGTGCTATAATTGTAATCGTGTTGGGCATATCGCGAGAGAGTGCCATTATGTCCCCAACCACATACCAAGAATTGCTGTCGGCAGTAGGCAAAATTATGGCAACCATTTGTTCGGAAGAATAAATTTTAGCGCCGGTGGTGCATTAGGCTATAGCAAGGGAAGATTGCAACAATCAGTACCTTACAATGCGTACCAACAAAATTTGTATACCCCTCCCCCAATAGACAAATTAATTACCGATTTGAAAACCCAAATACTCGCCAAGGCCAATATAATGCAAGAATGCCATATAGAAATCAAGAAAATTTGCCGACAAGAAATGAAAATTTTGCAAACCAACGGCATTGGCAATCAGCGCCAGCAAGCGGCACTGACGCAGGATACCCAAGTTACCGTAATAATACATGGCAAAGGCAGGCAGATGTAAATCAATTAAATATGCTTACGGAACCTAATACGTCTGAATACTATTACAGGCACCGACACATGAAATAAATCCTCAGGGAAACATTTCAAGCCCCTCAGAAATAAAAATCGGACCCAGAGGGTGCCCAGTATATTTAATAGGTTCAAAACAATAGTGGTTCCATCTTGTAGTGATATTATTAACAAGTTACCTATATTCAACGATTTTTGTGTAGAAAACGTTTATTTTATGGCCTTAGTTGACAGCGGAGCTACTGTAAATGTCATAGACTCTTGCGTATTTGATATGTTGCCTCCACATATTAAGCAACAGAGGAACCCTATTAATCCCAATCTAACTAGTGTGACAGGCCATAAATTGAATGCAAGGGGTTCAATTTGCCTAAACGTAAAAAAGGACAATAGGATCTTCCAGACAAATTTTATAATATGCGATAACCTTCCGCACGAAGCAATTATAGGCGCAAATTTTTTAAGGTCCAATAGAATACTATTAGACGTAGCAAACGAGAGGCTTGTCTACCGGATAAGGTAGGGGAAGAAATTTCTACCTTAAGAAATTGTAACAGAGGTTACGAAGACAACGTAACAGTAAACAAAATTTCCGGTGGTATAATGTCGCAGTATTTTGAACCTAATGTCTCGCAAAGACATGGCATAATTGTAAATTTGTTCAATTACCCTGAGAGACATTGCAGAAATGAAGTAAATTTAAATGATAAAAGTATTGAATCTGCAAAAATAAAAATAGGAGATATGCGACAGTACAGGTCAAACTAAATTAAGAAAATAGCGGAATTATGGAAAAACATAGTAAAACCCAACGTGACGCCGCAAGATGCCGCAATGGCGCAGAATAGCGCCAGTATGAATCTAATAAACAATGAAAATAAAGAGAAATATTACTGATTAGCGATAAGGAAAACAAAAGTCCCTCCCCAAAACGAGTCAAAAAATTCAAATATCAAAGATGATTGAGCCAGTGGTTAGTAAATGCGAAATATGGTTTGCGACCCCATCTGAAATACCCAAAAATCTGCTATGCGAGGAACAGATTATATCTTATGACTAAGGAGAAGGTTTTATTTGGGTGACCAATAACCACGAAAATGATACAATTATAATTAAAAAGGGGACGTGTTTAGTTCAAATCCAGGTTGTAACGGAGAATGATTTAAATACATGGGAAATTCTAAAAGAAACCTAGTTAACGGCATTAAAACTTCAAATAATGAATATCCTTTGACTAAATCGCAATTTTTAAACAAATTTAATATTGATCATATTACGGACTTGGAACTTAGGAAAAAATTATGCGAATTATTATGGAATTTTAAAGATGTATATTCCGCATCCGAAATTGACATCGGATTGATACCATTTTATGAACATTCAATTTT
Organism: Artemia sinica; assembly: GCA_027921565.1. NCBI lineage: Eukaryota > Metazoa > Arthropoda > Branchiopoda > Anostraca > Artemiidae > Artemia > Artemia sinica. The sequence goes on along the minus strand of CM051272.1, from coordinate 44,608,714 downwards.
AACGACTGATAATCCCGTAGCAAAAGAGCCATATCGTGTGCCGTATAAGCACAAAGAATGGTTAAAAAATAAAATTCAGGAATTAGAAAAAATGAAATTATACGCCCAAGTATAAGTCCGTATAGTGCGCCAGTGGTATTAGTACCAAAGAAGAATGGTGATCTTAGACTTGTAGTAGACTATAGAGCCCTTAATAAACAAGAAGTTAGCGATAAATTTCCTCTACCAAGAATAGATGAAATTCTTGACTCAATTTCAAGCAAAAACAAAATTTTTACTTCTTTGGACCTTACCCAAGGCTACCACCAAGTAAAAATAGCCGAAAAGGATGTCTATAAAACTGCATTTTCAGCATCTGAATGTGGTTCATGTGAATACTTAAGGGTACCATTCGGGCTTAAAACAAGTTCAAGAGCGCTATGTAGACCCCTTTTACACCTGTTAAGAGGATTAAAGAATATAATTCATTTTGTCGACGATGTCATATGCGTGGGACAAAATGCTGAACAACACTTAGCAACGTTAGCTAAGGTGTTCGAGAAGTTCAGACAAGGCAATTTAAAATGTCGGACTGAGAAAGTAAATTTATTTCAATCAAAAATTAAATTTTTAGGAGTAGTAGTAACCCAAGGAGAGATATCTCCAGACCCTGATAAAATAAAATGTGTTGAAAACTTCAAACCCCCCAGAACTATGTAAGAATTAAGGGGATTTTTAGGTCTTACTGGCTACTTTAGAAAATTCGTACGCAATTATGCCCAAATTATGAAACCCCTCACGGAATTAACTAAAGGGAACTACCATAAGTTTACCTGGTCCCAGGAAGCTCAAACTTCCCTAGACCATCTCAAAAAGGCACTCACTTCAGAACCAATATTATCACTTCCTGATTTCGAAAACGAAAAATTCGTGGTCACGACGGATGCTAGCTCAAAGAGCATTGGCGCTATTCTTTTACAAATTTTCCCGATAGAAAACCCTAATCCTCTAGAGGGAATGCCCAAACGAAAACAAGTAGAAAAAATTATATGCTATTCGAGTAGAACCTTATCAAAAGGCGAAAATAGTTATTCCGCCACAAACTTAGAACTATTATCCATTATCCACCGCTTGGACAAATTTAGACACTATTTAATTGGTAGAAAATTTATACTACGATCAGACCATAAAAGCTTGCAGTACCTGCGCACATTTAAAAACCCCACGGGCATTCTAGGTAGATGGATTATGAAAATCCAAGACCTAGATTACGAATTTGAACATTTAAAAGGTAAACAAAATGCAGCTTGTGACTTTTTGAGTAGATACCCAGAAAATATTCTGTCGGAAACTGAGACAAATGAAGTTAACGCTATAAATGCTAAGAGCAAACATGGACGCGAGAAAAACAAAGTCAAGCACACGGTAAAAGAAAATAAGGTGAATTATTGTCCCTTGTCTTTAGAAAATATAAAAAGAAAGCAAAAAAAGGACGAAATGTGTGTAGCACTTATTGATTATTTTGTGAATGATGATGCGTTACCGGATAAATTCAAAACTCTTAGAAAAGAGATATATACTTTTTACTATGATCTTGATGAAGAAATACTATGCGGAATCGTCAATGCTGAGACAAATAGAAACCAAACCTCAATAAGACCTGTGCTACCACAAAACTTATTAGTGCCTGCATTTGAATATTTTCATTCAGATACAGGTGGGCATTTAGGAGTTATGAAAACGTTCCATAAGTTAAAACAGTATTTTTACGTGCCGTTTGCAATGACAAAACTTAAAGAATTTGTAAGTACATGCGAAGCATGTAACTTAAGAAAAATCCCCCCAGCTTATCCTAATCCTCCAATGGGAAGGATCCCGGTAGCAAAGTACCCCTTCGATATTATCTCATTTGACTAATACGGAACAAGTGGAGGCTTGCCTGTCTCTAGCAGAGGCCATACTTGTATTCTTTCGGTTATAGACCACTTTTCAGGATTTACTTTTGCAAAAGCATTAAAAAATCAAGGTGCTTATGCCACCAGTAAGGCGTTAGCAAAATTATTTTTACAATATGGCGTGCCAAATAAAATTTTGAGTGACAACGGGAGCAATTTTTTTTCAAAGGTAACAAAAGACTTAATGAGTTTTCTTAATCTGCAGAAAATGGTGACAGCTCTGTACCGCCCACATGCTAATGGTAAAATAGAAAATAGGCATAAAATATTTTCGAACGTATTAAGTATTTATACAAAAGGCAATAGGAACGACTGGGACCAGTTCTTACCTTATTTAACTAAAGTAATCAACACTCCTTATTCCGAAACAACTAAAGATAATCCATTTTATTTACTTTTTGGTCGTGATTTTAGAATCCCGTATAATGAGATTATTGAATATCGGCAGTATTATAATAGCTCGGAAGATTACAAACAAGAATTCATAAATAGGAAGAAGAAAACTTATAAAATACTTAGGCAAAATTTGGAAAAATGATAAATAAACCAAGAGCTAAGAAACCAACCCAAAGTCAAGGGGAGTATAGATTTCAAAGTAGGAGACTGCGTCTACCTAAAGAACGAAGCAACAACGGAAGGTAAAAAACTTTCCAACAAATATTCTGGACCGTACAGAATAGTCAAAAAGTACGATAACGATTATACTTTCAAAGTGTAGAACCCCGATAGCGGAAGAACTTACAAGGCACATGTTAGCAGAATAAAAAGAGCCAAATTTCCGGAAAGACGGGTATCACATCCCTCTTCTACTGATTTGTCAGATTCAGAAAATGAGCCACCTAAATCAAGATTGGCAGAGCTAAAACCCTTGAATTTTAAACAAGATTATTTTGAAGATGAGAGTGATGAGGAAAACCTTGAAGAATTTTTAGCGATGAAAAATCTAGTTATTCCTAAGAAAAAATCCCTAATACCAGGATTTTTTCCTGAAATAAAAACACTAAAAGATCCAAAAATTTATTCATCGGCGAGCGCAGGAGATTTAGATTATACAATATCTTCAAAAACCCAATTTTTCCCCGATAGAATTTTGACCCCTTGTCCCCCCAAAAGATTTCCTGGCGATATGGTTTCCCCTGTAACACCAATAGAAAGGCCCCTGTCTTTACAGGAAGAATTAAACAGAGCTGTAGAAACCCCCGGCATTACTGTAAAGAAAATTTCCCCCAAATATTCAACTAAAACAAACCTACGAGAAACTATGGATTTAATTAATTTCCCCATAAAAACAAGTCAAAATACATTGCCCCAGAATAAAACTTTCAAGGATGACCAGCAAGGTATATATCATGATATAACTGTGTCCAAGGTCAAACCTAAACAGTGGACTTCATGGAGGGAAACCCTAGTGAAAAAAATACCCCATCTCCCTGAGGACATGGTATTCAAACAGTGGTGGAACCCCACGAAAACTCTTGATTCCATCCAAAGCTCTCAAGAATCTTTCAAATCTCCCGAGTTGAAAACTCAAGACGAGGATTTAGAGAATAAACCTTCTACTTCCAGAGGAGTAGAAATTTACGAAGGAAGGGCAGGTGATACCTCAAAAAGTGCCACCTCTAAAAGTTCCAATCCGGATTCGTCGGAAAAAAGTTCCGAAGAGTCTGACGGCGAATCAGACCATATAGTAGTTAAAGAAATAGGGAAATCAAAACCGAATTCAGCAGCTGCACACGCGAAACAAACGAAATTAAAAGGGCAAGGATTTTTGAAAAAACAATACAAAAAGTTTGACCTTATTTCGCTAGAAAAACCGAAATAGAAAAAACTGCGAGAAACAGAGGAGAAAATAACGATACAGTCAGGCAGAACGATTAAAAAACCTGACAGATGGAAATATCCCTAATTAATGTAAAGACAAATTTCAAATCCCTTATGAAAATCAACTTGTGATCCACCAGAATAAATTTAACAGTGTGCAAGTAAAGTTAACCAAGTAAATATTAATGAAAAAAAATATATAATACAAGGGATGTCAAAACGTCGGCGATCAGGGAGAAAGGCCCAAGGTGGGAAGCTCGTGGTCGACCGATGGTGACAAATAGTGTTTTTAGGTCCTGTGTGGCACACTCTGCCTATTTTTATACTACCATACGAAAATCAACTATACCCCTATAAATGTGAATTAATCAGTTGGACAACCTATAATGCGCCCAGTTATTGAGATCAATAACGGAACTTATATCATGGGGAGGGGAGGTTCGGTCTCCCCTACCGATCGCGTTTTTAAATTCAATATCATCGATTCTATACGTGTTGTTGTTATACTTGGTCATTGGACACCGGGTGTGGAACAACACGCATGGAATCGAGAATTTCGGATGCTCACCTAGCCCAAGTAGCCTATTTCTCCATGGAATTCAACATATTCTACAAATGAACTATGAAAATCATCCCCTACTCAGTGTTAAGTTGTGTAATCAAATCTAAATAGATGGACCACGTTTTGTGGAAGCCTGGGGAGGAACTCAAAGCCCATGCAGCTTTCAATTCGTTGCGTTTTGGCGGTCCCCTCAGATTTTCTATGAAAAATCAACCCAGGTCCTAACTGTGAGCATTTTCAGATCATGGGAATGGAAACAAAACCTACTCGAAAGGCGATAATTGATACTGAGTTCATTAGCATACTGCACGCGAAGGAAAACATTATATATTCGGCAGCTATGTTAGTCGTGGACGAACAAGGAAATCAAATATATGGGAAAGAATGGGATTTAATCTACAACCTTACAGGGTATGCACCCCACACTTATAAGTATGGTTTAGCACTTGCAAATTCCCCCAAGTATCGTCCGGCTAGAGGGGAGGTCAAAACAAAATATGGGAGAAGAAGCGAAAAACAACTTGGCTGTTTACAATTATTGATAAGACGCCTACAAAAGAACCTCAATATCAAGTATTTCTATTCCAAGGGACCTACACAAACAGACTTATTACTCCTCGATAAATGCAGAGCCCCCAAAATTTGCTATAACCTCGAAAAAATCCCCAATGTGTCAAATATGAGGGCACACATCATCCTTTAGCGGAAATTCAATATTACAAACAATTTTTATTTGACCCTGAATCTGAAGAATCTCTTGGTAGTAAACTATTCCTAAAACGTATGAAAACTTACCAAAGAAAAAGAGACGCCTATAAAAATAGTAACAAGAAAACTAAGAGAAGATTCTAAACTCAAACTACCTATTCTAACTCTAAACTACCTATTAGTAGATAACTGTGGAAGAAATTAACCTCATATATATAAACTATTTTATCTTAGCACAAATTATAATTATTTTAGGCCTACCCAAAAAACAGGATACCAGTGTAATTATGTGCTGCACGTTTACCTATTCATGTGTTTCTTAATCGAGAAATATAATGTAAAATTAATTGGTATAACGATTACTAGCTACACTTTAAAGTTATATCGCAACCAGTCATAGAGGTATATCACGACCAGAATAAAGCTTGAGAGTCCCAACTTTACTTTCCTAACCTATCTAATCATAAAAAATTTATTCTGTTTTACGCCTAAAAATCAGCTTTCTTTGGCCGATGCCACAAAATGATTACATAATAAGAAATAACCTTAATAAAGATTAAAGTGCTTTTGAAAAAAAAAATATATAATAATAACGTAGCAGTAAACAAAAGAATTTTGCAAAAAATGTGCACAATTAATGAAAAATTAATTCCAGAAACAAACAACAAGATGAGGCTTAAGAAAATCATCATAATCCTCGTTGTTCACGCAGTAGCCCAAGATATTGTAAAGCATGGAGTAATATTCAAGCATAAAAATTCACTGCTAGTTAGCCATGACGTATGGAAAATCTTTATGAAATTGGACCCCAAATTTTTCGAGACCTTGATTCAACAAGTAACAAAACTAGAAAGAAACACGAATGAACTCAAAGAATCGACCAATTTCTGGTGGAAAATGCTATTGGGCGTATGTTTCGTATTCGCAACCTCCCTGACCATAAGAACCCTATTGACTTTTAATTACTGAAAAATCCTAAGACTAAGAAGACGAAAACCAAGAGAAGCACGGGGAAACAGCTGAAATGCAGAGGTTAAACTCGGAGCCACATGAGAACGTCTAAAGCCAATAAATAGGGAAGAAATTAGAAAACGAGTGGGTATAGAGGTCTCTACTCGTCCTTGTTATTACTTGTTCCCTCATTTTAGTATTGTTTACGTAAAACCGTGTGATGACGCTGCAACATGCGTTTCTTAAACAGCACGGACTTGCGTGAACAATGCAGGCATGAAATAAGTTGTAAAATTAGACCTAAAAAAATTAACCATGTAGCATAAACTCTGTTTAAATGATTATTTTAAATCTAATGTAAAATTAACTAAGTGTTGAAAACAGTTAATATAAAGTGTATGTAGTAGTGTATATTAGAAAGTATAATGAGAGACCACACTTAAAATTGAAGGATTAATATTTTATAACGCCGTTAGGCTATAACAACTTCGAAGAAACTTATATGTATTGAATTTCCCAATGGGAATTATGTCGTTTTATTATAACCAAAACGATAAAAATTTAGTTTTTGTATTAATATTGGTGTATTTATATAACTCTGTTTCGTAGCATGGGGTTCATGTACCTAATTAATGCGTGACTTATTTGTACTATGAGTATTTACTTCAAAGAACGTGTGATTCAGCCTCGTTATTTTTATTACAGGAAGTGGATGGACACATTGGATATTGAGCATTACAATGCGTTGCCCAGTACAGATACAACCTAGTAGCATCTCTTTTCATCAAATCTCAACCAACGAAGAGTTCTCACCATAGACTCAAGGCAATTTTCATCCCAGCTTCGTCTACGAAAACAACAGTTACCGTTGATCGTTGTTTCTTCGACCATGAACCATATTACGTATCAGGTAACATTATATTTGAATCTCAGTATCCAGTGCATTATCGAACTATATAATCACATAAATTCAGAGAACCCCGTCGATCAGTACAAGATATAAATACAGAAATATCGCCCTTTATAATCATTATGGACCCCAGAATCATTTGACTGTATAGTGATGATATTTGAAATTAAATGATATTTTACGATATTTGAAGATATTTGACGATATTTGAAGTTGACGTTAAAGAAAATTTGAAGTTTAATTCTGAGAACCCCATCGATCAGTACAAAATATAAATACAGAAATATCGCCCTTGATAATCATTACGGACCCCAGAATCATTTGACTGCATAGTGATGATGTTTGAAATTAAATGATATTTAACGATATTTGAAGTTAAATGATATTTAAAGACATTTGAAGATATTTGAAGTTGAAGTTAAAGACAATATGTTGAAAGAGTCACTATAGTTTGATGTCAACCCATTCCAAATCCAAACTTCAATTCCCCCCTGATTAACCTAGGAATCACTGCAAAGGTTAATCGACGCAAGCCATGAGCGAACAATTTTATAAAAGGCACAAATGAACAATTTTACGCGAGAATACATTCGCTATGTGCCTCAAAATATCCTAAAAATGATATGCTGAGAAGAAAATAAACGCACTCCCAGTGTTCGACCCCTTAATGATAAGGCACCCTATGAACTATCAAAAATAGGCAGGTGAGAATGAACCCTGATAGCATATGCCAACACCTGTAGTGGGAATCATCATTTCCCAGTTGACAATTAGAGAAAACTTGTCGTGTGAACACAATCAGGCTCGAACTGTTCCATGAAAAAACCATAACGTAAATGCTTCAAAATTTTTGCCAAGACAAAAAGAGTGAAGGACAATAATTTACAACAGAAGGATTGAGAACACTAAAGACTTGAAGGTGATGAAATAGATGTGAATTTACATATGTTACTTCTTAATAACTTTGATAAATAAAAATATCCTATCATTAACGTTGCGTAGCAAACATCTCCAGTGAAAGTGTTTTAAAATTACCAGTGAACATGGTAAACACAATATTGTGTGTTTTACATCGTTTTTGTATGTAGTGTTAGATGTCCAGATAGCTATGTGTAGCGTTGTCGAGCTATTCATTTAATGTAGCGTAGATAGAAAGTAGTGTGCCATTGTAGCAATGGAAAAATTATTATTTATAGTGATGAAGAATTAGTATTTAAATCAAATGTATTCTTACTAGTCAGAAATAAAACCTGGCTTTCTCAATAAATCAGATATGAATGGCATAGGTTTATTTCCCTATTATTACTTCTTATATTTGAATCAGATGCTGTAATTTCTCCAATATACATATTAATCGAATTGTATTTTAATGCTGATTTTGAATATCTTTAAATTATTTCGTTTAACTTATTCCATCAAAAGTTATGAGGAATTAAGAATTATTGAACTAGAAATTCTGATGTCTCAAAACTTTGTTTCCACGGCACGATTAGATCTGACTTCAGAGACACAAATACTTATAGGCTAATAGAAGTTAGAAACGTTTTTCCAAGCTGTGGTGATGACAACTTTTGGTATTTGTAGGGATGAAAAAATGTGGCCTCTTTTTTCTCGAACTATCTGGAGATCCGATTCCCTGGGAGCGTTTACCTTGGAGACATGCGAACTAATTACCTATTATTAGACTAGATGCAGACATATAAAATGAAATAAACACAGATAAAAAGGCAAAAGATTTATTGAACTTACACACTTAGGTGCACAGCAATGGGTCACTTCAAATGACAATAACGGTGACAACGATGGAAGAATAAGAATTTTGTCTGAATGATCTTGACTCTGATCTACTAATCATCTTAAAAAGCACTTCTACCCCACTATCAAACATAGATTTTTAGTCCTGCGCTGTGAGAACTGGCTCGCCTTTGGCCCAAGTGGACCAAAGATGTGAACCCGTCGTCCAATAATCTTTCTTCACTATTTTTGATGATTTAGACGTTCACACGATTTCTATCGTTTAAACTTCCTTAGAAATATTGTACGTATTATATTTTTTACTACTCACCCTCTTAGCGAAATCTAAAGCTTGGATAGTGCCGTTTTTAGTCTGGGGGTGACTGCACTTTTTTTCTTTGCTGATTGAGGACTTTTATTTTTTGAAACTAAATTTAACTTAATTAGAGGAAGTCGGAATTATCTTAAGAGAGAAGAAACTTTATTTTGGTATTTTAAATATATCGCATTTTGCTCATGGTATACCATATAGACAGCAAAAAAAGCCTTGTAAAAAGTGAATTCAAAAAAAACTTATGTAAAGGTAGAATAGCCGCAACCTTGTTGGAAATGTAAAAGTAATCAGTGTTAGATGTCAAAAAAAATCTTTAGTAGCTAGCCTAGAACCATGAATAATCTTAGTCCGGTAGACGAATTTTAGATAGGGATGTAGAAAAAAGAAAAGTAATAGAGAAATTTTTTAACACTCCTGATTAAGCCTTGACATAAATATAAAATAATTATGTAGAAGAAATCGTTAATAAATGGCAAACATTTTAAAAGCCCAAAGGCAAGCAATTACTAATGACGGGATGTCATTAATTGATGGGAAAGGTAATATGTACCATGAGTAAAATGCAATGTATTTAAAATACCAAATTTCCTTCTTTTTAAAGATAATTCCAACTTCCTCTAATTAGGTTAAATCTAGTTTCAAAAATGAAAAGTCCTCAATCAGCAAAGAGAAAAAGTGCAGTCACCCCCAGACAAAGAACGGCGCTATCCAAAACTTAGATTTCATTAAGAGAGTGAGTAATACAAAAAGATGCTACGTACAATATTTCTAAGGAAGTTGTTAAACTATAAGAGCCGTGTGAACGTTTGAATCAGCAGAAATAATTAAAACAATTTATTGGACGAACATCCTTGGTCCACTCGGGCCAATGATGAGCCAGTTCTTACAGCGCAAGACAGAAGAGCTATGTTTGATAGTGGGGTAGAAGTACTTTTTGAGAAGGTTCGTAAATCAGATTCAGGACCATTAAGACAGAATTCTTATATTCTTTCATAGTTGTTACCGTTATTGTCATTTGAAGTGACCCATTGCTGTACACCTAAGTATGTAAGTCCCAATAAACCTATTGTTTTTTTTACCTGTGTTTATTCCATTTTATATGTCTGTATTTAGCCTAGCGACAGGTAATTAGTTCGTAAAATCTCCAAGGTAACGTTCCCAGGGAATCGGATCTCCAGATAGCTCAAGAAAAAGAGGTCACGTTTACATGACTGTACATATTATTTTCCCTCAATAATTGAAGGTAGCGCAGGCCTTGTTGGCATAGTCTTCAGCGCTATAAGCGGCGCTGTCGGAGAAATTACAAGGTGTAAGTTCACGACCATTGGGCATAATATTGCCTTTGACGCGGTCAGTATCTAGTACCACATTTAGTATAGCCAACCTATTTTTTCATCGCTACAAATACTAAAATTTTTCATCGCTACACTTAAGTATTAAATCAAACAGTTTGTGGTCATAATAAAGAGCTGTGTAATGGCTCATTTTAAAGGAAACTGCTGTATATGGAAACCTTTTGTAATTTAACTAAATTCATTATTATTATAAAACAAATTTTTACGATATAAAGAACTAACTCTAGGCAAAAGTAACTAATTTAATTTTGAAAAGAAAGAATTGCGGCAGAAACCTAAATGGTAGCATAAGTAAGCTTCATTTCATATGAACCGTTCACTGGGATTTGAACACGGATCTCAGGATTCAAAGTCTTAAGTGCTAACCACTGCACCGAAAAATGCTCGTATAAGAAAGAATTTTAACAGTATATGATAACTTAAAGACCGAACTCTAACCATCAGTATGTCAATCAGTTCGTGTTAACAAACTTTATAGCAACTTCAAACAGTTCGTGGGATTCCGGGTTGCAGCGGTAGCAAGCAACCTAGTAAGAGACGGTTCAGTAAAGAACAAACTTCCAGCCCATAGTAACTAAAATAATATTATAATTAATGTTAAATATTGATCAATGACGTTAAAATCTTAGTTTGTAGCCAGGTCGTCTCTTACTATTCCAATTAAGAAAAAGCCATAGGCTTTTTCCTGTTTGTAATTTAGTAAGGTAAAATAAAGAAAGAACTCCAGCCTATATTTTATATTAAAGTTATATTAAAAGACGATCATTAGAAGAACAATTATTACATTAAAAGACGATCAGTGGAATAACATTTCATTATAAATTATAATAAAGAACAACCTCTTGCCTATATTAATTTATATTAAAGCTGTTATATTTAACTAGGAGGTAGGTAAACTGAGTTTCTTTTTTAAACTTTAAAACTAAGAGATACTACTTTAAACTCAATATACTAAAAATTTTCTCTGACGGGGAATCGAACCCGGGTATTCCGCATGACAGGCAAGGATAATGACCACTGTACTATTAGAGACTTATAATGTATAAATTAAATATAAGTCATGACATTAAATTTGTTATTAAATCCTGGTCGCAGCTGTAGCTAGCAACCCAGTAGGAGACGATCACGTCCATACTATTAGAACCGCCATGTCCAAAACCTCTATATAGCAAACTTACCATCCCTTGGCTTGAATAACAAGGAAAATATATTGGCTCGAAAATCAAGAAAATTTACTTTAACCACGATATTCTCCACAAACGGTGTCTTTTTTTCTTTCCGCTTCATTTGACTTCTCAGCTAGCTGGGCACTGGAAAATCATAGAGAGCTGTATAATGCCTCATTTTAAAGGAAATTGCTACAACTAATGCCTTTTGTAAGTAAAAATAAAATGTTTTTAAAGTAGCATCAAACTTGTCAAAAACTGCATTTTTGATGTATTTTCATACTGCGGTCTTTTCAAAGATATCTATGGCAAAGAACGACCTCTACCCCATATTAACTGAAATGATCTCTCGACAAGATATTACATGAGAGATTATTGTAAAGAACGATAGCTGTTGCAATAGAGAAAAGAAATATGAGGTAAGAACAATAACCTTCAATTGAATCCAGAAAAAAACATACAAGAACAATATATTTTGCCCAAGGAAAAGTGAAAGTAGTTGATTAGATCATTTTATTTGGCAGGGTTAAAACCTTGGCAAAATAGAGTTTGAATACAATGCGAAGATCAATGTGAGCAATATTTCCGTATTAAAAGAGACCACCCTCTTAAAGATATTAATTAAAAAAAAACTTTTTCCACAAAAAAAGTTTTTCAAAGTGTTAATTAAAATCTGGGTTTTATCTAAGAGTAACTGTTTGAATACATCCTGAAAATTCTTGAGCAGTTGTACCCTTTCTGTTTTTCAACTGTTTTTCTTGCTTAAGAAATGGTTTGAACTTGATTAATCTGCAAAATATTGCGTTATTTTAGAAAATTAGGAAATATATTTAATAAGAGAATATCCACAAATGTATCCCTTGTGGCCCTTTGAGAATGTCTGAAGCTTCTTCTACCCAATGAAACGCAACGGAAAAAAAGGAATTAAGTAAATGAAAGTAATATTTTAATCAATTTTGTAAGCTAACTTGATGATATTGTTGGGTAATGTTAGATGGCGTTGGTCGTTTTGTCTTCTCAGTAATGAATTTGAGTTTATTCTTAAATTAGATTTTCATATTCTACGATTAAAATTAATTTAGTCTTTTGCTAGGATCGTGGGGTAGTAAAAGCAGAGGAATCGTGCTTTTATATGGAAAATTTTTGCATCGGTAAGAAGAAAAAATGATTCACAAAAAATAATATTTGATTTGGACACTGCTTGGCATCATCACTTTCATTTATTTGCGTGAGTTATGTATGAAAGGAGCAAAAAAGTAGTATTCTTTTTTTTTCAAACCACCTTCTTTTGCATAATAATTTTGACATTGAAAAACTAAACTTAATATTAGTTTGATTAAATCCTAAATTTGATGATAAATATCGACATTAACGGCTTTAAAGCTGTGAGAAAGACACTTCAGGCTCTCGTAGAATTTCTTTTCTGAACTTCAACTTAGACTTCAATCTTGGCACAAACTGCTTAGCCACTCAGACTGTTACTCCGAACCCCAAGTAAATTTTATACTTTCGTTTAATGAGGTATACCCCCAATTGCGCTTAATAGTGACGGATGTCCAAGAAGTTACGTTTGGATATAATTGACCAAGTGATTCCTCTTTGTGCTATCCTTTTCTCATATGTTGGATGTATTTGTACCAAATTTCTTTATATTGAAGATAAGACCGCATCCAGGGAGGAGTGGGTGGGTGGGTTGGATATACTTGTCCAATCGACACTGTCTGTTGTGACGTCAATCTAAAAATGTTTTTTGACCTGTTGCGATTCTGATGGGGTTTTGCCAATAGGCAAAGCTTAGACATTTTGAATAAAATCAGTCGTCCGTTTGCCTACAAGCTCAATTGATATGATCCCCCTTTGAAGTTTCTGTCCACCTCATAAAAACATTACAAAAGTTCATATAAGAACTTTTTAATGCGTTTTAATTTTTTCTTTCAAAGCCCCCGCCCCCAACCCCTTCCCCTCCCCCCCCGAAAGAAAATCTGGATCTGGCCATTTTTGCATAGAAACAAACTTATAAAAAAGCAAAGTTATGGGGCGGTCATGTTTTTCAGGGTTAGAGGCTTTCACAAATATATTTGCTTCAGCGCAATTTTAGCTGCTTAAAGTCGAATAAAAGATTGTCTAACTAGAAAAATTAAAGGTGTCTTGCCAACCAATATTTTGCTTAACACCTCTTTTTGGTATTTTCATTGAAAAATATTATTTTTTTATTTTCTTGAAAAAAATTGAAAAAGATAACTGAACCATCCCCTCCCCGCTCTAACTTCTGTACAAAAATGACCAAAGCTTTACATGTGCCTGTAAATGTGATCGACCTTTTAGGGCCAACATCTCTGTGAAACGTCTCTATAAATAATCCTAAAATGTACTGATAAGTTGCACCTTAAAAACAGGTTCTTAGATTTTGTTCTCTATATAAACTGTTTAAAGAGGAAAAATTCGAAATTTTCTAACTCTGGAAATACTTATTTGTCTCAAAAATGAACAGCAAAGACCCCTCCCTATTTGTATCAAAATTATAATTTTTCTATAGATTAACAACTCTATTTTCCCTGGAATGTTTTTAGCTACCCTTGATTTCACTAAATTTCTAGCTAATATGCTATGTGATATTACCCATTTTTTTCTGGAAAAAAAACTTCTAGCCTCATTATGTTGTGTTTTATGGAAAAAGCTGGTATTTCTGTGGCATTAGTGAGTACTTCTTTTCATGAATTAGAACGTATACGTATTAGAAGAAAAGTAAAAGTGTTTTCATTGGGGAGTTTTCCAGGGTTTATGGTGTTATGCTTGAACTGAAAAAACGTACTCCTGCGGTATATTTTGGCAAATTGATACGGACAACTGGAACAATCTTAAAAAAAAAACTGGCTCCAGAAACTTCCAATCTGAGAAGATACTTTTTCGGTGGTCCCAAATAAGGGGGGGGGGAGGAGGAGAGTACCTGCTTGATTTTGAGAAATTAATAAGAAATTTCTGGTTTTTCCTACTCATGTTATGGAAAATAAAATCTTTATTACGGAAATAGTTTTAATAATATTGATGCAAAATTAATTCCTAAAATATTTGGGCAAGAGGGGTTAGCTACGAAGTTTTACAAAGAGTATTCCAGTTAATTGCGGTTACTTTTTTCTTACATCAAATTCAGAAATGATGATGCTTATTGCTTGAATACTATCAACTGTGCATCAATCCTGAGAAACATCAATCATAGAGATAATGAAGAGTATCGTCAAAATTTACATTAAATTATCATCAGAACATATGAAGGACAAACAAAAACGATGTGGCTTATCGCCTGAATACTATCTAGGCTGCATCAATCCGGAGAAACATCAAATACAGAGCTATTGAAGAGTATAGTCAAAATTAAATCAAATCAGTCTCATGGAAACAAAGAGACAAATGTAGGAGTAATGATTTGTATCTTAGAAATCACATTCACAAGGTTACTGTTTACAAAATGTTGAAAAGATACAGAGGGATTGATTTTTCTTGTAAGAAACAGAAGAGGAATATATCGAACAAATTAATCATATTCTACAATAATTTTTGTAGAAGTTGCCAGTTGACGAAAAAACATTTTCGTGACCCTGTGTCAAACATTTCTGAGAACAATTTTTAATTTTAGTTCTCAGTTCAGGATCGCTAAAGTTATTATGTAAACTGCAAAAATAATTATAGTATCTGAGTAATAGTTTTAATTTTTTACTCAAAACTAGAAAAATAACAGAAAATGTGTAATTAGTTTCACTTATTACTTCATATAAGAAGTAATAACTGAGTAAAACCTTCTTTTTTTTTGAGAAAAAAAGATGTCAAAAATGGTAGAGCGCCTTCTTAAGCAGGATCAGTTACTCATCCATTAATTTTATGGGCTTTTAGTGCGCATTCACCTCATATTATGGAGCTATATCCATGATATTTATATTGAACCAAAGTACACGGATATTTATTATGTTATTTACACAGGTACAGCCAAGTACATTGCAATGGGAGAGTCACCATACAAACAGGAGACTTATCGATATACACCCTTGCTTTCACAAGTCCAAACAGCCAATGCTATATTTGTTATATTTGACATAGTCATTTCATGGCTTATTTCTAAATCCGTGAGGTATCCAGAATATCGGCTAATCAGTGCGTTAATGTGGCTTTACAATCCTGTGGTTTTAGCTATATCCACCAGAGGAAGCTCTGAATCTTTTATCGTTTTTTAGTACTGTGTAGTGAGTATTTTTTGAAGCGAGAGGAGTATTTGCTAGCTGGCTTTTTCCATAGGCTGGCTATCCACTTTAAGATATATCCTCTCACTTATTCTCCTCTAATATACTTTACGCTTGGAAATAGTATTTTAACAGTGAATAGAAGGCAATCAAAGTTTCTGCTAACGACTATTGTCACTTTTCTCTCATTCACTGCTTCCTATTATAATTCTTATGGATGGGAGTTCTTAGAGGAAACTTATTTTTATCATGTATATCGACAAGATCCAAAACACAATTTTTCAGTTTTCTGGTATATTTTCTATCATTTTGGAAACATTTCAGTCCTGGGTTACATACCATTCATTACCCAGAGCTTTTGCATAATCTTTTTTACGCATAGATGTTTAAGCCTGGTAAGTTTAGAATTTGGTATGTTTGTCATTGTTTATTCTTTTGTCACTTTGAATAAGGTTGTTACTGCGCAATACCTCCTTTGGTATTTTAGTTTTATACCATTGATTTGGTATGATATTGAAGTTCCTGTTCGTTCATGGGTTCTTATGTTTAGTTTTAGGGTTCTAGAAATAATGTCATTTCTACTTCCTGCCTATTTACTAGAATTTCAACATTTAAATGTTCAATTTTTTGTGTTTTTAGGATGTGTTTATTTCTTCGTATGTAATTGTTATATTCTTGAACTAATGGTGAAATTATATATTCCCCGTGATAGAAGCAGTTGGAAAATGAAATAATCATCAATATACGCTCCCGAAGCTTAAACTATATTAAAGGGATTTTCACAATTAGGGATGTGACTAATAATTTAATAAATAACCGAGTTTTTAGCTCTGAATTTCTTGATTTTGTGCAATTTACGACGATAAATTTTTTCAAACAGACTTTTGTATTGGCTTTCGAATGATTCCTCCAAAGGGCTTTCTTCCATCGCATAGATACAGCTACAAGGGATATTAAAGGTATCCCGGATTTTCTGTTTTGTGACTGGCCTGCATACCCTATTTTCCTGAGATTCTCTTGTTCATTAGTCCAATTATAATGAATTGGTTGAGAAAGTAATGTCGACGATCAAATTTCATTACTGTTTACGAACTTACTGTTACTGTTAATGCAAATTTCATTACTGTTACTGCTAGTTCTGTCCTCGAATGGCTAAAAAATTTAACGAAGAATCTTTCATATTTTTTTTACTTGCATGAACATTACTTGGTCAATCGAGCATTTTTCGGGGGGTGGTAAACACCGGCCATCATTTTTAGGTTTAAAAAATAAACAGAGTTTAAAAAATCTTAAAAAAGCATCTTTGTCGGATATAGGCGAGGAAACTATAGAAGTAAACATGTGTATTAAAAAAACGGGGTATTAAGTATAGGTTTTACCTAACATCTCTATCAGGGACAGATCCAGGGGGGGGGGGAAATGCCCCAGGTGGTAAACCCAGGGACGGGAAAACAAACTAAATAGTAAATTACAAAGAATAACTTGCCGAAACAAGACCATATTCAATGTTTGTATTTATCTAAATTACAATTTACAAGTTTTTTCTAAAGCACAGTTGGGTGCTTTTAGTAGCCTCTGGTATTTCCTTCCTGTTTTGCTTTAAGGGCTTATTTGTGCATTAAGATGATAGAGCGATGTAATGGACACGGGTGAAGCTTCAAAGTTTATCCGTTGCCCAGTTACGTAGGTATACTTGTAAGCCCTCCCTGCTAACAATTTTAAGATTTTCCAGGGACATTGATTCACAAAATGAAGGAGCTTGTGCCGCAGGGAATGAATTTCAAGCTGTACTTTGAAAATTTTTAAACATCTATTGACCTTATTCATGTTTTACGCACCAATCACGGGTTTGAATCATGTGGGACGATTAGGAGTAATCCAATGAAAGGTGTAGTTTTGGAAAGTGATGAATCATTGAAAAAAAGGGCGTGGAAGCTATGATAATAGAATTTAGAGGTACGCAGAAGTCTCCATTGTGAAGTGGTTTGACATAAACCAGTGTATATGTTCCTCATCGTACTGTGCCTTAGCTCTAGTCGACCAGTATCAAAGGTGTGATGGAAGTACTCCTAGCCATGTCGTGGTAGAACGCCCATGGGTTGTCCGTGAGTACAACAAGTCTATGGGTGGCGTAGACTTGTCTGATATGCTTCTGGAGCTCTACCGCACTGACATACGGTCAAAGAAATGGTACATGCGGATAGTGTATTATTTCCTTGACTTAGCTGTGAACAATGCTTGGCTTCTACATAGGCAAGAGTGTGAAGAGCTGGGTAAGCAGCATATGTCCTTGATGTAGTTCAAGATCGATATTTGCAGATCATTGATAGTGTCAGGAGTTGTCAATAGTCCTCGTGCTGGTCGACTCTCTGTCAGTGCTCCTACAAAGCGAAACACAAAAACTACAGAAGCAGGTAGGCTGTCAGAATCCGTTTGATATGACACTGCTGGCCATCTACCCGACATAGTTGAAAAGGGACGTTGCCGGTACGAAAAATATGCAAGGGGTGAAACTAGCCAAATTCTCTGCGTTAAATGTAAGATTCGGTTGTCTCTGAATGGAGACAAAAACTGTTTCATGAACTTCCATATTAAGTGATATGGTGACCATATGGTGACCTAATGGTAACCATTTCTATTTCAGTCTTCTGAATGAAATAAATAATTGAAGTTGAAATTAAGTTGAAACGAAGCTTACGTTAATTATTATTACAAGGTTTCGGAATTTTTCAAGCACTCCTTCAATGTTCAGGTCTGAAAGGGTTAAATTATTCAAATATCTTCATCTTGAATAATGGTACAATGCACAAACGACATTTTAATATATTTTGCTTGACATCTTACATCTTCCGAATTCAAATTACAATTTCGACTTTTTTTTATTCAATGACTATTAGATAGGCTCGTTCTTAATTTGTCAGAAAAGTTTTCAAATAATTTTTAATCAACCAATTTTGAAGACATTAAAAAGTTTATTTTTATTTTAAACTATATTTTTTAATGTACAAGCTTAGAGTATACAGCACAATAGCAAATGTAAAAACATCTGAAATGCTAATTAAAGATATTTAAAAGCCAAAACTAAGAGATGCAACATATAGAATATATATAGATACCGATATTGCTTTTAAATTCAAAAACAGACTTTTTTATTGTTCACGTGGTGGATTGTCGACACGGTTGTAAAGTCTATTAATTAAGCTTTGAACTATATCCAAATTTATCATAAGAAAGTGATTTTGGCGTCGCTTCACCAAGCGTGATATTAGTGTAATTACATTTTTTCTGCACTGCACTTAGCGCTAAAGAGCGTACTAGGAACAGAAAAAAAATGTTCTGTTTAAATTGCCCAAATGCCTGTAAAGTATCTATAATAAAATAAAATATATCAATGATTAGTAGAGGAAGTACCAATAAATGAAATATGCTGACAATGTGGCTGGGGGTGACCATTCTCTGAGAAAATTATCTTGTGTCCTGATCCCCAAAAGGGAAATCTTGCTCATGCTCCCCCATAGTGGTGTCAGGGTGGACCGTCTATGAATTCGTACAATCTTAACCTTATCTGACACAGCCACCAAGGGTCATTTTGAGGAGTGGTGCCTTACGACAGAGATATAGAATAGTAAACAACGTAGTATTGCAACTGGATTCTTATTAATGAATAGTTCTTTCTGTGTTTTAAATTACAATGGTTAACCGTTTTGGCTGAATTGATTTTTTAGGTAAGTCATTTCAGAGTTTCAAAAATATTAACAAAATAGTAGTATTTCAAAGAAAAGTGAAAAGCCAAATTAAGGATAAAGCAAACAGAAAAAAAGCTTTGTAATAGTGAAAGTTTAAGCCAAAATATAAACAATGTGAGCCACTTCTTGATTTTATTTTGTCACCATTGGTTCTATACAACCACCCTGGAAAAAATACAAATTCTTCCTTCGATCGTCTCTGTGGCCAAAAACTGTCAATAAGCGAATTTTTAGAAAAAAAAACTATTTAGCCTATTTCAAGGACAGGCCTTAGAACTTGGTACGAGGAAGGCTCTTGTTGTCGCTTGTCTTCTAACTGAGGATAGTTTGAACATAGTTTGAACAAAATACCTGTTCGGTCAGAGGTTAATATATTAAATTTTTTGAGCATAAAACACAGGGGTAGATTATGATTTTCTACAGTTTGAAAACACTATTTCAATGAGGCGAATAGATCATTTGCTTTTTTTATTAATTATTCGCACTGAAATGGAGAATTACAAGCAGATTTTGGTGAGTAAATGTTTTCGTATAATAATAATCCTCTTTATAAACTCAAAACGAGCAGAAATTAATATGAGTAGGAGTCTAAAACCCTATGCTTTCTAAAAGACAGAATATAAATTTGGACTTTAGTGAAAAATATTCAAATGAATTCACTAAAACAAAAATCTGCATTGTCAGTTTAATATACATATGCTGATATTTATTCCTTAAAATCCTAATTGATTTTTGATTTCTTAAAGCTATAAAAATGAAAACATTTAAAAGAATTTTTTCCAGTAAAGTACAAATTACATTCTGGCTCTTAGAAATCATAGGGTTTTAGAAGCCTACTCATAATAATTTCTGCTCTTTTTTAGTTTGACGCTATCACTTATTTTAATTTCTGTTTGTTTTGGGTTACATTTATTTATTGATACTGATTTGTGGTAGTTGTATGCATGGTAGATTGTTTGATTCTATTTTGTTCATGTTTGGTTTAATGGAGTTCTTTACTTTTTTTGAAAAACTTATTCGTGGAAAAAGTTTTTATGATTAATTTATGTTCGTTTTATATTGAAATAGTCTTTTTCCACGAGAAAGACTGAGCATCTTCTAAAGTTAAACAGCCTTCCCTTCCGTAAAAACCTTAAATTCCCTCTGGGTATAACTTATAACCCTTTCCCCTAATCTCTGGATTTTGTTTGAACTAATGAATGGCTTCAACTAATCAAATTTTCTATTAGATGCATTCTGAGACAATAGGACATTTGCGAATGTGTGTGTGTGTGTGGGGGGGGGGGGGGTAGCTGCCCTCCGATCACTAACTCTGAAAAAGAGAACTAGATGGTGTGATTACCAATCCAAAGTGCCCCCTCCGAAGTTTATATGATCATGCTTTTTATAAAAACATTTTATGCCCCTAACACATAACTTACAACCCTTACCCTGAGGGCTGAGGGATTTTTTACACTCAAAGACGTAATTTCACGACCTTTCAAATACATTGAACAAAATGGCTATCTCAAAATTTAGATTGAAATTGTTTGCTGAAATGATGGTCTTGGGGAGGGATTTGCCCTCTGATCACTTTCGACTAATAACAAAGGAACTAATCCTCTCAATTTCCACTCAAACGAGTTCTTTTCGAAGCTTCTACGATAAAACTTTCTATAAGAACCTTATATTCCCCAAGGGCATAACCTACGACCCTTGTCCTGAGGGCTATAGGGGGAAGGTTGTCATCCTCAGACATAATTTCGCCAGCACCCCAGATCAAAATCCTGGATACACCCTTGGTTTCTCGTATTTATTTTTTTGTGGCCTTATCCTATAGTACGGATGGTTGCAGAAACTTAGGGGAGGGCTCATCAAAGTAATAATGTTCTTTTTCAAAGCCAGTACCAATTGACAATTTGTCACTTTTACAACACAAGAAGTAACTTCCTGCGCCATCCCTAAGCTCCATATCGAGTAAGATCAACATTTAAAGATAACTAATTTGGTTAAAATGGTCGAAAAGTAAAAAAAATGTGCCTCTGGGGGCAACAACATAAAAAGAAGCCCTAGCATCAAGGCTGGGAAAAGGTTAAAAATAAAGAATTACAGGAAATAGCGACTTCATAGGAGGGATTAAAAGATCAAGCACTGAATTGAATGTAGTGAAAGAGAAATGCACGCAGCTATGTTGCCCTCGAATGGCTTAGTGCTACGATGAAGTGTTTAGCCTAGTAGTGTGATCATCAAAATGTCCTCAATTGACATTGAATTGAGATCTTGAATTTTAGTGGTATAATTTCAGGGGCATGCACCTGACTAGAGTTGGATGACATATTTAGTACTTCACATATGAGAACTTGGTGTCATGTTTAATACTTGACATATGGCGTGTCGAATGCTTTGGTTTAAACAAAAATGTTTCCTTTTCTTTATTTTCTTTAATTCATTAGACCAGCCAAAAAGATAATCCAACTCTCAAACCTTAAAGACAAAATTAATGGCCAGTCAAAAAGATTTTTAATTGGCAAATTAGTCATTAATCTGACACATAGCTAACAACATACGTTATATAGTACATGCGCTTGCACCATTTATAGTGATTATTTTTTTAATTGGAATTTACTCCAAGTGACTGAAGGCAATGAGCCTTCAGGATTTTCAGTCTCAGACGCAACCCAGTCCAATGAGTCTGCCCATAATAATTATAGTAACTCTTCAAATGATTTAAGCTCATTATGTCAGATTTAAAGTGCAGCCTGAGACTCGACGCAATTGGCTGAATTCTCTCACAACCATAAAAAGATTTAAAACTTGGTTTAGTAGATAGGAATTAGATATACTTTGTTCAATAGTAGGGGATTAAATAAATACTTACATTACCTATTACTACTACTACTATTAACAACTCACCACAGCGCCAAGCCACCTGAGCCCAACACAACTACGTATGCTCCTCTTCCATCCTAATCTAATGAAGTCCTCCCTTTTACACCCTCCTAGGAAACATTTCCCCTAAATCTTCCTTTACGACATCCTCCCAGCCATGGGCGACTTGCTTTACTTTTAGCCCTAGACGGTTAGCCGAAAAGGACAATCTTAGGAAATATGTCACTCTTTATCCGCAAAACGTGCCCTAGCCGTCTCAATCTTTCTCTGACTATAGCACTAGAAAGCGGGATTGAACCACACCTTTCATACATCCTACTGTTTTAAATATCTATTGAATTAATTTAAATAAATTTAAATCAATATACTGAAGGCTTACTGAGACCATTTTGGGTAGTAGTAGTCAATAGTAGTAAATGATAACTTCACATGTTTGAGGTTTATGGTCAATGATTCCTTACAAGTATCCTCAAGAATGCTTTCTGTGGATTCACCACTGGCTTTAAACGTTTCTTCAAGAAGACTCTTCCTCCAAACAACAGCACCTTTGCTGTAGGATTTTAACTGGAGAGTCAAAAAGTCCATGGAAAGTCGGGGGTTGGAATAGGTGGAATTTCTTCAGACAAGCTGCTTTGATTTTTGATAAAATTCTTTCCGGCTCGATAACAAGCAAATAGGGCACACTTTTTTACAAAAATTCCCTTTTGTCACTGCAGAAAATACAAGCCATGCATACTGCTTCCAGCCAATCCATCCAGGCTGAAGGGCCATGAAACGGAGATCAGCACCGCCGGTAAGGACTGTAGTTGTCCAATGCTGTATTACTGCGGCTGTATTACATTCTATCCACTTAACCTGCAAATTCCTTGTTTTCGGGCCAATCGTATGTACTGGAAAAGTTCGTTTTTGCAGGCTTTTGCAGCATGGTGTACTTAGTATCCTCAGAAATAGAACTTATTGTCTCTAAATTCTCTCTTCTTATTTTCTTCTGTCTGCTCCAATGTCAACCGTGGGCTTATTCCGCTACTGTTCTCTGCTTTTTTTCAGTATTCACGAAAGAATCTTGAGTCGGGAGCTAAGGATTGACGGCAACAATTGTTCCTCTATTTTTATTTTTATCCAGGACAACTTTGGTCCTTCCTTTCTTAGCCAAGGGCTACAAACTCTTTGTTCTTTTTTTATACATTTCTATTTCTATCCAATCTACAACAATGTTATACTTAAATTTCAAACCAAAGAGAACGGGAAACTTATTAGACGGCTTAGTACGAAAAGATATCAAACAGTTCGTGGTAACGAACGTTCGTGGACACGGCCTAATAGTAATCGATACTCTAAAAAACGGAATTTTGATTTCAACATA
The DNA here is from genome assembly GCA_027921565.1 of Artemia sinica. Classification (NCBI taxonomy): domain Eukaryota; kingdom Metazoa; phylum Arthropoda; class Branchiopoda; order Anostraca; family Artemiidae; genus Artemia; species Artemia sinica. The sequence goes on along the minus strand of CM051272.1, from coordinate 44,585,030 downwards.
CATATATGTCAAAAGAATCAGCTTATCATTTTGATTTCAAATATATAAGATTCCTTAAGCTTAGTGTTACCCTTAAAAAGCTACGAGCCTGAGAAAATTGGCCTTGTTTTCGAAAAAAGGGGGAACACCCCCTGAAAGTCATAGAATCTTAATGAAATTAACACCATCAGAATCTGCGTATCAGAAAACCCTACCATAGAGGTTTCAAGCTCCTATCTGCAAAACAGGGGAATTTTGTATTTTTTTTTTTGCCAGAAGAAAAATCAAGGATGCGTATTTATTTGTTTTCTTGTTAATTGTTTCCCCAGGGGTATTTGCGCCAAACCAATGGTCCTAGAAGATCGTAAAAGGGCTCATTTGAACGGATATTAAAAGTTCTAGTGCCTTTTTTTAAGTTAACAAACAATTAGAGGACAACTATCCCCCCTCCCACAGTCCTTTTTTCCCAAAACTTTTGGGAAATTTTGATCAACATTTTGAGATAGCCATTTTGTTCAGCATAGGTAAATAGTCCTAAAATTATGTTTTTGAAGATGACATGCTCCTTAAAGCCCCTGGGGAAAGGTCTTTAAGTTATAATTTGCCCATTGTTAACCTATAGTATTTGTTATTGGGACGTACACCGACATGTTTAGGTGGGGGAGGGGAATATTTTGTGATTGGGACGGGTTTCCATGAGGAGGGAAATTTCTGAGGGTGAACTTTCCAGGGGAATTTTTGGACTGGAAGGATTTGACAGAATTCCTATATAAAATTCTTTTTATTTGTCTTACTTTCTCTCTGCCGACTATTTTTGGATGATGAGATGTCCTGGAGGAACTGTCCAGGGGAAATTTTCAGCGTGCCTTGATTTCCAAGAAAAAATTTTCATGGAAGGGGGGGGGGTTTCCGAAGTGATCAAAAAACGATTAGAGCTTTAAGTCTCTTTTTTAGATGAAAGAATGTTAAGGATAATTTTTCAAGCTGGATCGTCAGCAAGAAATTTTAAGGAGGGACAGGGAATTTCAGCGAGGATGGAATTAATTTTAAGGAAAGGGGATTATTTATCGTGGATGGACCTTTCCACAGAGGAATTTCCCGTGAGGGGAGGGAATTTTTCATAGCCAGATTTACCGGCATTGTTTGAAAAACAATCAGAAGTTAAATAAAAAAAAATTCAACTGAAAGTGAGGAGCAGCATTAAAACTCAAAACGAACAAAAATTTTTCTGTATATGAAGGGGTTGTCCCTCTCTTCAATACCTTGCTCTTTACGCAAAGGTTTGACTGATGTCCCAATGTCTTAAGATCAACTCCTGAAGCACAAAGGTCATTTAATTAGGATAAGCTTTCCTAAAATTTCTAAAAACTTTATGTTGTTTATAGGCTTAATGAACAACCAGTCACTACAAGAACGAGCACCATGGTGGCGCAATAACGATACATTAAAAATAACCCATCAGAGCTATCCTGATGAAATACTGATCTGTACAGTATTTGCACAACGTAAAAAAAAAGCATTCTGGTACAGGGGTAATCGCATCAAACCAATGGTCCTAGAACATCGTAAAAGGGCTCATTTGAACGGATATTAAAAGTTCTAGCGCCCTTTTATAGGTGAACAAAGAATTAGAGGACAACTATTTCCCCTCCCACGGTCATTTTTCCCAAAAAGTTTGGAAAATTTTGATCAACATTTTGAGATAGTCATTTTGTTCAGCATAGGTGAAAGGTTCCAAAACTATGCTTTTGGAGATGACATGCTCCCTGGAGCCCCTGGGGAAAAGTCTTTTAAGTTATAAAATTTGCCCATTGTTTACCTATAGTATTTGTTGTTGGGACGTACACAGACATTTCTTATGGGGGGGGGGGAGGAAATTTTGTAATTGGGACGGGTTCCCATGGGGAGGGAAATTTCTGAGGGTGAACTTTCCAGGGAAAATTTTACACTGGAGGGATACTTTTGTTTACTATGGGCTGGGGTTCACTCTTTACTAGGTTATAACCATGATGATACATAGGCTAGTCATACACTATGATAAACTATATCCAAGATTGTCAGTGTTTTTCGCGTTCGCCTCAAGAGATTATCGTGTTTGCTCAAAGGCAAATAAATCGCTACGGTATGGAAACATAAGTGATTTCAATTGTTTACAGTCTTCAGTACAAAGTCGGATCTAGAGCGATTTTTTTTTGGGGGGGGAGGTAATGCGGCAAGGGTGCCCATAATTGACAAGTTTATTTAAGAAGAAAAAATGAATTGAGGGTGCCAAAAAAATCTTGGAGGGTGGGGGGTCCCTCCTGGATCTTCCTTCCCCTGGATCCTGTTATAAATGGCTTCCGACCATACTAATTCCAATGGTACGCTTTTAATATGACTTTTGGGGGAGAGCGCCTGTAGGGTGGGGGAGTTATTTGCCCTCCAATCTTTTTGGTCACTAAAAGGACATTAGCAAGTTTAATTTTTGTTCGAATGAGCTATTACACATCTCACTATGATGTTTTAGTCACCCCCAAGCCCTGGTAGAAAAAAAAGAAAAAAGGGAGACAGATCAGTGTTACCAATGTAAAAAAGTGATTTTAAATAAGCCTTTAAAAAGAAAAGATTTAAGAACGTGACGATACCTATTTGATATTCCTTCCATTCACTTCTGTCAGCCATAATTCAGCGTCGACGTGTAAATAAATTCTTACTAATCCCCATTTCCCTCATCCTTGTTACGTCGCTCCATTAAAAATTCCAATAGCCAGATATGCATTTTATGGCGTTAATTTTTAAAATTGGCGTTTCTCTAGCAAAATATTTATACATGCCGCAATGTGTGAAAGTTTCTTCTAAGAGTTTTCAAGTTATTGATGACGGTGATGATATAGAGGGAGTAAATGAAAAAACCCTCAAAAGTCGTTTATCTTGTCTAGGATCAATTTATTAAATAAACGAACTTTCTTTTTTAAGATTTATGTTTCTTGTGCATGCTTCGGATATGTTATTTTTCTGCAGTACTGCCATTCTAATAATTTGACGTAAGACGACGATTTTGATAGCTGAGATCAATTTTCTTTTCCGAAAATTATTTTGTATTTTCGTAGATTGAAAAATATGTTGCAAAGGTTTCTTCGAAGCATGCAAAATTAAAAAAAAATTCCTTATTTTTCAAGACAGTTGAGATTATTATTTAAGGAAAAGTAATTCTGAATCAGTTAATAAATAATTCTGACATTGATGTATCCAATGCTTTTTCCGTGTCCTTTATCTGCAAGTTACAGCCGTTGGCTTGTCGCAAAATCACATACTTCACAATGAACATAAACCTTAATAGTTGAAAATTTATTCGCTTAACTTTATATATTATAAATAGATTATAGATTTACAATATATATAGATTTTTGATTATAAATAAAAAAAAACGTGCCTTCAAGCTTAAAGTGTGAAATTGTGAGAAGTTTCATGGCAAAACCGGCTGATTCAAAGTAGTAGCAACATCAGTGTGACTGTACAAATGTGTTTTTTTCTTCTTTTTTTTGTTCTCTAGTTTACTCCGTCTTTTGCAATGTTTGTGTATGACGGTCATAAATTAATTAATTAACTAACTAATAAAATACCTATATATTTCCTTTTTATGTCTTCGTCAAGTTTTTTTTCTTAGGTATTTTTGTATCTTCCTTTTAATTTATTTTCAGCCATCCTTTTTAGCTACTAAAAAGACCTTGTCAATAATTTATCTTAGGTATTTTCTTCCCTGGCAACAGCTCCGAGAACTTGATGAATATGCAGTTCGTATCGTCCTCGCGATGATTTTAATCCCTAAGTTACCTGACCTAAAGTCTTTTCCTGTGGCGGTTCTGACATCTCTTGCGCCGGGGTAATATATTGATTAGCGCCCCCCCCCCAGTCTCCTAAGAATTTGCAGACAGTTAACAAAATTTTCACTTATTAAAAAAAATTGAATACAAAATATTACAAAACAATAAAATTAATTAAATTCAGTTTACTTATATATATTTTAAAGGAATGGGGACGAATATATGGAGAAAATGAAAATTGTGTATTCAATTTGCTTCTACAAACTACCAACTGCGGTCCCTACTTTATTTTAATAAAAATAAAATTTCCAAAATTATAAATTTGTATAACCGTTAGATAATTTATTTGAAATTTTGCATCCCTGAAATTTCTGAATCCGGGGTAAGTGCCTCCTCTGTCCCCCTAAAGTCACCTCTTTTTTATCCTTTTAAATACTTATTTCTGTTTACTTTTAAGTATAAAGATAAAATATAACTTAACGAACTATTCATAAAACGTGGAGATACTAAAGCTTACAAACTTACAACCCTCGAAACTTGTATTGTTTCCGTTGACTGAACAATGTTCAAATTGGACAGCTCTCAAAATTTCTGACTAATTCGTTTTTTTAGACAAGACAAATCGACAACCCTGACAGATATGCACTAGCACCTCTAACAATAAGTCTGGGCCCGAACTTCAATGCGCCTGTACAATTTACTCAAAGACGTCATTCGGTTAGTGTACTAGAAAATAGAGCAAAAAACACTACGTTACTTGTTCTCACAACCAATAGACCAGGAGACAGGGAGAGAATATTTTTTGCTATTTCCTAAAAGCTAAAAATATCTGAATTAAAAGAGAGCTAAAATCTAAACCTGATATTTGAATAAAAAATCCACTAAAAGAGCGATTAAAACTTAAAATCAAAAATATCACGTTTTACACTCCTCCTACCTTATTATGTATACTAGGATACTAACTACCCTTTACTGTAAACACAAAGGAAAGAAAAGTAATATGACTCTTCTTTTAAGTCATCACTCAAGTCCCCTGTTTCTTTTCCTAGTCTTAAGTCTCTAAATAAATCATGCCTGGCCACCACTAGAAAATACAGTGAAGAGGACTACGTTACTTGTTTTCACAACCAATAGAAAAGGGAATAGCATGAGATTTCTCTTTGATATCCTTAAAATTAAATTTAAAAAAAGCTGAAATAATACTCAAGCCTCAAATTCGAATAAAAACATCGAAGGAAAGGAGGATTCAACCTTAAAATAAAGAGCATTTGCAACGTTTTAGCGAAAAGGCTACTACTCTCCTCGCACCTCAAAATGTGGGCTAGGATATCACCTACTATTACTATTACTAACAACTCAATGCAGCTCAAAGCTGCCTGAGGCAAACACAGCTACTCCCGCTCTGCTTTTATGCTTTTATCCCCATCTATTCAAAGCCTCCATCATTACACCCTCCCCAAAAGTTCCCATATCATTTAAATCTATCCTTAGGACATCCTCCCACCCATCCGGGGGCAACCTTTGTAAAGATTCTCCCGAACCATTGATGGCGCGTAGGGTGTCAAATCGGCGTTGTTGTAGGGTTTCTTTTACTGGGACAGGTAGTACGCCTGTCACCCAGCCTTGCGGCAACAGGGATCAAACCCCTGTCCTCGTATTTATAAGCAGAGCAGTAATCCATTGTGCTACCACATTGTTACACTGTAATTATTTATGTTAAAATTCTTACCCGTTTATAATATCTTTACACCTTTTTTAAACAAAGCGCCTGAACCTGTATAGGTTGATGGCATCTCTCTGGTAATCTACTACTACCACTACTAACAACTCACCGCATATCAAGCCGCCTGATGCTAACACAGCTACGCACGCTTCTCCTCCATCCAAATCTATTCAATGCCCCCCACTTTACACCCTCCCAGGAAGCTTCCATTTCCCTCAAATCTTTTTTTACATCCTCCCATCCCATCCATGGACGACCTGCTTTCCGTTTAGGCTTAGACGATTTGCCGAAAAGGACAATCTTTGGCAAATTTGTCGTCCTTCATCTGCAGAACGTGCCCTAGCCATTTAAACTTTTCTCTCATTATAGCCCTAGAAAGTGGGATTGAACCACACTTTACGTACAGCCTACTGTTTAAAATACTATCAGTTAGTCGGATACCCAAAACAAATCGTTGGCAATTTCTCTGGAAAACATCTAGTAAATCTTCATCTGCTTTTGGAACGCCCATGTTTCAGAACCCTATTTAACCACTGTAATCAATGTAGCTTCCAATATTTTAATCTTAGCTCGCAGACTTATCTTTCTATTCTTCCAAATAATTTATTCAACTGTGAAAGAACATCATGTGCCTTGGCTGCTCTATTTTCAACATCTTCCTGGCTCCCACCGTCTTTACTAATAATGCTATCAAGGTAAGTGAAGCTGTCCACCTGTTCAATCTTTTTGTTACTCAACGTCGCCTTTTCATCTTAACTTACGTCTAACCTGAGTCTTCTTAACATTAATTTTCCTATCTGTTCTATTTATCTTGAACTCGCAAAACCTCTAAAAGTCCATTTATTTTGCGCACACCTTCATTTAGGATGCTTAAATTATCAGCGTAATCTAAGTCCAGGAAAGTTTTTCTTCTCCATTTGATTTCGTGTTCTCCCATTGCCTTGGTCATGCTCCTTGATACTAAGTCTATCAAAATGATCTATATAGATAGGGATATGATAAGAACCTGCTTAACTCCTGATCTAATACGAAAGTAGCTACTAACGTCATTTCCTTAACCGCAGCAGTGTTATTCTCTTACATAGCACTGATCACTTTAATGTATTTGTTTAGTATACCATACAAAGATAAAACCTTCGCTAAACTTCTATCAGCTGAATCAAACGCTTCCTCATGATCTATAAAACTGAACTAAAGGTGTTTGATCACTCAGGCACTTCTCAATAATTAACCTAAGAGTGAAAATTTAGTCGACACATCCTCTACCCTTCCTAACACCGCACTGTTCTTCTCTTAAAACTTTGTCTACAGCATCTCTAAGTTTAAAAAGTATTATCATACTAAATAATTTGCTAACTACAAAAGTCAGACTAGTGCCTATAATTACCACACTCACTCTTATCACCTTTTTTTTATCAGGGGTTTCCTAAAATCGCTAAGTACTTCCCCTTTTTCAAAAACCATATTCTTATTTTCAGTAATTTATTTCTAACCTCACAGCCAGCATGTTTAAGAAACTCATTGATCACAGTATCAGTATATTATTATTTCAAGTCCTTTATGTCACTAATTCTTCCTCACAAAATAAATCTTCCATCATATTCAAGGTGTCACAATTTTTTCCATTTACCTCTGTTTCTTTTCCTGTAACTCTATCCTGGTTTAGCACATTTTCAAAATGATCTGACCATCTTTCTTTAGGTCTTTCCGTATCACTAATTGCGGTCCTGTTCCTATCTCTAACTGGGAAAAGTCCAGATTGACCACTCCCTCTTAATTTTTTAACATACCAGTGAAATATTTCTAAAAAAATTTCAGATACCCTATATTTTGAAGTAGTAATATGAGCATCACTTTAACATTTTTTACGCTAAGATATTGATTTTTAAACTGAATTTTACACGCTGTGAATTATCCTTTTTTTTCTACTGCCTAATTAATTTGCATTTGTTGATACTGTGTATGGTTCATTTTCCTATTGTTTTTTTTTCTTGTATTATCTTTTCCTATAATTTTACTATTGTTTGTTTTCCAAAGGTTTTTTTCTCTACTGTAGCTTCGTCACCTCCATTAGTGAATCAAATTTTCTTCTCCTGAGAAGCTATCAGAACTTTATAGTGCTTATTCGATTTTTGTAACTTTTTGGATTTTACATAATCTCAGAAATCTTAGAAACATTTGAAAGTATTTTTGAGGATTCGCAATATGAAGAGTAATCTAAAATTATTTTTTTTTTTTACATTAACAATATTCTAGTTAACATTCCAGAAAAAAAGTAAGTTCTTCAAAAAAAAATGCATTTGTGACAAATAATTTAGTTTTTCTTTTTTATTTTTTGACTAGTTTTATTTTATTTACTATTTTTCTTTCCCCCATCCCATATTAATGTTTAGACGTCCTGCCTGCAGAAATTCAAGTCCACATACTCTCCGTCTAAGAAATCACGAAGTTAAATCTACCAAAACTACCTTGACATCCATGACATCTACCTGTCTAATTTTGTCTTTAGATTGAACAACACGCCGAAAATTATCAGAAAATTGTTGGGAAAAAAATTTCGATATTCACAGCATTTTTGGACTATTCTCTAATAGAAAATTAGAAGCAATATGATATCTTTGGTTGAGTGAATGGATAAAATCTGAGACTAAGCTCTGATTCTGTGCATTTTGTTCTTTCTTTGCAAGTTGCAGCCGTAGGCACGTTGCAAAATTGATCGTATCATAGAGAACATAAACCATTAATATCTTTTAGAAAGGAAAATTCAATTTTGAAGGTGGCAGCACAGACTTATTTTATATTAACGCAAATGCTGAGGTGATTCTAATAGGGGAACTTGATTTTGAAGAGAAGGAAGAATATAAATTGACGACTAAAGCGACTGATGGCCTATCGGTAAGCCCAAAGTTCAAGTTCTTTGATTGTATTAGCATTAAATTGTAAAGACATAGTAACAAAATTGCCCCAAATTTCAATTGAAAACCAAGTCCATTTCAATGAAGTGGAAGCCTAAGCAAATTTCCAAGTCAAAAAAGAGTTTATGAGAGTAAATTTTCAAAAACAATTGGGGTTCAACCCTTGCATCCCACCAAAGAGGAAAGATAAAATTGTATATTTCCAAATTCCTTGATGTTTTTAATATACAGAAATTTATAATAGTAGTTCTAAGTTCATCTGAAAATAATTACGGTCGTCAGCCTTATAGCTGCGACTCTTTTGCTTTTCAGCTTAGGCAAACCGTTTTTTGCAAAAAAAAATAAAAGATACAGACGTCATTAAACAGAGTAAAACAACCCGTGGATGTATATGATTTGGGGATGGGCAGTCATTTGGATCAAATTTTATTATCAGACAAACATCTTACTCTTTCCTGCCGTGTTTATTGTGATTTATAAAAATTCAAAATTTGAATTTTTCTTCTGATATATATATCGTTTTCGATTTTTTACCTTTTTTTATACATAATGTTTGTTTGAATAAGTGTATTTGTTCTTTTCTTCTTCTTTTTTCATTGATAAAGGCTTCCGACCGTGAAGCTCAAATACTCTGAATTTTGTTATTATGGTTAACGAAACAAAGCCTTTTTGTGCTATATCTGCGTTCCCTTAACAATTAATTTTAGGTTTGAGCGTATCTTCAGAACAATTATAGAACGAGCATGTTGTAAGAGCAACAGATAAACTATCGAGAGGGTCCAATTAAGGGTAGTATTTGGGCTTACCAACAATATTTTCAACTATAGAATGGCAGATATAGATACGAACGTCGTATATGGAGGGAAACAATCCTTGAATTCCTAATCTTTGGAGTTGGGTAGTCTTTTGAATCAACTTTGATTATCAGAAAATATCTAAGATCGTCATACACTGTTGTCTTGGTTATTACAATATCTAAAACGTTACGTTTGTATAACTTTTGTTATTCCCCTCTTTTCTTCTGTATGTTTTGTTTTTTTAGATTACTCTGTTTCCCTTTTTGTTCTTTTTTTTTAAATAAATACTTCCAAACGTGAAGCTAAAATACTCTGGTTTTTGTTGCTACTGTTAGCGAAACAGTTTTCTACTATTTTTTAATTCCCTCAACAGTTACTAGTAGGTTAGAGCGTGACTTCAAAACGATTATAGAAGGAGTATAATGCAAGAGCAACAGAAGAACTATCGGGAAGACCCTGTTAAGGTTAGTATTTTTACTTATCAACAATATTTTCAACTATCAAATGGCTGATCTAGCTACAAATGGCGGATACAGAGAGAAACAACCTTTAGATTTCTGTGTTTGGGAGAAGGCCAGTCTTTCTATTAAATTTAATTTTCATTGACAAGGCTTCCGAACCTGTTTTTTTTATTTTCCTAAACACTTACTTTTATTTTTGAGAACAAGTATAGGACGAGCATATTGGAAGAGCAACAGAAGCACTATCGGGAGGGCCCAAATAAGGTTAGTTTTTTTTTGGCTTATCAACAATATTTTCAATTATCAGATGGCAGGTCTAGCTAGAAACGTCGTTAACGAAATGAAACAACACGTGGATTTCTATGTTTGGGGGATGGGCATTCTTTTGGATCAAATTCGATTATCAGACTAACATCTTACTTTGTCGTAATCTGTTGCCTTGTTTATTATGATACTTAGAAAGTCTAATTTTGCAGCTAGATGTAATCAAGATCTGACTATTTCTTTTGTTTTGTGTAATATTTGGGATTGTTTTTCCCATTTTCCTTAAATGATTTGTTTGTTTAGATTAGTCTATCTGTTCTATTTTCTTCTTTTTTTCGTTAATGAAGGCTTCCGAACATTAAGCTGAAATATTCTGATTTTTGTAATTATTCTTAACGAAACTAAGTTTTTTTTTTGAATTTCCTCAAAATTTACTCGTAGGTTTGAGCATATCATCAGAACAATTATAGGACGAGCAAAAAAAGATCTGGAGGATCCTATTAAGGGTTTTATTTTGGGTTATTAAAAATATTTTTAAACTATTAAAGGAAAGATCTAGCTACGAACGTCGTATATGGAGAGACACAACCCGGGATTTCTATGTTTGGGGACTGGGCAGTCTTTTGGATCAATTTTGACTATTAATCCTATCTTTCATTCGTTAATTCTATGACAATCTACCTTAGCTCTGCCCTATGAATGACATATGGACGGATGATGAATATACTTCAACAAAAGAAATGATACCATTTTTACACAATCTTAAAACAGGCTTATTCTTGATTTGCCTCTCAATCACTCGGTGGCTTTTTCTACAATTAGCCATGTCTTGATGCCTAAAAGGCCGATACTTTTTCTTGATATATATAAATGATCTTCCAAATTACATGCCTTCAGGTGATGAGTTACCAATATTTTTTTGCGGATGATACAGCAACTAGTTTGAAGGCGGGAAACGGGGAGGCCTACGATTGTCCCTGGAGACTGTTGCTTTGAATATAAATTTTTGGTTTCATGCTAACCGATTAATACCTAACTTATAGAAGTCAGAATTTACGGTTTCTGGGAGAAGTTCGAGGTCAATGAAGCGTGTGTCATTTCAAAATATTAATATTGGAACTTCCTCCATAAAAACAGTGGATTTATTTAGATATTTAGGTACTTTCATTGATTCAAATCTTTCGTTTAAGGCACATATTAGTAAACTTAAAGCAACAGTGCCCAGGAATCTCGGTTGTTTGCATAGACTAAAGTTTCTGTTTCCATACCAAATCATGAGAACTTTATACTTTTCTGATAAAGAAGATATTACGAGATACCTCTCTTTCTCCTTTATTCAAAATTTATGTATATGTATTTATGTATAAATAAAACTCTCTCTCTCTCTCTCTCTCTCTCTCTCTCTCTCTCTCTCTCTCTTCTCTCTCTCTCTCTCACTCTCTCTCTCTCTCTCTCTCTCTCTCTCTCTCTCTCTCTCTCTCTCTCTCTCTCTCTCTCTCTCTCTCTCTCTCTCCTCTCTCTCTCTCTCTCTCTCTCTCTCTCTCTCTCTCTCTCTCTCTCTCTCTCTCTCTCTCTCTCTCTCTCTCTCTCTCTCTCTCTCTCTCTCTCTCTCTCTCTCTCTCTCTCTCTCTCTCTCTCTCTCTCTCTCTCTCTCTCTCTCTCTCTCTCCCTCTCTCTTTCTCTCTCTCTCTCTGTCAGTCCGCTAGTTGAACTGAAAGTCTAACCTTTCCAAGGTAAATTCATTAAGCACAATATAGTTACAAGTAAAACAGAGGAGAAAATAAAGAAAGGAGGCTGGGATCCAGAAGTTATGAAAGCAGCTGTTTTTTGTCTTAGTCGATGAGAAGTCAGTCAAATTCTCTGCAAGTGCCATGGGTGTCCTTAGAGGAACACTGCAAGACCACTTGAAAAATGGTGAACAGCTGAATATTCCTCCACAAAGCCTGGACCTGAGTTTCTTTACACCCAATTATAGAACAAGACAAATATTTACTGAGGAGCAAGAAAAAGGATTAGAAACTTATCTGAAAGCGATAGCTGATACGCATGTTGGCTGTATTCCGCAGGAAGCGCGTAAGCTTGCATAAAACTATGCCATTACTAAGGGTATAAAAGTACCAGACAACTCGAAATGCAAAGCTAGTGGAGGTGGAAGCATTGCTGGTGAGGATTGGTATCGTGGTTTTATGGCTCGCTATAAGACTCTATGAGTAAGTAAGCCAGAAGGTACAATCCTAGGACGGGCAACTGCTTTCAACCGTCACACTGTAGAAACTTTCTTGACAGCCAGGAGCGGGTCCTAGATAAAAACAATTTCAGACCAAAAGACATTTGGAATGTAGACGAGTCGGGTTTGATAACCGTCAACAAGGCTGGTAAAATCATTGTACGGTGAGGGAAGAAGCAACTAGGGAAAGTCACGTCGGCGGAATTACAGAATCAGCAGTAGCTGCAACCTATTAAAAGGCAATGGTAAGCAAAAATTGAAAAATACGTTTTGAAAAAAAACTGTGATGAGAAAAAATTTGACTCTGACCCTTATTTAGAAATTTTAACTATTATTTCAGTTAATCTTAGAAGTAAAAGTAAAATATGGTGAATTCTTGACGCTGGGGGACCACCTGCAGCAAGTGTTTGGCTCTATAATACACTCAGCTAGATAAATCAGTCACTAGAATGGTGACAAAAGACAGCTTTGAAGTACAAAAGATTGCGAAGGGAAAGTTCAATGCACAGCTATTACTGTAAACCCTTCATAAGACCACTCAACCTTTCAATGTCAGATCAAGTAACCCCATACTAACGTCATTACGACTTTTTACTCTATATTATAAAAACTAATAGAAAAAATAATACATCGAGGGTACGATGCTGTTTTTAATTCTGTGCTAAAAATTAGACAATGATAGGACCAGTTATACATATATTGTCAGTTTAGCAGTCGGCAAACAGCAACGAATTCTATTAATAAAGGTTAATTTTGATAAAGTTGGTTTCTTATTCAGAGAACGATTGCTCCTTTGATTTAAGCCTGTTAATACAAACTACAAATGTTGCACTATCTGCTGGATTAGAAATGCTATATAGTATATATATTGTCATCCAGAAATAGGATTTTCTTATAGGATTTTCATCCCACCATTAATAGTTTTTGCCACTAATATCACCTTTTAACTCGGGAACTTTCTTTGGGGAAAGGGGGCTAAGGCAAGAGAAAAGAAACGGGTTTGAAAATGTTATATTAGAAGTCAAAATACTCAGCTTTTAAGGATACCAGCCTCATAACCCCTTGTCTTCTTTCTGTTCACACACTTCTGGGCTTTCAGTATGCTATTTTATACTTTTTGTTTATAGAGAGGAGGTCAATACATACTAAAAGAGTTTATAAAACTACCAGACTAACTTCAAAAGCTCGATAAAACTTATTTTAAGGTCAATTTTTTGATTCGTTTAATAATAAATCCTAAATATATCCTGGAAGACCCCAAGAGCTTGAATTAAGAACTTTAAGAAACCCTAAGTTGATATACTTTTTTCACTTTAAGCTAAAACCCTTCTAAACTGAGCAAAATACACAGAGCGTCATCTCAAATTTTTATGCATTAATACCATGTTTTTCTAAATTTTTAACAATGACAGAGAGACAAGGGAATTTGGCGGAAGGGATAAGGAGTTTTCACATCATTTAAGATATAAAGGCTCAAGATTGACTCGTCAATTAAGCAGAATCAAAATCATAAGCTGTTTAGGCCTAGATATGTATTTAGGGCTACATAATTTTTATATATGTATTTTAAAACGAAACAATAGAAAATAGATGGTGTTTTGGAAAATAGACCAACAAATTTTATTATTTACTGCTCTTAAATTTCAAGTCCTGGGATTACTTGTATACAAGTAATACAACCTAGGCTAAAAAAAAGTAAGTCTTAAAAGAAGTAAAGAATGAGTAGAGATTAAACTAAATTTTTAGGAAAATTCGGGTTAGTTAACACAAAAGAAAGATACTAGAAATACAAAAAATTTCCATTAGCAAGCACATTTTGATTTTTTGTACAAAAAATATGATTTTATAATCATAATATAATGCAGGGTTTGTCCGGAAAGCAATAGATCTGAGTTATTTCATAAAAATTTATTGAGCTAATCGTTACAATTCTTTAAGAAATTTCAAAACAAGCTCCTTCCACGTCAATGCTGCGCTGCCAGCGTGATTTCCAAGCATTGAAGGCGTCACGGTATGCATTTTCCGGAACAGCGCTGAGAGCCGCGGTGCATGCTGCTTGGATCCCCCACTGTCGCCTCAAAACGCTTGCTTTTCATCAGATTTTTCAGGCGAGGAAACATTAAAAAGTCTGGGAGGTCCCATCCGGGCAGTAAAGTGGCTGCAAAAGCGTTGGGATGCCGACCTTGGTCAGGTAGTTGTCAATGGGAAAGGCGGTGTAAGCTGGGGCATTGTCGTGGTGCAACTTCATGTCGGCTGTGAGGTCTTCTCAGACCCAATTGACCTTTTGTTTGAATCTTTTGAGCGCTTCCATATAAAACTTGACGTAGATGGTTAGTCCAAGAGGAACAAACTCATGGTGGACGATACCTTTGATGTAAAAAAAAGACAATGAGTATCGGTTTCACTTTGGATTTGCTCATTCTTGCCTTTTTGAGCGAGGAAACGTCGACGTGTGCCACTCCGAAGATTACCTCTTTATCTCAGGATCATGATTAAAGATCCAGGACCTGTCATCTGGCATTATGTTATTTAAAAATTAGGGGTCACTTTCACACACATGTTCAAATTTCCTTGGCACACTTCCATTTGCCACAATTCCTGGTCATCAATGAGCAATTTTAGGACCCTCTTCGCGCACGCCTTGTGCATGTTGAAGTGCACCGTCACAATGTCACGAATGACAGATTTTGGTAAATTTTACATTTGGGCAATTGAACGAACACTTAGTCGACGGTCTGAGTTCAAAACTTTGCGCACACGAGTCACATTGTCGGTGGTCAAAGTCGAAGGTTATCCAGCATGGTCTTTATCGGTGACCTCTTCCCGGCCCTTTAAAAATGCCTGGTGCCTCCAAAACACAGCACTTCTTGCTAAAACAACATCTGGGTAAACCTGCTTGATCATATCAATCATCTCTGTCGCAGATTTACCCAGTTTCGCACAGAAATTAATCACGTACCTCTGCTCTAACGAACGCTGCATTTTTGGCTTGCACCACAAACAGAAACCATGTCACGCAAAAATGCCTCTCCTGACTCTCCAGGTACTCGGAGACAACTGACTAGCCACTCTTTCGTTAGCTAGCAACGCCCTCTACCGAATCCAGTTGAATTGCGCACGCTCCAAAGTACAGTCGCGGGGGAAGAAAATCAGTCCTATTACTTTCCAGACAAACCCTGTATTTTATAAGAAATTGTTGAACTGAGTATTCAACATATCAAATTAGTTTTGTGTGGCTGCTTTTCGATCACTTTGACTCTTAAAAAGATCACTAGAGAGTCTGATTAACAATCCAAAGAGGCCCTTCTGAAGTTTGTATGAACACGCTTTCCATAGAAACCTTATATATCTCCAGAGGATAACTCACAACCGTTACCCTGAGGTTTGGGGGTTTTGTTATCCCGAAAGACATAATTTTCAGACCGTTCTGATACGCTGAACAAAATGGCTATCTCAAAATTTGATTGGAAGTGTTGTGGGGAATTATGGGAGTGGGAGGGGGGGTATTTGCCCTCTGATCCCTTTCTACTAATAATAAGCGCACCAATTTTCTCAATTTTCAATCAAATGAGCACATTTTGAAGCTTCTACGACAAAAAAATCTATAGAAACCTTATTTGCCCAAGTGCATAAATTACGACCCTTGTCCTGAAGGCTATGGGGGCGGGTTGTCATCCTCAAAGACATAATTTCCAGACTTTTAAACTACGTCGAAAACAGCAGCCATATCAAATAATGCTCGGAAATGTTTGGGAAAATGATGGGCGTGAGGGGGGGGAGATTATCCCACCGAATACTTCCGAATATAAAATGTGCAATAGTAACGTCACAAAAGACAAACTAAGGCAAAAACTATAGGTCCAATAAAAACAAATATAATTTTACAAAGTCACCAATTCTATTGTAAGGTCCATTTGGACGTCATGACATGAAGAAAAGACTCAAATTGTCTGTATTTAGAAGACAAGCGACAGTGAGAATCTATATATAGAAGCCTACTACGTTCTATACAATTTCCAATCGAATGAGCCCTTTTTGAAGTTTTTATGACAACGCTTTCTATAAAAAAAATTATATGCCCCCAGGGCATAACTTAAACCTTTTCTATTGGACGTGTATGGGGAAATGGTGGGCGTGTGAAGGGGGTTAGTTGCCCTCAAATCACCTTCGACTATTGAAAAGATTAATTCCTTAAAAATTTATTCCTTCAAATATTTAATTAATTTTTTATTTCCTAAAGCTATAAAAGTGACAGCATCTAAAAGAATATTTTTCAGTAAAGTACAAATGCATAGTATTAAAAGCATAGGGGTTTTGAAACATACTCATATTAATTTCTGCTCATCTTGAGTTTGACTCCGTTATTTATTTTAATTTCTGTTCGTTTTAGGTTTCATATATTTATTGATGCTGATTTGTGCTAGTAAGGAGGGAGCTGTCCTCCTATCCCTTTGAAAAAACGTGGATTTCTATTTTTGGGGGATGGGCAGTCTTTTGGATCAAATTCGATTATCAGACTAACATCTCACTTTGTCGTAATATGTTGCCTTGTTTATTATGATACTTAGAAAGTCTAATTTTGCAGCTGGATGTAATCAAGATGTGACTTTTTCTTTTGCTTTGTGTAATATTTGGGATTGTTTTTCCCATTTTCCTTAAATGATTTGTTTGTTTAGATTAGTCTATCTGTTCTATTTTCTTCTTTTTTTCGTCAATGAAGGCTTCCGAACATTAAGCTGGAATATTCTGATTTTGTAATTATTGTTAACGAAACTAAGTTTTTTTTTGAATTTTCTCAAAATTTACTCGTAGGTTTGAGCATATCATCAGAACAATTATAGGACGAGAAAAAGAAGATCTGGAGGATCCTATTAAGGGTTTTATTTTGGGTTATTAAAAATATTTTTAAACTATTAAAGGAAAGATCTAGCTACGAACGTCGTATATGGAGAGACACAACCCGGGATTTCTATGTTTGAGGACTAGGCAGTCTTTTGAATCAAATTTGACTATTAATCCTATCTTTCATTCTTTAATTCTATTACAATCTACTTTAGCTCTGCCCTATGAATGACATATGGACGGATGATGAATATACTTCAACAAATGAAATGATATAATTTTTATACAATCTTAAAACAGGCTTATTCTTGATTTGCCTCTCAATCACTCGGTGGCTTTTTCTACAATTAGCCATGTCTTGATGCCTAAAAGGCCGATACTTTTTCTTGATATATATAAATGATCTTCCAAATTACATGCCTTCAGGTGATGAGTTACCAATATTTTTTTGCGGATGATACAGCAACTAGTTTGAAGGCGGGAAACGGGGAGGCCTACGATTGTCCCTGGAGACTGTTGCTTGGAATATAAATTCTTGGTTTCATGCTAACCGATTAATGCCTAACTTAGAGAAGTCAGAATTTACGGTTTCTGGGAGGAGTTCGAGGTCAATGAAGCGTGTGTCATTTCAAAATATTAATATTGGAACTTCCTCCATAAAAACAGTGGATTTATTTAGATATTTAGGTACTTTTATTGATTCAAATCTTTCGTTTAAGGCACATATTAGTAAACTTAAAGCAACAGTGCCCAGGAATCTCGGTTGTTTGCATAGATGAAAGTTTCTGTTTCCATACCAAATCATGAGAACTTTATACTTTTCTGATAAAGAAGATATTACCAGATACCTCTCTTTCTCCTTTGTTCAAAATTTATGTGTATGTATTATATGATCCATTACTTTGTACCGTCCATTACTTTGACTATTAAAAAGGAACTAGAACTTCTAATTTTCAACCAAATTAACCTGTTATAAAGTTAAACAACCATCCCTTCCATAAAAACCATAAATATCCGCTGGGCAGAGCTTACGACCCTTGCCCCTAATATATGGGGTTTGTTTCAACCCCAAAAGCCTTGTTATATGATATTTAGTCTATTTCGAATAGAATGGATATCTCAAAATTTATATCAGGTGCGATTCGGGTCAATACAAGGTAAGTGTGTGTGCATGGAGGGGGGGAGTAGCTGTCCTCCAATCCCTTTGACTCTTAAAAAGTGCCCTAGAGCGTCTGATTATTGACCCAATGAGCTCGCTCCGAAGTTTGTATAACCGCGCTTTCCATAATAACCTATATGCTCCCAGGACATTACTTACGACCTTGCCCTGAGGGCTGGGGGGAAATCTTATTCTCAAAGACATAATTTCCAGATCTTTCAAATGCGTTGAACAAAATGGCTATCTCAAAATATTGATTAGAAGTATTTGAGGAAATAATGGGTGTGTGGGAGGGGGGGGGGGGTCTTTTACCCTCTAATCACTTTCGACTAATAAAAATGGCGCTAGTCCTCTCAATTTCCTATCGAATGAGCCTTTTTTGAAGCTTCTACGACAAAACTTTCTATATGAACCTTATATGCCCCAAGGCCATAATTTAAGACCCTTGTCCTGGGGGATATGGTAGGGGGGGGGGGAGTGAATTTCCCTCCGATTACTTTTTACTATTAAAAAGTACAATATACCTCTCAATTGGCAAATGGAATGAACCCTTTTTGAAGTTTTTTGACAACCCTTTCTATGAAAACCTGGACATAACTTGAAAGTTTAGACCCAAGGGCTGAGGAGTGTCATACTAAAAGACATAATTTTCTGCCCTTTCAACTATGTTCAACGAAATGACTATATCAAAATGTTGATTGGAAGTGTTTGGGGAAATGATGGGCGGGGGGCATTCGCCTTCCGATTGCTTTTTACTATTACTAAGGGCACTATCCCTCTCAATTCACAATTGAATCTGCCCTTTTCAAAGTTTCTACGACAACACTTTCTATAAAAATCCTTATATACCCCAAGGGCATAACTTACAACCCTTTGCCCTTGGGGCTGTGGGGGGATTGTCATCCTCAAAGATATAGTTTCCGTACATTTCAATTTTGTTGAACAAAATGGCTATCTCAATATTTTGATTGGATTTGATCGGAGAAATGGTGGACGTCAGAGGGAGGTTAGTTGCCGTCCAATCACTTTCGAATATTAAAAAGGGCACTAGCCCTTTCAATTTCTAATCGAATGAGCCCTTTTTGAAGTTTCTACGACAACGCTTTCTATAAAAAACCTTACATGCCCCAAGGGTATAACTTACAACATTTGCCCTGATGGCTATGGGGGTCGTCATCCTCAAAGACCTAACTTCCAGAAATTTCAACTACGTTGAATAAAATGGCTATCTGAAAATTTTGATTGGATGTGTTTTGGGAAATGGTTGTCGTGAGAGAGGAGTCAGTTGCCCTCAGATCACCTTCAACTATTAAGAAGGCCACTAGTCCTTTCAATTACCAATTATATGAGCCCTTTTTGTAGCTTCTACAAAAAACACTTTCTTTAAAAATCCGTCTATAGGTCAGATGCAACTTTTTGTCATGGCAAGGTTGGTATCTCATGATTGATTATAGGTTCTTTCTGGTTTGATGACATGTTTCTGGAACAATTTTGGCCACAACGGACATAATGCTCTATGACTTTATTCAGGTCTGGCCAGTAAAGCAGTGTTCAAACCCTTTGCTTGGTCTTTCCTATACCAAGATGTGCAGTGTAGAGTTGTTTCAAGATGTCTGGCTGTAATGCTTTGGGTATGATCAATCTCTCACCTTTGAAAATAATGCCTCTGATTGTTCATATT
Organism: Artemia sinica; assembly: GCA_027921565.1. Classification (NCBI taxonomy): domain Eukaryota; kingdom Metazoa; phylum Arthropoda; class Branchiopoda; order Anostraca; family Artemiidae; genus Artemia; species Artemia sinica. Next base: position 44,565,179 of record CM051272.1, on the reverse strand, counting down.
TCGTGCTGGATATTCCAGAACAGACGTGCTTCTGTCTGGCACATTTTTCTCGATTTCGGCTAGCTTTTGTGGATTGTTTTTGACAGAATCCTCAGTTGACAGTCTCTGACAGTTTCTTCTTGGATTAGTAGAATTTTATAATCACCTACAGTTAGGTGCCCAAATATAAGATGTAAATAAACGTTTATTTCCTTCTCTAGTTTCTCATCTATATCAGAAAGTTGTAGGCAAGAAAGGACATTGGCAACTGGTACTTCCGAGCCTGGTCGGAACTGCAGATGAAGATCGTATGGCTGGAGTTGTAGCATTAACTTCAGCACCATTGGAGGGCCTTATGGATGGGGTTTCTCATTATTGTCTCAAAAGGGCGGTGATATATTATTACATTGACTTGTGTTCCATAGAGGTAGTGGTGGAAATGCTTGCATCCGCAAACTATAGCGTATAGCTCCTTTTCAAGTTTAGAGTATTTTTGTTCGGTTTTGCTAAGTGCACGGGATGCATAGGCTACTAACTATCCATCAGAGCAGAGGTGTGCTCCCAGGCCATGGCTGGACGCGTCGACTTTCAATTCCACATTGAAGCTGCTGTAATTCAAGAAATAAATGCTTGACATAATTGACTGCTTCAGTTCCAACAAGTCATTTTCTGGACTCCAAGAGAACGGCTTCAATTTGAATATGTCTCGCAGGCTTTTGTTTCTAGTAGATAGATTTGGTATGTATTTGAAAGAATTTTCAACATTCCATGGCGAGCAAGTAGCTCTTCGTGGCACTGAAGACTGGGTATCTCTTTGATGGCTCTCAGTTTTTTTGGGTTTGGTTTCATTCCATCTGTTCTAATTATGTGCCCAAAATAGTTTACACTGCTTGCACTAAAACTGCTTGTGTCTTTGTTGAACTTCACACCTTTTTTTAGTACTCTTTCCATAACAGCTCTGAATCTTTCATAATGTTCTTCTTGACTTGCTCCATATACAAGAATATCAGCAATAATAATTGCTACCTCTTCCAGTCCTTCAAAAGTTTCTTCCATGCGACGCTGGAATTCGTCTTGCGCTGAAAGAAGGCCGAAGGGCATTCTCAGGAATCAATAGTGCCTATATATACTGCTGAAGGCTGTCATATATGATGCAGTTTTGAAAAGCACTAGAGACCAGAACCCTGATCTAGCATCCATTTTGCTGAACAAAGTTGAACCACGCAGTTTAACCGTAACATTTTCTAAAGTAGGTATAGGGTAGTAAGGGTGCTTTATGCATTTGTTAAGATCTACTCGATCTATGCACAGACTCACAGTTCCATTCTTTTTTTCGATCACAACCATTGAGTTGACCCACTCTGTGGGCCCAGTGACTTTTTCATAGCTCTTTCCATTCTGTTAAGTTCTTTCTGGAATTTATCTTTTAATACCTCTGGTACCCTTCTTGCTGGGTAAACGGTAGGTATGGACCCATCTTTTAGATGGATTCTGAATTCGCCCTCCGGTCGGCCAATACCCTCAAAGACTTTTTTGTGCTCATCAACTACACAAGTTCTCTCAGAGTTGACGTTTTGTAGCTGTTTGATGAGGTTCAAATATGTGCTTGATCGATACCCCACCATCAGAGTTGAATCTGAGTCCACCACGTGGAATTTGTGAGCTGCCCTAAGACAATGTTTGTGGCTGCAGGCAAGATCACAAGTACCGATGACAGGGATCCTAGCTCCACAGTAGCTGGTTAGCCGTTGGTTTGTTAGTTGTAGATTCGGTCTTGGGTCCAGCTTGTTAAGAATATTCTTGGTAATAACATTGGCTTGAGCTCCTGTGTCAATTTTAGAGTTGATAAAGAGCTGGTTATTTCAGGTCAATGGAATAAGGTGCTTCATCTTTGCCACTACCTTTTCCAATTACATACATGACAACTGTATCATCATCATCAACTGCATCTCCTAGAGACTATGCTTCTTCAATAATGGCACTCACGATTTTTTTATTACGACAGACCCTTTCAATGTGGCTTTGTTTCTGCATTGGGTGCAGATTTTCCCTACTACTGGACATGCATGATTTTTGGAGTATATTCCACCCCAAAAATAGTATTCTTACCCTTGGTGGGGTTATTGGCAGGAGCTTTCTGATTTCAAGCACCGTTCCGGCTTATACTACGTGTGATTGCATCAACTTCCTGCTTAACAGGTATTGGTTTCCTTCCATCAAATAATTTCAGCTGAGCCTGGGTTGTTTCATGGGTTCTACATCTCGACACTGCACTGTCTAGGGTTAATCAGCCCCTTCTTCCAACAAATTTTCTCGAATGGCTTGATTTTTAATTCCACAGACAATTGAGCCCCGAATAATTTCATCTTGTTCTGTGTACAAACATGGTTTTTCCCAATGTTTTTAGTTCTTCTAATTCAAAAGTATTAAAAATCTCTGCCGTTTTCTCCCATCCAAATGAGAAGGTGGCCACACTGTGATTTTCAGTTTTTTCTGCCAGTGGTCCTATAAGCATCAACCTTGATGCTTGTACCATTTTTTTTAGTTTTTTCTGCCAGTTGTCCTGCAACCACCGACCTTAAGCATGCTGTTCAAACCGATTCCATTCAACTGCTAAGGAGGTGGCATCCCAATTGATGGATGGCTGTTGGAATTCCATATCAGTATTGGATTAAAATACCAAACCCCAGTTCTGACAACATGCAACATCTCGAATAGTGAATTTATTAAACCCAGGCTTTAACAACAAAAAAACAATATAAGCTCAAGCACAGCAGTAGCGTCATTTCATTCTGAACTAAGGGGGGGGCTAAGCAGCTTCTTTGGGCCCCCTAAATTGGTCGAACCATAGTTGTTAAAGAGGAATATTTCTTCACAGTGGTTAGCACAAGCCTCTCTCAAAATCGACAGATAATAGTAAGAAGCAATTTAAAATGTTTAATGAATACAGAGAGAACTTCAGTTGGAAATTAATTTACAGTTTTATTGTAACACTAAGAACTGACAAGGTCTCATTTTAAAAAAAATGTTTTCTAACTGTGTATTTTATATAGTTTGATTTTATATAATAATTTTATATATTTAAATATATTTTCTAACCATAGTATTGAAATCCAACAATTCCCTAAGAGTATTTCACTAAATTTCAACATCAGATCTCTCATAACTCTCACTACCGATGTATTCCAATATGCCCATCTTGTAGTAAATGATTACTCCAGCTTACAAACACTTATGCGAGTGGCTTTCTTAACATTAACAAACTGTTGGTAGTGCGTAATGCTATTCTCAATAAAAAAAAGTAAAGCTCTGAAAGAGTGACAAAAAAAGATGCCATTCATCTCAAGTTCTGAATGGAATCACCCAAAACAAGATTGAGTCTATGAGGATGGCAGTTAATGTAAATTGCATGCGGTACAATTGATATAATACGGGCTTGTCCAGCTGAAAATTGGTTGCTCATTACACTGTCCTGGTATTTTCGAAGAAAAATGAAAAAAGAAAAACAAATTTCCCTCTCCCTTTGGATGTTCAACAGTAAATTCTTCTCCCCAATCTTAAATTTTCTTGAACTGACACCAATCGATAGGTTCGAGTTTTCTTTCAATGCTCAGGTTGTTCTTGTATAGCTCTTATTTGTTAAGTTTTTCTTTCTTACCTTTTTTATAAGTCAGTTCAAGCTAAGCCCCCCCCCCATTGATAAAGCCTTTCGTTTGTGAAGTTAAAATATTTGGTCTTTGATTGTTGGTACAATTTCTTTTTAACTGTCTTATTAACAAATCTTTTCCTTTTGCATATTCTCGTTTTGTTATTATCTTTGGTGTGTGAGATTAAGTACCATTCTTCAAAATCTTATTGGTTCTTTGAATCGTCCTTTTATATAATATATTTTTCTTGTCTCTCTTAGCTTTCCTGAAATCTAATAAAAATTACTGGTCGGAAATTCCCACTTTCATTTTTTCAAATTCAAGAAGCTAAATTTCAAGAGAATTTGAGAAACAAATTTCATGAAATAACCTCTTTGAATGCCATATTTCAAATGTTGACTGGAGGCAAAGAAGAAAAAGTGCAAGAAACTTTCAAAATCCCATACAGTCTTGCTTCTATTAACAATTAAATAAAAAAAATAGTTTTTTTTTAACTGAAAGTAAAAAGCGACATTAAAACTTAAAACGAACAGAAATTATTCCGTTTATGAAAGGTGCTGTCCCATCCTCAAGGCCCCGCTCTTTACGATAAAATTTGTATTCTTTTCAGAAGTAGAGTTAATAAAAAAGTCAAACTTTAGCGTAAAGAGCACAGTGTTGAGGAGGGGTCAGCCCCTTTCATACATGGAATAATTTCTGTTCGTTTTAAGTTTTAATGTCGCTCCTTGCTTTCAGTTAAAACAAACTTGTTTCTTTATTTAATTTCTGAACGTTTGTTGAACTAAAACAGGTTTTGAATTTGGCTCACCATGCATGAATAACTAAAATGAAATTTGCATATTAATTTTACTTTTTTTAAAACAAAAAATAACCTTATAATACCCTATGTTTGATTTTTGTTTCAGTTATTTAAGATTGATTTCTGAATCACAAAAACTGTTTAATTAGAATAATAACCTCTTTTAAAAGTTGAAAAAGACTTTAGCATAAGAGTGAATTATTGAGGAGAGGCAAGCCCCCTTATATACCTAACATTCTCTGTTTGTTTTAAGTTTTAATGTTGCTCCTTACTTTCAGTTTAAAAAACTAGTTTTTTTTATGTAATTTCTAATTGTTTTTTAAAATAATGTTGGGATATCCTGCGCCCCCTTCATGAAAAGTCTCTTCCCCATGACAAGTTCCTCTATGGAAAGATCCTCCCAGGTAACCGCCTCCCCCCACCAGGAAAATCCCCCTGAAAACGTCTGTATACTTTCCACTAGCCAATACTATGTGTAAACAATGGGAAAAGCTCATAGGTAGCAGCACATCCCCCAGGGACTGTTGGGGATTAAGTTGTTTTCAAAGATATAGTTATTAGATTTATCTACAATGCTGAACAGAACGGCTATTTCAAAATTGTGATCTGGTGACTTTTGGAAAAAATGAGCGTTTGAGGAGCCTAGTTGCCCTCTAAATTTTTTGGTCACTTTAAGAGGACACAAACTTTTAATTTCCATTCAAATGAGCCCTCTCGTGACATTCTAGGATCTCTTGGTTGATACCATCACCCCTGGGGAAAAAAAACAAATAAACAGACATTCGTAATCTTTCTTTTGGACTAAAATAGAAAATTCCACAGTTTTGCAGATAGGAGCTTGAAAACTTTACAGTAGGGTTATCTGATACGCTGAATATGATGGTGTGATTTTCATTAAGATTCTATCAATTTTAGATGGCGTTTCTCCTTTTTTCGAAAATAAGGCAAATTTTCTCAGGCTCTTAACTTTTGATGGGTAAAACTAAACTTAATGAAACTTATATATTTAAAATCAACATAAAAATGCAATTATTTTGAGGTATCTATTTGTATCAATTTTTTTTTAGAGTTTTAATTATTATTGATCCGTATTGCTCCTTATTTATAGTTCGTTACCACGAACTGTTTGATAATACGTCTATGGCTACTAAGAACGCAACAAGTCCGCCGTTGTACAAAATAGTGTCTTCTTTACCAAGTCCAGAATTAGAGCAGACTTTAGTCACACATGACTCAGTAAAGAGTCAGAACTGATTCACAAACAGTCTCAAAGAAATATAGAGTACATAATACGAATATATGGAGCGATCACTGCTACAAAATCATGTAACCGACATGCATAATTTTATTACGGATCCTGGGCCCAAATACTTTATTGTAATGAAAGCTGGCTGTAACAACAAGGTGATAAAAGTATGGCATGATAAATGATAAAGGAATAATAAATAAATGTATTGGGGAATGAAGCCCACAATATATTATTGTGAAGAACAGCTATATTAGAAACGGATATGTTTTGATTGAGAACACTTTTTTACGTGTTTCTTTTTTTCAAAGTTCAAATAAATCGACAGAAATTGTGACAAGTGATGTGGGACCCCTCCTAAAATTAGGCTAGAGCTATAGCCCCAGTCAGCCCCCCTAAACGACGCCCCTGAAGCACAGCACATGCCATAACAATGTTAAAGCACAAGCAAAGCTATTATAATATAATATCAAACACTACAATATATACATCTGATGTATGGATAAATCAAGCATTAAAATTGCTCTTCACATGATTAATTTCAAACACCTTCAGGTTGCTAATACTCAGTCTGATTTTTAAAATAATACATTTTACTACGCTTGTCTTTGGGAGTCATCAACTGTTTCCATAGCTAAAAACAAGTCAACGGTCACTTTTGAGTTTTTTGCAGCACAGTAAGGTCTTTTGAACGAAAGCTGATATTCAAAGCCAAAATTTCTGGAAAGCTTGGAGGTTGTGCAAAAGGCTAGTGTTATTATTTTGGGCTTATTTGTGTCCGTGTGGCACTGGGTATGACAACTGCAGTTTTACAGTGAGCAACAAATTTTAAACAGATGCAACTTGTGCTAAAAGCCTGAAAGCCCCATACAATATAAAAACATATTTTCTGAGGTAAAGTAGGAGCAGGCCTATATGAAGAAGTGACCATTTTCAAACCCCATTACAAATTTAAACATGTGTAGATCTTTTGTAACAGGTATAAGAGTAGGCTTAGCCTAACTGTGTTTCTGTTGGAAATTGGGATAGCCTAATTATGGAGCAGTTTAAACTGCTGACCTAGGAATGAGGTGAAAATACCACTCAATGATTGTTGTGTGCTTTTTCTGAATACAGTAATTGATATGAGGCATCCACCATATGGCTGATATGGGAGTAGTTCATTTGTGATGCAAATGGATGTTAGCCTGTATTTTGATTGAGGATGCAATTCTAGGTATATATTTGCACATTAGGGAGTGGGTTATATATTCTGTGAATATATAGGTTCTAAGAAATTTGTGAATTTCTTGGAAAAACAAGGAAAGAAGTGAAGATAAAGGCTCTCCCCCTGCAAAATGCGTTAACTAGGATTATTTTGCATATTATGGAGTAAGAATTATTTTCTTAATATATTTCCTTATGTCAAGCTAAACACCTAGGCTTAAAATACTGGTTGGTCAGTTGGCTAATTCAAAGATTTGTATATAGCCTATTTACACTGTCAAATTAGCCATCTGGTGGTATCCCATTGATATGCTCTCATATTCAATTTTAAGCCTATTAGAAGATCCTCAAAGATGATACCTTTTTCTCTTAGGCTATTTTTAGCTATATAATAGGGTTAGGAACAACAATTCTTACTTCATCATGTGCCTAATAATTATAGCTAATACATTCCAAATACAATTCAATAATGCTTTACCACCACCCACTCTTCATGTGCAAATATACAGCTCAAATTATATATTTCCCATGTGTTGTCTGGTTTTCAATTTTGTCATGGTTGATTCAGTTTAGAGGTAAACCAGTTTAAACAAGCCTGAAGCTAACATAGGCATATAAGCAGTATCTAAAACAAGAGGAAAAGGCACCATCTTTGGTAAATGTTTTGCAGTTCATATTATTGACTTACAAATAAAGTAAACATGCCTTTGCCTTTTTCTCAATGCCTTTTCTTATGCTCTTTCCAAATATAATAATCACTTTTGTTGGAAATAAATTTTACCCCCACTCCTATGTATACCAATTCATGATATATATTTGCACATTAGGGGAAAGAGTAAATTTTATTTATAATGTAAATGAGAGGTAAGTTTAAACTTTACCCCCACCCCCTAATGTGCAAATATATACCCTGAATTGGTATACATAGGGGTGGGGGTAAAATTCATTTTCAACAAAAATGATTATTATATTTGAAAAGAGCATAATAATGGCATTGAGTTGTATGTTTACTTTATTTGTAAGTCAATAATATGAACTATGAAAAATTTACCTCTTCTTTGAGGGACATCTACCACATGGCTAATATGGGAGTAAAGTTCATTTGTGATGCAAATGGATGTTATATTTAGATTGAGGATGCAATTCTAGGTATGTATTTACACAATAGGGGGGTGGGGGTATATATTCTGTGACTATATAGGCTCTAAGAAATTCATGAATTTCTTAGAAAAACAAGCAAAGAGGTGAAGATAAAGGCTCTCCCTCTGCAAAATGTGTTAACTAGGATTATTCTACATATTATGGAGTAAGAATTTTTTTCTTAATATGTTTCCTTTTGTCCAGCTGGACTCCTAGGCCTAAAATACTGGTTGGCCAGTTGGCTAATTTAAAGATTTGAATATATATATATACACTTTCAAATTAGCCATCTGATGGTATCCCATCTTTGAGTGTCTATAAAGGGCTTGAAATCAAACTTGGACCCTATAAGAAAAACAATTATTATGTTAAGAATGAGCACAAAAAAGGCATTGACTGATATGTTTACCCTACTCCAAGATCAGTAATTTAAACTGTTCCATGTTTACCAATTTGGGCTCTTTATTTACACATAAAGGGAGAGAAGGTGCTGGTTAAGTATATTAGGTTTAGCTGGTTAAGTTAAGTAGAGCTACAGTTGAATATACTAATTACAGTTATTCTTCATATGATGGAGTAAGAACTGCTGTTTCTAACCCTTTTATAAATCTAAAAATAAGTGAAAAGGGTGTTATATTTAAGGGTCTATATTTGGCTCACAATCAAATTTGCAAGTAAAGTGATTGTTGTATTCAGGAAAGTATAAAAAAGGCATTGCATGGTATCCCCAACTTATTCCTAGGTCAGTAATTTAAACTGCTCCATATTTACCAAAATTGGTCTAAAAGTTAAACTCTATCTTGAAAATAAATAGAATCTGAGTGGACAAGTTTATTGGTAAAATTTTTTTCTGGTTTTTGATGTGCAGAGCATTGACAGGGAACAAGTCTAACTAGAAATATCTGATAGCTATCAATACATTTTTTTGTATTTAAGTTTGAGACCCAGGGTCTGAGAAGGTTGTCTGGTCTGGGTCTTGAGAAGATGTGCTGGTCCCTGTAATGCACTGGTATCCAGGACCATTGCTTTTCCTGGAACTAAAATAATCTCAATTATTCAAAGAACATGAAAATTGGAATGTTACAACATTAAAAAATAGGTATTGCATCAGCATTTTGACTGACAAATTCAGATGATTTGAACTAGACTTATTAGATGTTTAAGAAACTCATATCCCAGGGGTAGGAAGCATGAAATTAGGTGATATAGAATTTTTTTATTCAGGCAGGAAGGATAGGGTAGGGCTCATGATGAATAAGGAAACTGCTAAGTCATTTTTAGGCTAGGAAGGTATTAATAATTGAAAACTAATAACTCACTTTATGGCTAAAAAGTTCAGTGTATCAGTTACAGTAGAATATACTCCTGTAGAATCAACTGACAGAAAAACTAGTGACTCAGATGAACTTTACTTACAGTTACAGGAGCAAATAGACAGGGTCCCAGGTAAAAATATGGTGTTTCTATTAGATTTTAACACTCAAGTTGGTAGAAACAGGGATAGATGGTGTGCTAGCCTATGTTAAATTTAGTGTAGAAAAAGAAAACAGATGGCTACAGACTTGTAGTTTTGTTTGTATAACAATATGGTTATAACCAATATGGTGTTTGGTCATAAAATGACCCCTTGCGTCAAACCTAGAATGCTTTGCAATTGTGCAAATATATGGAGATTCAAATTTAGTGTTGAAAAATGCAAGGTTCTACATTTTGGAAGAAATAACCCACAATGGTAATATTCAATACCTCAGATAGAGATTTGGGGGTTGTTGGGGATGAAGACCTCAAATTCAGCTGCCACACCCAAGCTGCAGTAGCAGGGGCTAACCAGACTCTTGGTATTATCAAGCCTGCAATTACTAGTAGATCCTCAGCAATAATGACAAAACTCTATAGAAGCCTTGTGAGACCTAGATTAGAGTATGGAATGTGTGTCACCACACCAACTAATAAAGCAGACCGGTTGGCTCTTGAATCTGGCCAGATATGTGCAACTAAATGCATAAAGGGCTCAAGGGTAAAAAGTATGGAGGCTGACTACAGAGCCTGAAGCTACCAACTCTGACATGCCATTGACACAGAGGCAATATGATAATGACCTATAAGCTGCTCCAGTCTGACAACAAAGGTGTGTTTGAATTTACCCAATCATCAAGTACCAGATGTTGTTCAGCAAATCTGTACTGCAAGTATGCCAAGAGAAGAAAAAGAAACAGTTTTTCCTACAATCAAATCATACATCAGAAAAACCATGGCTCACTCAATGGGATGCAGCAGATGTCCTGCAGCCCCATCATTATTAACTGTTGTACACTGGATCTATCCATATCACCATCAAGTGTGATTTAAGGTAATAAGTGAACATGGTATTCATATGATGGTATGATAGCAAACATTATTGATTATGTTATTATAAACCTAAGACTGCCTGGATCAATACAAGATACTAAGGTTTATAGAAGTGCTGTTATTCATGTTAAAAGTAAAGATCACCATCTAGTAGTGTCTAAGGTTAAGTTAAAGCTTAAATTTTGGAATGGTAACTACCTCCTGGGAAGTTATGAAGTTGGTAGACTCCAGGATGAGAACTTGAGAGAAATTTCCCAGGAACAGCTGAATACTAAACTGAAGAGTTTAAAATTTGACAAGTGAAAGATGGGTAGAATAATTTTAGAAAAAAATTTTGTGAAGTTGTTTATGGTGCCTTAGGGAATAAAGTTAGGAACACAGCTAGGAATATTAGTGACAAAGCCATATGTTTAATAGAGAGGAAAAGGGGCTTGTACAAGAATTATATGAGTGATAGATCATATGAAAACAAAAGAAAGGGAAGAAAACATTAAAATATGAACTATGGAGTTGTGAAGTGGAGGCCATGGATAAAATTGCCAAGGATATGGAAGATGCAGCTAGACAGCATAATAGTAAAGTATTGTACTGGCATGTTAATAAATTGAGAGGGGATAATCAACCTAGACTTGTCCCAATTAAAGATAGGAATGGGGCTACAATTAGTGATAAGGAAAGAGTTAAAGAGAGAATGTTCTAAACCAAGATCGAGTTGCAAGAAAAGATATAGAGGAGCATGAAAAAGTTTGTGATATCTTGAATGTGAAGGAAGTCTGTTATGTGCAGAAGAATTAGCAACAATACTAAAAGGATTAAACAGTAGTAAGGCTCCAGGTGCTTATAGTGTGGTAAAGAAGTTTCTTAAATATGGTGACTCTGAGACTGGAAATAAGCTACTGATGATTATTAATATGATTTTTGAAAAAGGGAAGTAGCCTACCTAGCAGTTTTAGGAAAACCTTAATTAAACCACTGTATAAGAATGAGTGTGGTAATTATCAAGGTGTTATCCTGGTCTCTGCAGGTAATAAATTACTTAGTAACATGGTACTTTTTAGACTGAGAGATGCTGTAGGCAAAGTTTTAAAAGAAGAACAGTACAGTTATAGAAAAGGTATAGGTTGTGTTGACTAAATTTTCACTCCTAGGTTAATAATTGAGAAGTGCCTGAGTTATCAAACACCTTTGGTCCTCAGTTTTATATATTATGAGCAAACTCTTAATTCTGTTGGAAGAAGAGCTTTAATGAAGGTCTTATCTTCGTAGGGTATACCAGAAATTACATTAATGTGAATGACTATGTATGGTAATAATACTGCTGCAGTTAAGGTAGGAAATGAGGTTAGCAGCTGGTTTTGTACTAAATCAGGAGTTAAACAGGGTTGTGTTCTATGCCCCTTTAAATGGATCATTTTGATGGACTTCGCCTTAAGGAGCAAAGGAAAGGCAATGGGGGACAATGGAATCAAATGGGGAGGAAAAACTCTCCTGGACTTAGATTATGCTGATGATTTAAGCATCATAGATGAAATTGTGAGCAAAATGAATCAACTTTTAGAGGTTTTGCAAGTTAAGGGTGCTAGAATAGTTTTGAAAATCAATGTTAAGAAGACTAAGTCATTAAGGCTAGGAATAAGAAAAGATGAAAGGGTGATATTGGATAATGAAAAGATTGATTAGGTGGACAGCTTTACTTACCTTGGTATTACTATGAGTAAATATGGTTAGAGCAGTGAAGATGTTAAAAGTAGAATAGCCAAGGCTCAGAGTATTTTTTCACAGTAAAAAAAAAAAAGTTTTGAAGAATAGGAAGATAAGTCTGCATACCAAGATTAGAATATTGGAAGCTACAGTGATGATAGTGGTCAAATATGGTTCTGAAGCATGGGTGCTCCAAAAAGAGGATGAAGATTGGCTAGATGTTCTCAGAGAAATTGCCTACACATTGCTCTGGGTAACCAGCTGACTGTATTTCAAACAGTAGACTGTACAAAAGTGTGATTCAATCCTGCCTTTCAGGGTTATAATGAGAGAAAGGTTGAGATGGCTAGGTCATATTCTGCAGATGAAGGATTACAGATTCCTAAAGATTGTCCTTTCTGGCCAACCATCTAGGGCTAAACAAAAAGCAGGTTGTCCACAGTTGAGGTGGGAGGATGTCATAAAGAAAGATTAAAAGGAAATAGAAACTTCCTGGGAGGGTGTAAAGAGGGAGGCTTTGAATAGATTGGGATGGAGGAGGAGCGTGCATAGCTGGGTTGGCCTCATGCAGCTTGGTGCTCCAGTGAGTTCTTAGTAGTAGTAGCCTGGTCTATTTTGTTCATAGGGTAAACTACATTCAAACCATATGTGTTTCTTGTGCTTGCTTGGCTTTAGATTTTAGTACCAACACCCTGTTTTAGTATTCATGAGAACATATTGCCTATAGAGGGCATGTAATCTTGTACAAGAGACAAGGAAAGAAAATATGTTTTATTTTTATGTTTTTTATATATTTCATCCCAGTTTTGTTTTTAATACAATTGAGCACTATGATCATTTTATTTTGATTGTTTATCTAATATTTTTTTATTATTTAATGAAACTAATAATCAAATATAAAATTACCTTGCAATATTTCTTAAATGTTATAAAAGGAAAGAAGAGACATGGAGTTAGTTTTGCATTACCATTTATTTAAGAAACAGTCTTTAATTACAGTTTAAAAGCACTAGCACTGATTACACTGAATTAACCTAGCTTTGTTAATTAATTTGAGAATTTACTGTTTTTACTCTAATTGTATTTTTGCTCATGAATGCAATTCAAAAAATTACACAGATACTTGCCAGCTATTGAGTAAAACAGTCAAAATGCAGCTATTAACAAAGGTTGAACTGCAAGTATCTCCAAAAACAAAGAACCATTCAAAAAAACTCAAGGCCAACTTAAAAGTGAAGAGTTTGGTTAGAGAAGTGAAGATTTCAGCTCCTAGGCACTTCCAACCATGAATATGTTTTTAGAGTAGATTTATCTGGTTTTCATCGTTTCTTGTGTATAATTTTTATTGACATTCAGGAACAGTAGATGATGAAGATAAGGGTTTGGTAAGGGGCTGCAAAATGGTTTCCATTAAACGATTGATAATTTTTTTTCTGTTGGCTATAGAGTAGGCTAGAGTGTGGCAATGTAAGCTAGTTTACCTGTGAGAAAAATATTATTTTGACTTTAAATAAAGAAAATAGGCCAGGTTTGGATAGCTGTCTAGATTATGAGCTTTAGTAAATGTCTAGATTACAGACTTCTCTTATTGAAGTGTGACAGCCCAAATATAGTAATTGCTTATGGGGAAATTCCATTTTGAGCCCTTAAAGTGGCCCCAAAAGGTAGCTTGCTACCTTATCATATAGTTTTAGACTATGATGCAAGGTTAAAAAATTAGTTAAAAACTAATTAGATATAAATATTAGCTTTTAAATAAGCCCCTAAACAACTCTCTATGAGCTGTTACTCTCTATTTCCAGTGCCCTGCTAGCAACAAAGCAAAAAAAGGGGGAAACACAATTGCTACCCATTCAAAAAGGTGTTTTTTTCTTGTTGTTCAACGTTTGGGGTTGTAACCTTTTTATAACTTAAGGTTTCAGGCTTTTTTTTTTAATTCCTGTAAATTTGCTATCAAAATGACATGTTACCATTACCATCAGTTACCAATCTAGAACTAGCCTAGCTACAAACAAAAATTTTATTTTATTAGATTTTATTTTTACTATTTTTTTTTATTTTGGCTACTAAGGGCTATTTTCAGCCCCTTTGAAAAAATGATCAGACTTGGCTAGTTGGGATTGGATTCTTACAAACCTGGAAAACTTTGTTTTTCCACCTTTAAATGTAATAAAATTCTAATTTAGGGCCTTTTGCTATCTTGGAAGGTAGTTGAGTTAAGTAAATGAAACTCTTAGGAATGAACCAAAGGCTGAACATTTATCCTAAAAGGTTTTGCTAAGCTGCTGTGTCTACCCTTTTCTTATGTCTAGGGTTTAGAAAACTGCTTGAATGAAAGGTCTGATTTCTGCCAAAAAGAGTTTTGCCTTAATTTTGAGTTTTTAATCTATTTTTCATTTGCTTTGGTTTTTGAAAGTGCAATTCCTGTTCCTTTTTTAGTAGAATTTTAAGCTGTATGTCCCCCCCCCCATAAATTTAAATGTTTTCCCCCATAAGCTTTTTGAGAATATTCCTTTTCCAGATTTTACTTTTATATCAAAAAGATTGTCAGTGCTTGTTGTAGATTTATATTGGAAAGAAGCATAAAAAATGGATAGAGTGGTGATAAACTTCAAATCTTTGGCCGTCTTATTATTTGAATTGTTAGCATGTAATAAACATGTAATTAGTAATAGCAAAAACCACAGACCAAACACTGTTAAATAGAACACTGTTAAATGACTGATGATTATTTAGTGGTTAGGACCCTGTATTTTGGCTAGGGTAACCTAGATTTGAATCTTAGGTAATGTAATTTTTTTCATTTGGTATTTATGTTCTAGTTCTCCACTGTAAGTCAAGGGAAGTAGAGAAGAGACTTTAGTACCTCCAGGCAGAAATTGATTATACTTTTTGTTTAAGATGGGGAGGGGGAGATGTAATTATCCTCTACATGATTTTTGAACATGGTTGGAATAATTTGTGAAGTTGCTGAAGGTGTCTTAGGGAAGAAAGCTAGGACTGCAGCTAAGAATATAAGTGAAAAAGCTTTATGTTTAATAGAAAGGAGAAAGGACTTGTACTAGAATTATCTGAGTGACAGATCATACGAAAAAAAGGAATGTAAAGAAAGTGGAGAAAGTATTAAAATATGAACTAAGGAGGTGTGAAGTGGAGGCCATGGATAAAATTGCCTAGGACCTGGAAGATGCAGCTACATCTTAAATTTGTATTATGTCCTTGAGGTTTCTAATGTCTGTACATGTATATCATATATGATAATATATCATAAGTAGTTAAATTATTTATCAAATCCTCAAAACTGGCAAGGATGATATACCATTGAAAATTTCAAGATACATTTAATTAAAACCTATATTTAATCCCCTATTTTAACGAAAACAAATTTTGATTTCAATAGTTTCTTCACTTAAGATGGGAAAATATGTTGTTATAAGATTTATTGTGTATTTTTTTAAACTGTAAAGTAACACAAAAATTAATTTTTATCACAAATTTTTCTGATAAAAGTAAAGAGTAAGTTAAAAGAAACAAAATTTACTGCTTTGCACCTCATGCAACATTTTTTTTCTAAACTGTTTGAAATAGCCTACATAGGCTTGGGACATTTTCTTGTAATGGCAGAATTCTCAAAGAAACTAGCACCTTAAACTGAGCTTGTAGAAGTTTTTCAAGAATTGAAATCACATGAGGGCTGTTCTTTTACACTTTTGTTTTTAAGTGTTCTTTGTTTACAGATGTAAGATCTTAGCACAAAGAAGACTAAAAGAATGGCCCTATGGTTAAATTTATTGATTTCATGGCTATTTAAAAACTGTTGGTAGCTGTATAAATTAGACTTTTATTTTCTGTAGGCTCCTTAGGGATTTTTGCTCCTAGGGATATTTTGTTGCATTGAGTTTGTTAGTTTTGTAAAGCTCTAGTTTCTCAACTACAAGATTCTACAGTTCAAATAAACCAGTTTATTTGAAATTGTTTTTCAAAAACATCTTGCATAAACTAAAAGTAGTAAATTTTTGTTCCTTTCAAGTTTCAACTTTGTTCTTTTTTTCATCAGAATTTTTTTTTCTAATGATGCTGGAAAGGGCTTTATCTCTACTGAAGCCTTAGACAAGTTGAGATTGATAATAATAATGATAATATAATGCAAAACAGATAGGCCACAGGGCCTCTACAAAAATCTTTTAAATTGAAAAAGTTATAGGCACTTTCACTGTAGTATTTGTCCAGTTCCTGCTTGAACGAGTTTAATGAGTTGGCATTAATGACTTCAAAGGGGAGCTTGTTCCAGTGCTGTGTTACTCGGTTCTTGAACGCACAACGGCCGATGTCCTTTTGGAACCTCTCCTCTTGAAGCTTGAGGCTGTGACCACGAAGGTTCGTGTGGCTGAAGCTGAGATCATTGGTAGCCTGGATGTTTTCGTAGGCGTCTTAGCAAAGCTTGTATACCTCAATGAGGTCTCTTTGGTGCAGTCAATTAGCTAGTGAAGGAAGTTTGAGCTTGTGGAGCCTATCTTCCTAAGGTAAGTTTCTCAAAGTCAGACAGAACTTTGTTATTCGTCTTTAAGTTTTAAACAAATTACAGTAAATTAAATTACGCGAAGGAGGATGCTATGTGAAATGAAATGAATTTTGGCGCGATCCGCGCTGATAGACTGTGAGCGTTTATGAACTGTTATTTTTGGATATAAGATCACCGAGGAGAACACCTTCCGTAAGCAGAGATTTTATCTGGTAATAGTTTTACTCAGGTGAAGGCGGGGTAGTGGTTTGGGGTAGCCCCCTTGCATTTTCTTAGCGCATAGTATTAAGTCAATATTTATATGTTATTATTATTAATTGATAAATGGCTGCCGTGACTTCTGAAAAGTTGTACAAGACAGGGTGCAAAGTTTGCAAAGAGAGCCTCAGCCTCGCAACCAGAGGAACAGTTATTTGCAACACATCTGCTGGGGGTTGTGGTCACCTCTGCCATAACCGCTGTGAATATATATCAGTGCTCTGACTGCTGCGAGAAATTTTCTGATAAACCTGCTTCCCCGCAGATCCCGCCTCCTTCAGAGACTCTTGTTTATTCACCAGTTTTAAGTTTTTTCCGGCACTGTCTACAGTCAGGAATTTCGTCCGCCTCCTGTATATCTTCGTGTACAAACTTCTATTCTTATGATCATCTTGATCAAGCTAGAAGCCTCCTAACATCTCTAGTGAACCCCACGCATAAACTCCTTGCACTTCGCGGCCCTTCTGCTAAGCAAAGCCTGTCACAGGATATTTTAGACATCCTTATTTCTGAAGATGCAACCCCTCGCTTGCCAAATCTGAAATTCGTTATGACTGCAAGTGATGCGATACCTGCGATAGATACGGATCAAAATGCTCACTTTAGCCGTGCCATTCAAACCTGGGACCGGCATCTTTTTAGCATAATTGATAAACTTGATTGCGTCACAAGTAAGGTAGCAGAGACTCCTGCTTTGGTGAAAGAGTTTTGTGACGGAGTACAGAGCGAGGTTTTGAGCTGTATAAATAAAGAAAAACTCAATGATAAATCCTGGCCTCTGCTGAATAACGAGTCAGAAACAGTGGGTCTTGTAGTAGATTCACCACCACAAGATTGTATTGATCCCTTAAAGCGTGAAGCTTTTCTGAAACCGTTGGATGGAGCTGATGGTATAGTGCGGATTTCACTTTCTAAGGAATGAAGGTCCCAGCAACAGAAATGGGTCATTCCTACGAAAAGACAAAACGCCGAAAACTTGTAAGCCTGTTTGAATGAAAAGGTCGGTAAAACTGAGGTTCGCAAATCAAGAATTGTGGGTTTATTATCACGAGTGGACTTCCCAATCAACCCAGAGAGTGTGTGTGCTTCTAACCATGGTATCGAAGAGATACAACGGATCATTGTTTCGAATCATATCGTGTATACTTCCGTTCAGTGACGGCCAAGTCTCATTATTTGCGTCATGAGATTCACATTGGCTATGAACATTTCCGGCTTACTGATTATAAGTTTTTACCGCGAATGTGCTACAAATGTGGGTCGCTAGAGCATATATCGTCAGGCTGCTCTAGCGTGGAACGTTGTCTCAAGTGCCTTGGTAGTGGACACTCTCATTCTAGGAACAACCCTTGCCAGAATGAACCTTGTTGCTTCCATTGTGGATCTCATGAGCATACTGAATTTAGCTTTCGCTGCAAACAGTTAACCAAAAAAGTTGCAAAGAATAAAAAATTATTAGTGCAAAGATTATATCTCTGAATCTGAATGGTTTTGGTGATAAACAACATGTATTGCAGTCTATGCTGCGCGATCTGGATATTTTGTGTCTGCAAGAGCATCATCTTCTGGACCACTCTACTAGTCTTCTTTCGAGCCTGTCGCAGCAGTTTAAGTGTTTTATATCTCCAGATACACCTACAGGTGGACGCCCATCAGGAGGCGTTTGCATTTTTATTCGAGAGAATATTCCAGTTTCAGTGTTTGCCGTAAATCGTTATTTTGTTGCTGTTCAAATCCCAGGGATTATGGTTTTTTCGTGCTATTTACCAACAAATTATCATACTATTGATTTGGATTTTGATTTCAATTTTGGATGTTTAGAATTATCGCGATGTGTGGCGAAAGTTCCATCAGATTTCCAGTGGCTTATTTGCGGGGATTTTAACTGCAACATTGCTATCTCTGATGTCCGCTCCTCCGCTCTTTTATCTTTGTTTTTGGTTTTTACTATAGTTTCAAAAGATGCGGATTTTACGTATGTCCATAATTCTGGTTCTTGCTCTAATCTAGACCATGTGCTGGTCTCAAATGTAGCTTTATTACCACAGCCTGTTCATGTTGGGTTGGATATGCCTATTAGTGACCATTTTACCTTTCTTTTCATTTAAATATTCAAATTCCATCTTTTAAAATTATCCATCGTTCTAGTCAAATTGTAAATAAAATGATCGGGGATCGGGAAAAAATGTGCAAATATCATGAAGAATCAGATGCACTTTTAGCTAAAATAATTGTAAATTATTCTAAGGATGTTGATCAAATTGATATTGATCTATTTTACCTTGAAATTGTTCATAGTTTAAAAGTCAGGGCTAATAAAGCATTTAGAACTGATTCTTTCCGTCGTGGATCTCGGGTTTTAGGTTGGAACCTTAACCCGATTTTAAAGCAAAGCCAAAAGAATGCATTTCAAGCTTGTTACCTTTGGAATTGCGCAGGAAAACCGCGATCTGGACCATTTTATGATGGTATGAAATTAACTAAACGTGTTTTTCGGGCTGAGTTGCTTTTGCATAATGAAATTATAAAAGATGAAATTGGTTCAAGGATTACTAGTGATGGGAGTTTGGTTAATTCTAGACGTCGTAATAATAATTGTTCACCATATTCTAATAGTTCTCTGAAACTAGATGATTGGATAACTCATTATAACCAAGTTTTTTCATCCGGTGATGCGGCAGTTGAGTTGAATCACGGCTTGACTCTTTATTATCGAAAGAAATTTCAAAGCCCCGCCCAAATAGTAAAATATCTGTTTCTGTTGATGATGTAACGGTAGCAATTAAAGCTCTAAAAAGTAAGCATTCTTTTGATCATGATGGTATACATTCAAACCATATAAAATGGGCATCCCCCAAAGCAATCCTTCTCCTCGCTACTCTTTTTACTACTATTCTTTCTTCTGGAGTTCTTCCAACTAGCTTTTCTCGTGCTACCACTTCACCCCTTTCAAAAAAAGGAGGGAATACGAATCGATGTTCTGATTACAGGCCGATTACTGTTTCGTGCCAGGTTAGCAAAGTTTTTGAGTTAGTTTTATTAAAGTATTTGGAGTCTTGTAACCAAGGCCTGAATCAAATTGGGTTCCGTAAGGGTCTAAGCATGGATGTTACTCATACCCTCCTTTCAAGAATAATATCCTTTTGTAAGCAATGGGATAGAGTTTATGCACTTGCGTTAGATTTTGCGGCGGCGTATGATTCAATTATCCATTCTCGGGCTATGACTGCGCTTCTGAAGAATAATGTCCCACTACCAGTAGTTTTGGTTTTAAAAAAGTGGTATGGCTCCTCTCGTATTCGTATTAAGTGGAAGAATCAGTTAAGTGATTATAATGTTAAGTTATGTAGGGGGCTGAGACAAGGAAGCATTATTTCTCCTTTGATTTTCAATATTACTGTTTCGGGGCTATTTGATCAAATTCAGTTGACTTTTATTTATGGTAAAGGTTATGTTCTGTCGTGGATTGCTTACGCAGATGATTTACTCCTTTTGAGTCGATCGCTTCAGTCACTTCAACAAAATGTAGATTTTTTAGCAAAGGTTTTTAGTGAGCATGGACTTTGTTCTCGCCCTGAAAAGTGTCAGTTTTTAATTCTTGGTCCTAAGGCTAATGATCTCGTTAATTCAGAAATTTCTGTCCGTATTTATGATAGTATTCTAAAACCTTTGGAATCTTTTTTATATCTTGGTGTGCCTTATGGACCAACTTTAGCTCTGTGCTACGCTTCTATTTCTAAAGCAGTTACAAGTAGAATAGCGTCTAGTTTCGGGGCAGTAATTTGTCTTCGCAATCTTCTTTCTTGGAAATCACTGGCTTGGGTATATAATACAGTCGCTTTGCCTCAAATTTTAGTTTTTTCATCGCTTCTCCCGTTTTTTAGAATTAGTAATATTGCGCATGTAAAAACCACATTTTTTAATTTTGCTAAGTTCCTTTGCCGCTTTTCTAAATCTGAATCAAATACTTTTTTAATGAATGCATATAAAATAAAAAACCCTGTTGATGTTTTGGAGAAAAAGCAAAAGAATTTTTTATCCAAATTAAATGTTTTTTCTCATAATTTATGTAGAGCTGCGCACGAAGCTTAATTTATTTTATTTTATTTATTTTTGAATGAAGTGTTAATTTGTGTGGTAATTTTTATCTATTGAATGAAGTGTTAATTTGTGTGGTAATTTTGATTGAAGGCCTTTGCGTATTTGTTGTTATATTGTTTAAAATAGTTTTATGGCCTGTTGATTAGCGGTTATTATTTCTATTTATTTCTTTTGTACTCTTCGTATTCGGAGGAAATAAAAAGTTTGAATTGAATTGAATTTGTTGTAAAAGGGACGTGTAGTGCAATGAACATATTCAAGGATTGGCCGTACTAAAGCTTTTGTAGAGAAGGCAAAGGGTCTTATAATTTCCAAAAGTGAAGATGCGCCTTAAAACTCCTGCAACACAATTTTCTTTCCCAATAATGCTGTTGTAGTGGGTCTGGAAGTCAAGGTTGCTGTCAATGACAACTCCAAAGTCATGCTCCTCCTGGCATGACGTGATTGTTAAGTCTCCTAGTCTGTATTCATAGTGAATAGTAGGTTTCCCTATTGTTAGCTTGTGGCTTTTGTCGATATTGATTTCAGCCAGTTGGACATCCAACTATTGAGCTTGTCAAGGTCCTCTTGCAGAGATTGTGCATTGGTAGCTGTTTTGATTAAAATTAATCCCTGTGACTAGGAGGGTAAGTAATTGTATCTCAGAGCTCTCTGCATTGCCTACATGCAACTGCATTGCACTGCATGCAAAGTGGGGAGCATTGGTAAAATTTATGTGACTGCATTTTATACAGTATGCAATTTACAATCATACAGTCCAAATTTGCCATTAAATTATTTGCCAAACATAGTTAAATTGAAATGTGTTGTTATTTGCTAAAAATACTAGGAATTTAATTTAATTTGCACTTAAAATGGACATTGAGAGGGAAATGTAATTGTTTTTTTTTCTGATTCATTTCTTTGGGTTACTGCATGATTTTGACTGAATATTAAAGACAGAATTGTCCCTGTAGTGACTATCTATCTTACTATTTTAAAGTCTTAATATGAAAATAGAGTATTTTCTTGAATTATGGTCAGTGGTGTCATCTTTATGAAAATAGGGGGGAGGGGATCTGTTTCGAAATATAAAGAGGGGGTAATTTTGTAATTTTTTTTCACAAAAAAAATATCCAAAAGAGTTATTTCACAATGAAAATACCTAAAAAAGATTATTTTTCAAAACCAACAGGGGGGAAAGGGGAATAACAAATCCAGGGGCAGGGGTTAAAAAAGATATAGCGAAATGTATATCCCCTCCTTTCCAATTGACACCACTGACTGTACATGAAGATGTAAAAAAAAAGAAACAGGACAGTGTATACTGTTTCTATGCTTAAAAAAGAGTGAATTTGTGAAAATCTAGACTGAACAAGATGTATATTTCAGAAATCTAGGGAAGGAGGGGGGTGGCAAATTTGTCTGTTTCCTACTTTTCCTTTGAAAAAATATATGTGCATTTTTTCAATGAAAATAACCCCTAAAAAGAATTTTTGGAAATCTAGGGGGCAAATGCCCTCTTCCAAATCGACGCCACCACATGGTAAAAACTCTTCTGGTTTATAATTACCACTTTTAATATCTCAGATTAGTTTGAAGCATGATATTTACATGCTGTTAAACAGGTTAGGATCCTGTATCGTGACTGGGGTAGCCTAGATTTAAATCCTGGTTGAAGCAATTTTTACAATAGGTACTTGCTTTTTAGCACTCTACTGTAAGTGAAGGAAAAATAAAGAAGATATTTTAGTGCTATCAGGCAAAAATTGATTAGGGTAAAGGTACCGATGATTCGACAGTTTTTGTAAAAAACCAGTTTTTCTACTCTAGAAGTCTTAATTTAAAGACTTTCGGTTTGAAAAGGGTTTCAGTATGTAGGAAAAACATCTAGGAATCTAACTGTTTGATGAGAAATTTGAAGTTTTGTCAGGAAAGGGTACAAAACTCCAATTTTCCGAAATTAGAGCATTTTCACCTACAAATTCGACACAACAAAAAAGTTACCTTTTTTTGACGCAAGTCGGAACCCAATTCGACACCCTTATTGGGTGTAGAACCGATGATTCGACAGTTTTTGTAAAAAACCAGTTTTTCTACTCTAGAAGTCTTAATTTAAAGACTTTCGGTTTGAAAAGGGTTTCAGTATGTAGGAAAAACATCTAGGAATCTAACTGTTTGATGAGAAATTTGAAGTTTTGTCAGGAAAGGGTACAAAACTCCAATTTTCTGAAATTAGAGCATTTTCACCTACAAATTCTACTACTACTACTAACAACTCATCGCAGCACCAAGCCGCCTGAGGCCACAGCTACGCACGCTCCTCCTCCACCCCAATCTGTTCAAAGCGTCCCTTTTTACACCCGCCCACGAAGTTCCCATTTCCTTTAAATCTTTCTTTATGACGTCCTCCCACCCCAGACGGGGACGACCTGCTTTCCGTTTAGCCCTAGATGGTTGGCCGAAAAGAACAATCTTCGGCAATCTGTTATCCTTCATCCGCACAACATGCCCTAACCACCTCAACCTTTCTTTCATTATAGACCTAGAAAGCGGTATTGAACCACATTTTTCGTATAGCCTATTGTTTGAAATACGGTCAGTCAACCGGGTACCCAGAACAATCCTAAAGCAATTTCTCTGGAAAACATCTAGCAAATCTTCATCCGCTTTTCGGAGCGTCCATGCTTCAGAGCCATATTTGACCACTGTCATCACTGTAGCTTCTAATATTCTAATCTTGGTTTGCAGACTTATCTTCCTATTCTTCCAGACTTTTTTTAACTTTGAAAAAACACCCTGAGCCTTGACTATTCTATTTTTAACATCTTCACTGCTCCCACCATCTTTACTAATAATACTACCAAGGTAAGTGAAGCTGCCCACCTGATCAATCTTTTCATTACCCAACGTCACCTTTTCATCTTCACTTATTCCTAGCCTTAGTGACTTAGTCTTCCTAACATTAATTTTCAAACCAATACTAGCACCCTGAACTCGCAAAACCTTTAAAGCTTCATTCATTTTGCTCACACTTTCATCTAGAATGCTTAAATAATCAGCATAATCCAAGTCCAGGAGACTTTTTCTCCCCATTTGATTCCGTGGTCTCCCATTGCCTTTCCTGTGCTCCTTAAAACAAAGTCCATCAAAATAATCCATATAAAGGTGGATAGAACACAACCCTGCTTAACTCCTGATTTACTACAAAACCAGCTGCTAACCTCATTTCCTATCTTAACCGCAGCAGTGTTATTCTCGTACATAGCACTAATCACTTTAATGTATTTGTCTGGTATACCATACAAGGATAAAACCTTTACTAAAGCTCCTCTATCAACAGAATCGAACGCTTGCTCATAATCTATAAAACTGAGGACCAAAGGTGTTTGAAAACTTAGGCACTTCTCAATTATTAGCCTAAGAGTGAAAATTTGGTCAAGACATCCTCTACCTTTTCTAAAACCGCACTGCTCTTCTCTTAAAACTTTGTCTACGGCATCTCTCAGTCTAAAAAGTATCATATTACTAAGCAATTTGATACCTACAGAGACCAGAATAATGCCTCGATAATTACCACACTCACTTTTATCACCTTTCTTATAAAGTGGCTTAATTAAGGTTTTCCTAAAATCGTTAGGTACTTCCCCTTTTTCAAAAATCATATTCATAATCTTCAATAACTTATTTCTAACCTCAGAGCCACCATATTTAAGAAACTCATTTACCATCCTATCAGCACCTGGAGCCTTATTATTCTTTAATCCTTTTAGTACTGTTGCTAATTCCCCCTCACAAAACAAATCTTCCTTAACATCCAAGGTATCGCAAACTTTTTCATTTTCCTCTATATTTTTTCCTGCAACTCTATCTTGGTTAAGCAAGTTCTCAAAATGTTCGGTCCATCTCGCTTTAGCTTTTTCCTTATCGCTAATTGCCACCCCATTCCTATCTTTAACTGGGACAAGTCCGGATTGACTACTACCTCTCAATTTGTTAACGTGCCAGTAAAATATTTTACTATTATGCCGTCTAGCTGCATCTTCTAAATCCTCGGCAATTTTATTCATGGCCTCCACTTCACACCTCCTTAGCTCATATTTCAATGCTTTCTCCACTTTCTTTACATTTCTTTTGTTTTCATGCGATCTATCACTCAGATAATTCTTGTACAAGTCCTTTCTCCTTTCTATTAAACATAAAGCTTTTTCACTAATATTCTTAGCTGCAGTTCTAGCTTTCTTCCCTAATACACCTTCAGCAACTTCACAAATTATTTTTCTAAAATTATTCCAACCATCTTCCACATTATCAAATTTTAAACTCTCAAGTTTAGTATTCAACTGTTCCTGGAAAGTTTCTCTCAAATTCTCATCCTGGAGTCTACTAACATCATAACTTCCCGGGAGGTAATTACCCTTCCGATATTTCAGCTTTAAATTAACCCTTGACACTACTAGATGGCGATCTTTACTTTTAACATCAATAACAGCACTCCTATATACCCTAGTATCTTGTATTGATCCTGCCAGTCTTCGGTTTACTATAACATAATCAATAAGGTTTGCTGTCTTACCATCACGTGAATACCATGTTAGCTTATGAGCTATTTTATGACCAAACACCGTATTGGTTATAACTAGATTGTTATACCTGCAAAATTGTAAAAGTCTATCCATTACTGTTTTCTTTTCCTACACCAAATTTACCTAAGCTGGGATACCATCTATCCTTATTTCTACCAACCTGGGCGTTAAAATCTCCCAGTAATAACATCATATTTCTACCTGGGACCTTGTCTATTTGCTCCTGTAACTGTAAGTAAAATTCATCTGAGTCACTAGTATCTCCGTCAGTCGGTTCTACAGGGGCGTATACTACTATAACTGATACCCTGAACTTTCTAGTCATTAAATGAGCAATTAGTATTCTATTATTAATACCTTCCCAGCCTAAACAAGACTTAGCAGCTTCCTTATTCATCATGAGCCCTACTCCCTGCCTATGTACCCAATGCTTCCTGCCTGAGTAAACAAATTTTATGTCACCTAATTTCCTGCTTCCTACCCCTGGGATATGAGTCGACACAACAAAAAAGTTACCTGTTTTCAACGCAAGTCGGAACCCAATTCGACACCCGTCTAAATACTTGGGGAATACTTGTGGACGGAACCTGGTGTATTTGACACGTATATTCTTGTTTCTTTGTTTTTCTTCAACTTCATTTAATGTATAAAAGTATAAAAGACTATGCAAAAAGTAGAAGTAATAAAACTAACAAAATTGGTATAACAAATTTTAATATACATTATTAAATACAAATAGTATTTAGTATTGCAAATTTAGTATAGCAAAATTGTTTCACTAGCATTTCGGAAGGGATAGGGTCTAAGAAAAGGGGAGTGGATTTCAAGAAATTTAAGAAGTTTATTTGATTTAGTGGATTTTATTTTCATATGCAGATTCTTAGTTTTGTCCAAAACATAGGCCTACGCATCATTTCGTATAAGGTTTTGTATTCGATAAAATTTGTATTTTTTATTCGGATGAAGGATAAATAAGGGTATAATGTAAAAAAATCAGGGGGGGGGGCAAAACCAGGTCTGGGGGCAACTGCCCCCCCCTTCCCCATAGAAATTTACGCCCCTGCATGGTATGAGGCCAAGCAGCAGTTCCTCAGATGATGGAAAAATCCAGTGTCTGTAAGTAAAACTTCAAAGTTTAAAAAAAAACCTTTTGTTTAAATGTTCTTTCATCTGAAATATTATTAGAAATAATAATCCTCAAAATCTCTCGTTGCGCAGAAAGCACCCGTAAATTCAACTGCTATGGTGCCTACGGTTTCGTCAGTGGATCCTGGAATTTCGACACCTATTATTTCTCATCTGTTTTACATGTTCAGTGAAGTTCCGACAAAGTTGCCTATATTTCGACAGGGCCTGTTGCTGTCTGTCCAAAATTTCGACAAGGTTACTACGAGATATTCGCCAAAGAAATAAATCCCTTGATAGAAGCCAATATTTACGCTTGAATGCGGCTGAAGGAACATTTTTAGTCCGCCTGGTATTCCACTACATCGAACAAGAATTTTCGACACTTGGAACCTAGTTTTGACAATGCAATTTCCATCTCCATTTTCATTTAATTTTATCAAGAAAATGCTAATTTGGCTACATTTCAGAGAAGAGCAGATGTATCTCGACACATTGGCGCTTATCCCAACTTTTTCTTGCAATAAATAACCAAGTAATGACAGTTTGAACATTACATACCTGAAAAATTGTCGGGAGCTCCTTTCGTGTCAAAAACAGGAAACTGACCAAATTGAACGTTCTTTTCTTATCTGGTTGTACCGGATATAGTGTCCACGTTTCGCACCGTCGAAATATAACGACGGCTCCAAGAGATGGCGCTCTAAGTCACGGCTAAGCAGAGCTATCCCGTTTTGAAGGAAAATTTCGACAGTGGTTCCGAAATTGCACTGTCGAATCATCGGTGCCTTTACCCTATGCTTGTCGTTCAAGGTGGAAGGGGGATGCAATTTTCAACTGATTACTTCTAAAATTTTAAAGGCCAAGGAGCAAAAATAATGAAAATATACTTTCTAATTAGAATTTCCAAACTGCTCACTGGATTTCAGCATAAAAATTATAACAATGGTCACGCTAATTTCCATAATTATATTAAACCACACATCTTTAATGCTTATAATGTCCTTGAGGTTTCAAAAATCTGTACTTACATATCATATAGGATAATATCAGAGGCAACGCTATAGTGTTTCCTATAGTAAAGGCCACACAGCTCCAATGTTTTATTATTACTTTTTTTCCAGGGGCACTTTATATGGATGGGGTCGTCGTATAAACTTCAAATCGGGCTCATTCAATTGGATATCGAGAGTTCTAGTGCCCTTTTTAGGATTCAAAAGTGATCGGAGGGCAACTAGCCAAACACCCTTTTTCCCCAAGTATGTCAGACAAAAATTTTTACGTAGCTTTTTGTTAAAAATAGTTCAAAGATCATATAACAAAAATTGTGGGGTCAACACAAGTCCCTAGGGCCCGGGGGAAGGCATTGTAAGTTATGCCCTGGGGGCAAATCTGGTTCTTATAGAAAAGATGCTCGTAAAAACTTCAGAAGGGGCTCATTTGATTGGAAAATAAAAGTTCTAGTTCACCATTTTAGAGTCAAAGAGAACGGAGGGCAATTATCCTCCCCCCTCACGCCCTTCTTCCCCAATTGCATCAGATAAAAATTTTGAGATAGCCATTTTGTTAAAAATAATTCAAAGTTCAGATAATAAAACTCTGATATCAACATAACCCCCCCCCCCCAGGGACTGGGGGCAGGCGTTATAAGTTGTGCCCTGGGGGCTTATAAGGCACTTATTTTGTTAAAAATAGCTAAAAGGTTATATAACAAAAACTTTAGTGTCGACAAAACCCCCTGAGCCCGGGGGAGGCGTTGAAAGTTATGCCCTGGGAGCATATATGGTTATTTTGGAAGGGATGCTTGTATATACTACAGAGACAGCTAATTTGTTTGGAAAGTGATAGTTCTTGTTCACTTTTAAGACTCAAAAGAGATTGGAGGGTAACTATCCCCTTCCCCCACGCCCTTTTTTCCCGAATGTATCAGTTAAAAATTTTGAGATAGCTATTTTGTTAAAAATAGTTAAAAGGTCAGATCACTAAAACTCTGGTGTTGACACAACCCCCCAGGGCCTGGGGTAAGTTGTTGTAAGTTATGCCCTGGGGGCATGTTTAGTTCTTACTGAAGGGGTGCTTGTATAAACTTCAGAGAGAGCTCATTTGATTGGAAATTGAAAGTTCTTGTTCACTTTTTATGAACTAAAGAAATCTAAGGGCCACTACCCCCTCCCCACGCCCTTTGCCCTTGAACCCATCCGATAAGAACGGTCAGATAACAAAATTTTTGTTTGGCAACACAACCCCTTAGGACCTAGGGGCAGGCATTGTAAATTATGCTCTGGGGGTGTATATGGTTCATATGGAAGTGATGCTTGTGTAAACATCAGAGAGGGCTCATTTGAGTAAAAAGTGAAAGTTCTAATTCACTTAATTACTTCACAAAAAGCGAAGTATTTAAAATAATTATGCCTCGAGGGTTGGCAAAATTTCCCACTGTCCCCAGGGTAGTTATGCAAACTGTCCGTTGTTCATATATAAGGTTCTTAACAAAGGGGTAATTGAATAGACTGTGGAAAAGGCTCATCCGTTTAAATCAAAAGTTCTAGCTCCGTTTTTAAAAGTCAAGAGTAATCGGACAGTATAAGCACCCCCTCCCCACGCCATTTTTTCTAAATGCTTCTGATCAAAATTTTGAGTTAGCCATTTTGTTCAAAATCGTCCAAATGTCAAAAAGCTACGGTTCCGGGTTTGAATCTTCCCAGCCCCGGGGGAAAGGGCTGTAAGTTATACTAGCAGCCCATCATTAACATATAAAGCTTCTATTGAAAGCGTGGTCGTATAATTTAGGAGAAAGATCATTCAACTGGGAATCGAAATTTATTCTGCTTCTTTCAGAATCGAATTTGATTGAAAAGTAACCAGCCCCCCCCCCCCCTGTGTCTTTTTTCCTCCTGATGGATCTTATTCAAATTTTGAAATAGCCATGTTGTTCAAAATAATCTAAAATTCAAATTACTATAACTTAAGGGTTGAGAAATCCTCCATAGCCCCCGGGGGCAAAGATTGTAACTTATTTAAGTTGCCTGTCTTTAAATATAAGGTTTTTGTGGTGGTCAGGTGGTCGGTCGTATTAACTTTGGAGGGGGCTCATTTGATCGGAAATTGAGACTTCTAGTTCTTTTTTAAGAGTCAAAAGTAATCAATAGGCAACTAGCCAAAGCTCTATTTATTCAAATGGCATCCAGTCAAAATCTGAGATTGCTATTTTGTTCAAAATTGTTCAAAGGCCAAATAACTATGCTTCCAGTGTTGAACCCCCCGCCCCTAACCCCAGGGAAATTGCTCTGAATTATGGAACTTTCTTATTGTTACTTTGACCCTTTGTTTATTTCAATCCTTGGATTTAGGGATTTATGTGGCAACTTCGATTTACGATGCAAGGGCTGTAAGTTATGCAAGTTGTGTATTGTTACTTTGATACCTTGTTTACTTTGATGCTTTCTTTACTTTGTTATTTTTTTTTACTTTGTTATTGTTACTTTGATACTAGTTTTGATACTTTGATGAACATTTGATTTTGAAAAAAAAGTTTGATTTTGAGATAAGGAATTTTTAAGACTTGAAACTTTTTGCAATCAAAACAAACAAAAATTAATTAAAAAAAACTTTACGTAAAAAGGAGTTTTTCAAAGAAAAGTAAAGGCCATTTTAAACTTAAGTTGAGAAGATACAAATACCTGTTAAAATTCAAACCCAAAACGACCAGAAATTACCTTTAAAGGATAAATAAAACCCTGTGTCGTAATATTAGTACAAAATAAGCGTAATATTAAGTACAAAAGAAAATATTTGTAATATAATTCGTTTTCAGTAAAGCGCCAATTATGCAGTAGGATCTAGACTTTTTTTTCAGTGATAGAAAGAGGCAATACCCAAACTCTTGTTTGTAGTTATTTTTGTTCATTTCAAGCTTGATTTGCATATTCAATTTAAGTTTCACTCATTTTAAGATTTTTTTATTCATCTACATTAGTATCTATTGCATGTTTGCTTGCATTGATTCTTTATTTAATTTCTGTTCGTTTTGCGTTTCATGTATACTTCAAAAGCAAAATATTTTTTTTTCGTTTTAAGCATGACTTGCATATTCAATTTAATCATTACTTGCTTTAAGATTTCTTCATTCATTTACATTATTACTTGTTGTATTTTTTTTTTGGCTATGATTGTTTATTTAGTTTCTGGTTGTTTTGGGTTTGAATTTTATCAGGTATTTGAATTTGCTCAACTTACGTTTAAAATGGCCTTTACTTTTCTTTGAAAAACTTCTTTTACAGAATTTTTTAAAAATTAATTTCTTAAGTAGCTAAATTATTACATACAAATCCTCAAAAATGGCAAGGGTGATATACCCATGGAAAGTTCAAGATACTTCTAAAGTACAATCTAAATTTAATTCCCTATTTTAACAAAAACTAATGTTGATTTCAATAGCCTAGTTTCTTCACTTAAGTTGGGAAAAAAAATATTTTTATAAGGTTTATTTTGTATATTTCTAAAAACTGCAAAGCAACACAAAAATTAATTTTAAACTCAAAAATTTTATGATAAAAGTAAAGAGTAAAGGTAAAACAAACAAAAATTCCTACTTTTCAGTTCATGCAACATATTTTTGAAAACCTGTTTGAAATAAATAGACTTGTGATCCCTTCCTGGATTTGTAGAATTCTCAAAGACACTTGCATCTTACTGAAAACTGAGCCTGTTTTAAGTTTTTCAAGAATTAAAATCACATAGTCAAATCTATTCATTTCATGGCTGTTTAAAGACTGTTGGTAGTTGTATAAGTTAGTCTTTTATTTTCTGTTGGTTTGCTAAAGTAAATAACAGTCAAACTCAAAACGAGCACAAATTAATATGAGTAGAATTTAAAACCCCTATGCTTTCTAAAAGCCAGAATATAATTTGTACTTTACTGAAAAACTTCTTTTAATTGTTTTCATTTTTGTAACTTTAAGAAATCAAAAATTAATTAATATTTTAAGGAATAAATATCAACATATGTATATTAAACAGACAATGCACATTCATTTGAATTTTTTTTCAGTAAAGCATAAATTAAATTCTGGCTTTTAGAAAACATAGGGGTTTTGAACCCTACTCATATTAATTTCTACCGGTTTTGAGTTTGACTCTGTTATTTACTTTGATTTCTGTTCGTTTTGGGTTTCATTTATTTATTGATACTGATTTTTGGAAGTTGTATGCTTCGTAGATTACTTGAATCTATTTTTGTTCATTTTTTGTTTAATGGAGTTCTTAACTTTTTTTGAAAAAATTATTTCGTGGAAAAAGTTTCTTAATTAATTTCTGTTCATTTGAAAGTTATGCCCCAAGGGCATAACTTACTTCTCTTTTCCTGAGGGGTATAAGAGGGGGGGGGGGAGTCGTCATCCTCAAAGACATGATTTCCAGACCTTTCAACTACGTTGAACAAAATCGCCATATCACAATGTTGATCGAAAATTTTTGGAGAAATGATGGGCGTGGGGGAGGAGTGATTCTCCCTCTGATTACTTTTGACTATTAAAGTGGGCAATAGCCGTCTCGATTTCCAATTGAATGAGCCCCTTTTTAAGTTTTTACGACAATTCTTTCTATAAAAAACCTTATATGCCCCCAAGGCATAACTTACGATCTTAGCGCTGAAGGCTTTGGGGGAGTTGTCATACTCACAGACGTAATTTCCGGACCCTTCAACTACGTACGACAAAATGGCTGCATCAAAATGTTGATTGGAAATGTTTGGGAAAATGATGGGCGTTGGGGGGGGGGGCATTCGCCCTCAGATTGCTTTTAACTATTAATAAGGGCACTAACGCTCTCAATTCCCAATTGAATGAGCCATTTATGAAGTTTTTATGGCAACGCTTTCAATGAAAACCTTATATGCCCCCAGGGCATGACTTACAACCTTTGCCCTGGGGGCTGTGGGGGTTTTCTAATCCGCAAACATAATTTCCGGACCTTTCAACTAATTTGAACAAAATGGCTATCTCAAAATTTTGATTGGATGTGTTTGGGGAAATGGTGGGGGGAGAGGGGGATTAGTTGCCCTCCAATCACTTTCGACTATTAAAAATGGCAATAGCCCTTTCAATTTCTAATCAAATGAGCCCTTTTCGAAGTGTCTACGACAACGCATTCTACAAAAACCTTATATGTCCCCTGGGCATAACTTACAACCCTTGTCCTGAGGGCTCTGGGGGGGGGGGGTCATCCTCAAAGACATAATTTTCGGATATTTCAACTACCTTGAACAAAATGGCTGTCTCAAAATTTTTATTGGACGTGTCTGGGGAAATGGTGGGCGTGAAAGGGGGTTTAGTTGCCCTCCAATTACTTTCAAACTATAAAAAAGGGCACTAGCCATTTCAATTTCCAATCGAATAAGGCCTTTTTGAAGTTTCTGCGACACAGCTTTCTGTAAAAACCTTATATGCCCCCAGAGAATAACTTAATATCCTTGCCCTGAGAGCTCTGGGGGGGGGTGGTCATCCTCAAAGACATAATTTCCAGATTTTTCAACTACGTTGAACAAAATGGCTATCTCAAAAAATTTTTGGACACGTCTGAGGAAATGGTGGGCGTGGAAGGGGTTGTTAGTTGCCCTCCAAATACTTTCGGCTATTAAAAAGGGCATAAGCCCTTTCAATTTCCAATCAAATGAGCCCTTTTCAAAGATTCTATGACAGCTCTTTCGATACGAATTGCCCTGGTCTAAAAAAAAAATAATAATGCATCGTGCCCACATCGTTCTTTACTTAAGCAGTGCTATTGCGCTGCCTATCATATACCCAATGCCACTCAAGAAGGGAAGTTAGGTTAATCCTAATAAAATATACCTAAGTAAGATAAAAATATGATACTTTAGAGACAAATTTTGGCTATATATTTGCTCATTAGGGCAGGGGGAGGGAAAGTACAGTGGGTCTGCGTGTAAAACGTGTTAGATACAATTCTTCTGCATATTATGATGTAAGAATTATTTTCTGACTTCATTCTGTCCAAATTCTTTATCATATTTTTTTTATCATGCTGGGAAATGGCTCTGTCTCTACTGAAACCAGAGACAAGTGGAGATTGATCTCTGGGGCTTGAAGCGTAAATAACCTTGTCTCAGATATTTGTGCATTCCTAACACGCAACCAAATTGCCTTGCGTGCATAATTGAGAGCATTGGTACAAATTTTTTGACTGTATTTTGTACAGTATGCAATTTACAACCATACAGTCCAACCTGGACACTAAATTATTTGGCAGACATTGTTAAACTGAAATGTGTTGTCATTTGCTGAAATTGTTAGCGGTTTAATTTGTTGCAATTATTGTGGATATTGAGGCTGTATCATTAAGGGAAATGTAATTGTATTTTCTGATCTTTTTCTTTGGCTTACTGCATGATTTTGACTGAATATTAAAGACAGAAGTTTCCCTGTAGTCTTTTTCTTTTAAAATTTTGATCTGAAACAGAGAATTTTTTTTAGTCGTACTCAGTGGTATCAAATTTATGAAATTAGGGGTGGGGTGGCGTGGGGTGAAATCTAGGGTAATTTCGTTGCTTCTTTTTCATTAAAAAATATCCTAAAGAGTTATTTTCAATTGAAATTATGGTGTCTAAAAAGGTTTCTTTTCAAAACCTACGGGGGGGGGGGGTGGAAATGTAGGGTCAGAGGGGTAAATAAAAATAAAGAGAAGTGTAGCCCCCCACCCTCCCCAATGGATACCAAGAGGGAGGAGAAAAAATTGACAGTGTTTGTTGTTACCATTCCTAAAGTAGAGTGAAATTGTGAAAACCTAGATAGAACAGATTGTAGTTTTTCTATTTTTTCAATGAAAATATAAAAAATATATATGCATTTTCAATAAAATGCTCTTTAGGAAGAAATTTTGGAAATCTAGAGGGAATTTGGAATATAGAGGGAATGCCCCCCTCTATATTGACACCACTGCATGCTAAAATCTCTTCTGCTTTATATTTACCACATTTTTGTTTTCAGATTAGTTTGAAGTATGAGATATCCTACTTTATTTCAACAGCTAAAAAAACATCTTTGGTTGCATAATCATTGCAAACTGTATTCTCAAGAACTGATAAAACTAGTAAATGAAGCATTGAAAGAAGGAACAAACAAGGAAGGATTTGAGCTAGTGATCGATAAAAGAGTAGAACAACGAAAAACAAGAACTCAACTCTATAAAGAGTCAAGAAAACCAGTTTTAGGAAAACCAGTTGAGGAGAAAATTTTATTTAATAGTTTCATTGAAGAGAATAATCGGAGACTGGGTTTTAAAGAATTATTGAAAAATGAACAAGAAAGAATAATATCTGACAACAGGAAACGCCTCGAGAGTCAAGCCACCTCAATAGCAGCAAGGCTACTCTCTAGAACTGCTGCTGCAGAGGATGACATAGCAGACAAAGTTGTTGCAGATGACATAGATGTGAAATTTCCCTTTCAGTCATTCACACCAATTAATGATACAACTGCTTCGTCAAGGAGTGTCAGAAGGGGTTTGCCTAACTTAGCCAATGTTGAAACAACCAATGATAATTTTGATGAAGAATGGATGGCTGATTATGGCACTGCTGATCCAACTCTGCCATCTAGTGATGTGCCTTGTTTTGGCTGTGGTGCTCATCTTCATTGTAAAGATTCAGGATTACCAGGTAAATTTTTGTTTTTCTTTTTCTTCTTGACAAGACATTTCTTTACACAGGTAAATATATCACATGCTGTTTATAAAAAAAAAAACTAAATGTAATAGCTAAAATTCTGTTCTATAGAACTAGGAAGTTTGGAAAATTTGACCTATATTGCCAAAAGAAAGGGAGAATGTATAGTGTAGAATATCATGTAGTATTTATTTTTATCTATTCCAATTCATTTTAATATATTTGAGGGTTGAGTTATCAGCCTGGTAAGATGATGGTTAAAGTAAATAATTGGAAAATATGAAGTTAGTGGCAGCAACTGCAGAAGACTTGTCATAGAATGGAAGCAGGTAGAGATAACAGGCTAGGACTAACAAATCCCACTAATTATATCATGCAATGGACTTGGTTTGGTACTGATTAATGATGCTACTAGCATAAATGTTGGGAGGGGGGCAATTTTACGTGCCACTAGGCTATTTTACTGATTCAAATTTCATCCTACTGGATAAAAAAAAATTGGAGAGGCGCTTCCCGTCCCCTATACTTGACACCCATGCCGAAAATTAAGTGATACCAGTTTGTGTCTCGCTATCGAGAACGTATCCACTAGGCATTTTCGTAGTTTTGGTTACTATCAGACCCAGCTTTTCCTTACTTAGAGTGTTATTATGGACTATTTGATTCTGCAGTGTGTATTCCATGTGTGTTTTGGGACACAGGGAGACTCTTCGATGATGAATAAATTTCTTTGTTATTTTTTATTTTTTATTTGTCTTGATATCCATTTGGTGGCTTACTTTACACGTGAAGGGAATTTTCCGAAGGAAATTTTTTGAGTGGGAATACGCCAGGCCCCACAAATAACAGGGATCCTTAGTGTAAGCAAATAAACAAATTTAAAAACATGAAAAATCTAAAACAGCACGTAGCATCACAGTAAAGAGTGAAGTGTGATCCATACATTATTTATTTATATTCTGATTTTTAACCGAACCATATTGTATGGAAGGGGTGGTTTTAGGTACCTCGACGTGGTTTATTCGAATGGAAATGGAAAATTCTAGTACCCTTTGCAACAGTTCAAAGTGACAGGAAAGCAATCGGCCCCCCTCCTACGCCCGTGTTTGCTGCCCCCCGGAGGACACACAATCAAAATTTTGAGATAATCATTTTGTTCAGCATAATTGAAAGGTTAAATGACTATGCTTCTGGAGAAGACATGAGCCCCCGAAGCCCTTGGGACAAGCAATGTCTATGCAATTTACTCACCGTTTATCTTTAAGATTTGTAATAGGGAAAGGAGGGTAAAGTTTGACCCATGACTTCCTGCATGAGTAAGGGTATTAAGAATAAGATTTCATGAAATTTGAGGGGGAGGGATAGGAACTACATCGAAGCATACTAATGTGCATCCAGGTTGTAAAGAAAGTGTGATCAGCAATATCTCAGGAACAGCTTAGGGTATTAGGTAGAAACTTTCAGAGCATGTTAAGGAGGATGTTGAACTAACCAAAAGGCACTATATACATATTACTACTATTACTGCTACCACTACTACTGCTACTCCTACTGCTAATGCTGCAACTACTACTCAGGTAAAGGGTATTAAGGCGAACGTTTCAGGATATGCTGAGCCAAACCGAAACGCACCATGCGTATTTAGGTTCTTGAAATGGCGTATCAGCATAATCTCAGGAACAGTTTAGAGTATTAAGTTGAAATTTTCTGGCCATAGTGAAGGAAATGTTGAACTAATTAGAAGCCACCATGTGCGCTCACCGTTACCACTACTACTACTACCTCTGCCAACACTACTCCTACTTCTTCCAACGCTATTACTTTTAAGGGTATTAAGGTAGTGTCACTTTGAAACTTTCAGGGAATGTCAAGGGGAATGATGATCTAAACCAAAAAAAGTGATGATCTAAATCAGCCACCATGTGCGCTCACCGTTACCACTACTACTACTACCTCTGCCAACACTACTCCTACTTCTTCCAACGCTATTACTTTTAAGGGTATTAAGGTAGTGTCACTTTGAAACTTTCAGGGAATGTCAAGGGGAATGATGATCTAAACCAAAAAACACTATGAGTATGCAGGTTTTCAAAAAAGGTGTATCAGCTGTATCTCGAGAACGGCTGGGAATATTAAGTGTAAACTTTCAGGATTGTTTGAGGGTGATGTTGAACTAAACAAAAAACACTATATGCATGCCACTACTACTGCTACAACGACTACCACTAACATTCTACGACTTCCACTACTACTAAGGTAAACCTTTCAAAGTGAAGTTGTCAGGGAATTCTTAAATCAACAGCTTAACACTTAAGGTATTAAGTTGAAACTTCCAGGGTATATTTTTTTGGTTGGGGGGGGGGGGGGGTAAACTAACCAAAAGGCACTAAGTGCATACTACTGCTACTGCTAGGACTCATGTTTTAGAGTGAAACTTTCGGGGAATTTTGAGGGGGGTGTTGAACTAAATTGAAGCACACTCTGCGCATGCAAGTTATTGAAAAGACCTATCAGTGCTGTCTCAGCAACGGCTTAGTGTATTAAGTGTAAATCTCAGGATATATTGAGGGAGATGTTAAACTAAACAAAAGGCACTATGTGCAAGCTACTGCTAATACTACTCCTATCACTAACAATAATACTGCTACCACTACTACAGATACATACTACTTCTACTGCTTGCCCCCATTGCACTTCCTGGCTGAAGGGCCACAAAACGGAGATCAGCACCGCCGGTTTGGACCTTAAGGGTCTAGTGCCGTCATACTTACGTATACTATACACTACTACAGATATTACTAATTCCAAGGCTAAGGGTAGCATATTACGATTAAACTTTCAGGGAATGTTGAGGAAGATGTTGAACCATTGCAAAATTCGCAATATACATTTGAGTTTTCAGAAAGCTGTATCAGAAGTGTCTCAGGGACGTTTTAGAGTATAATCTTAAATTTTCAAGATAGTTTGAGGTTGATGTTGAAATAACCAAAAGGCACTAGGTGCATACTGCTGCTACTTCTACTACTACTGTGACTATTACTAAGCTTTAAAATGTGAAACTGTCAGGGAATGTTGAGGGGAATGCATGGGAAGGCCATATGGAGGGGAAGGGCGTGTTAGCAGTTTTTAAGGAAAACTTAAAACTTTGAGTTGGAATTTTCAAGACATGTTAAGAAGGATAGTGAACTAATTAAAGACGCTATTTATATACTACTAATACTGCAAAAACTACTGCTACTACTACCTTGACCACTGGGACTGTGACTACTTTTAACTGTGACTGCTCTTGACTGTGACTGCTTGCAGCTGCAACTACTTGCGACTGTGATTTCTTACAACTGCGACTGCTTGCGAATGCAACTACTTGTGTCAGTGAAGACAGCGACTTATGACAGCGACTGCGCCTATTTTCTACTACAACTCCTTGCAATTATGACTACTCGGGACTGCAACTACTACTAATTTGATTGTGATTATGACTGCGACTGCTATGGCTACTTCCACTGCAACAACTTCCGGTAGTGCTGCTTCTACAACTACAAACTATGTAACTAAATCGAAAGAGTTTAAGTGCACCCAGGCTGTGAAAAGACGCATAGAGGCTATATCGTTGTAACAGTGTAGGACATTAAGTTGATTCTTTCAGGAAACGCTAAGGGGGATAAGCAACTAAATCAAGAAATACACTATGCATCCAGATTGTCAAAAGGGCAACTATGCAATATCCCAGGAACAGTTAAGGGTAATAATTGGAACTTTTAGGATATGCTGTGGATTTAAAACTAAACGAAAAGACTGTATGCGCATCCAAGGTTACAATATCTAATATTCAATGTCTAAATAGCTCATTTGATTATGAAAGCCGCCAAGTATCACCTCCATATTCTTTATTGGGTTTGTTGATGACATGCTTAGAATAATATCCGTGGCTTCCAAATAAAGTTGTAGATCGAAAATATTCTCGTTTTTTTTTCTTTTGATTTTTCGATTAGACGGCAACAGACAATAGGGTCGAATAGACAACAGATAAGTCAGATGCATTTGTCTTAAGTATAGGTAAGAACCTTATATCTACCGCACTCAAAGTGGGTACTAGTCTATAACGTCTCCAGAAAATCTATCCAACCGCACCATGCCTGTACAAAATACCAGGAGCTATGCCAAAGTAGGTTCACAAAAACCACGAAATTCACTTGCAGCGAAGGTAGCAGACCATATTGGCACTAATCACCAACCTAAGTACGTATACTCAGCGTAGCCCGTTGTTGGGCGGGTCTTATAACTATAAATAAAAAAAAAAAACAAGTTTTTTTTAACTGAAAGTAAGGAACGACGTTAAAACTTAAAACGAACAGAAATTATTCCGTATATGAAAGGGGCCGTCCCCTTCTCAACGCCTCGCTCTTTACGCTAATGTTTTTTTGTTGTTTAAAAAACAAGAGTTGTGAGAAAGTCAAACTTTAGCGTAAAAAGCGAAACGTTGAGGAGGGGACAGCCCCTTTCATATACGGAATAATTTCTGTTCGTGTTAAGTTTTAACGTCGTTCCTTACTTTCAGTTAAACAAAAACTTGTTTTTTTCTATTTAATTTTTGAATGTTTTTGAATTAATGCAGGTTTCGATTTTGGCTCACCATACATGAATAATTTAAACAAAATTTGCATATTAATTTTACCTTTATTTGGTTAAATGGCTTTCTCGAAACTTGTTTAATTTTATTTACGAACGTTTTTATTAGTAATAAATATACTTAACTTACGTAACGAACTTACGTAACGGACTTCTATATTCATAGATTTTTAATATGTATATTAGAGGGTTCGCCCCCTATTCACTACCTTGATCTTTAAGCTAAAGTTCGAATTTTGTTCCATTTCTTTAAAAATGACCCCTTAATCACAAAGGATGTTAATTAGAATAAATAGCTCTTATGAAAGTACTAAAAAATCTTTGGCTTAAAGAGTGAGGTATTGACTAGGGTGTGAACCCAATCATATACGTAACATTTTCTGTTCGTTTTAAGTTTTGCTGTTGCTCCTTACTTTTAGTCGAAAAACTTGTTGTTTTTTTTATTTAATTTCTGATCTTTATCTTTAATAATGATGGGAAATCTGGCGCCCCCTTCATGGCAATGTCCCTTTTTCAATGAAAACTCCCTTCATGGAAAGATCCTCCCATATACTCCCGACCCCCCCCCCCCACCTGCCAGAAAAAATCCCCCTTGAATACATCTGTATACTTCCCAATAACCAATACTATATGTTAACATGGGTAAAGTTCATAACTTTCAGCCCTCCCTCCGGGGACTTCGGGGGATTAAGTCATCCTAAAAGACATAGTTATCATATTTTCGACCATGCTGAACAAAATGGCTATCTCAAAATTTTGATCGGGTGACTTTGGGAAAAAATGAGCGTGGTAGGGGTCCTAGTTGCCCTTCATTTTTTTGTCCCTTAAAAAGGGCACTTGAACTTTTAATTTCCGCTCCAATGAGCCCTTCCACGATATTCTAGGACTGGGTTGATACGATCACCCTGAAAAAAAAAAAAAATAAAATAAGCACGCATCCGTGATCTTTCTTCTTGCAAAAAATGCAAAATTCCACATTTTTGTAGATAGGTGCTTGAAACCTCTACAGTAGGGTTCTCTTATACGCTGAATATGATGGTGTGATTTTCATTAAGGTTCTATAACTTTTATGGGGTCTTTCCCGCTTTTTTTTTTAATCAGCCAAATTTTTTTCAGGCGCGTTACTTTTGATAGGTAGGACAAAACTTGATGAAACTTATATATTTGAAATCAGCATTAAAATCTGATTCTTTTGATGTATCTATTGGTATCAAAATTCCGTGTTTTAGAGTTTCGGTTACCATTGAGCCGGGTCGCTCCTTACTTACAGTTCGTTACCACGAACTGTTTGATTTTTAATTAAAAAATAGATTTTTAACATAAAGTTTGATTTCTGTAATCCATTGTTTATTTTCTTCTCTGGTGATACTAGATGATGCAGCCTATATTATACAGGGTTTAAAATTAGCGCAGTGGGAGCTGTATGCTCCAGCCTATACACGATGGGGAAGAGAGGATACTTGTGAATGAAGGACTCTTGGTAAAATCAGTTTCAGAATGAAAAATAAGAATCATATATTTATATCTAGTTTTGGTAAGAATGATTTTTAACTGAACCACTGCCTAAATCAAATCATAACCCCTAATGGTATTTTCATCCCTTTTGGCCTTGTTTAGAGTTGAAATGAGTTGTTATATGAAGAAATTTTTCAATTCTCATGTCATTCCCGGCCTATCTAGGCTTGAAATAGAAGGATACGACCTTTAAATCATTATATGAAGAAATTTTTCAATTCTCATGTCATTCCCGGCCTATCTAGGCTTGAAATAGAAGGATACGACCTTTAAATCAAGAAACGACAACACAAACCAAAATTCCGTTACTCTTCTTAGCTAGCTTAGGCTAAAAGGGCTTTTAAATTATCCACTTGATTCGTATATCTTTTTCAGTTTCTTTGCACTTGTATTAATATTAAACGACTATTCAATCCAGAGTATATAGCATAAATCAAATTTGAATCCGCCCCTCTTCCCTACAAAAAGGGATACATTTGCTCGTGTAATACCGTGGTATTTAGGACATGTTTATAAGTAAATGTTTCAGAATATTTTTTGGCCTGAAAACATGTTGTTTATAAAACTTTATGTTGCTTAATTACTGATTTTTCCCCTTTTTTGTATCTTAACTTTTTTAACCTATTTTAAATTCGAATTCTGTTTCTGATTGTATGACCTTTTTCTTTATTTTATTCTTTTTAAGTACTGCTTTTTGTTTTTCCTTATTTTAGTGTTGTTTGAATGTCGTAATTTTCCTATCGTTGTGGTTGGCTTTCTGTGTAAAAAAAAGAAAGAAAAAAAAACATCACTAAACTCGTTTCTTGATTTAGCCTCAGCTCCTAATTGTAGAAAAAAAACGAAGAAGGTAAAAAACATGTTTATATGCTATTCAGGCAAATGAAAGTTGGTGCGTGCTCGTTTTTGGTAATGGAAATTCCTTCGTGTGGAAGAAAGAACGAAATAAATTAAATGGAACGTTTGATGATTTATAGAGATACTTTTCAAAAACGTGAAAATTATAATGACCAGTTTTTCGGCTTTTTGAATATTAGCAAGTTCGCATTTCGTAAATATTCACATTATTCTTTGTCTAAAATTTGTCTCCAATGTTGTCAGAAAGGCGGTCGAACCTTTTACCAATGACACCGTCAATCCAATTTTAGCCGTAGGGTTAAGTGGTCATACTCTTGCCCGGAGTGTGGTCACGACCGTGGGCGCGAATCAATTATTCACCCTGCTTGAAATGTTTTTCTTTTAGGGTTTATTCCATCAGAGACGTATAAGGTGTTGACGAGACGAGAATTATATCGCACCGTTTGTCAGAGGTGTTTTTTCTTAAGAGAGCACAAGATGGCCTTAAAAGTGTCAGTATCTCCAGAGGATTATGTAAATGTTATCAGTGAAATTAAGGATAAATTAGCCTTGGTTCTTCTGGTTGTGGATATTTTAGACTTTCCGTCATCAATTTGGCCTGGTCTTCTCGAAGTCATAGGTAAGTTATCGAAAAAAAAGATTATACTAGGGTGCTGTTTCTTACCTAGAAACGTATGCCAGATTTTTTCGGGGGAAGGGATGTGGTCAAAATAGCTAAAAGGGTGAATTTCACTAAGATTACGGAGCATATTGGAGAACTTATTGAAGAGTATGTATCTGGACGGCATGAGGCTCCCCTCTCTTACGGGTACATGTCTGTCTGGCTATTCTTATGCGTAACCATATTTTGGGCTTACAATGCTCGGATAAAATACAAAGAGCTTAGAATAAATCTGAGCAAAAACTGGACTGATGTGATTTATTGTCAATGCGTAACACCATTCCAGTTATTTTCAACTTAGCAGATAGTCTTATTGCACACGTCTTATTGCGTCTTATTGCAGACGAATGACTATTGTAACAGTTCAAATAAATTTCTCAAACTGGGTCCTTCACCTATTTTTCTTTTTCATTTTTTGCTCGGCAAATTACAGCTACAAATTCTATCATAAGTATATTGGTAGCACAGTAAGATGTGATATATGTGAGATTAACACAGCAATAATGCTCACGAATCGCTCACTTAATTTTTTTGGGTTCAAACCAATAACAAAGCTTTAAAATGTTTTAAGGTGAAAATATAGGTGTAAATTGTAGGGAAATTGATTGATTCCTTTATTTTCAAAAATTCAAACAATGATCTATCAATAAAATAAAGATAGACACTACTAGATGGTAAAACAACCTGTGTACAGTGGCTCAATTAATTAATTAAGTCATGTAATCCCCCCTCCCTCCAAAAAACAAAACAAAGCATAATAGTTACAAGAACTCTGCTTTCACCCTGGATCTCGGCAAAGAAGGAACTTTTTGGCCTATGATTTAAATGAAGATTCAAAGCCCCTATTGCTGTTTGGGAGGCTATTCTAGAGGGTTACATTCATGTGACGTAGTACACACATTCATATACATCAAAGCTTTGAATTAAAACCTCTTTATATTGAAAATTCCTTCAAAGAAGACCTTTATGAGTGAGTCAGTAACTTGATTGATCACTGTATTGGGCGATGACTGAATCTTTAAATTGTGCATGTTTAAATTCACCGTGGAAATGACAACGACGTGGAATTGTCAGATTTCTCTCAAGAATGGCAGCTGAGAGCTCGGTATTACCTTCTAATACATTCTTAGACCACACTGGCTATACATGACAAACGAAACTCAGAGAAGAGAGAAAATAACAAAATGAAAAATAAAATCAAAAAGGGTGAAAAAACGAGGATTTTGTCAGCCAGCGAACCATGAAGATGACAAAATATAAGCAAATATT
Organism: Artemia sinica; assembly: GCA_027921565.1. Classification (NCBI taxonomy): domain Eukaryota; kingdom Metazoa; phylum Arthropoda; class Branchiopoda; order Anostraca; family Artemiidae; genus Artemia; species Artemia sinica. The sequence goes on along the minus strand of CM051272.1, from coordinate 44,520,932 downwards.
TCGACAAGGACCTCCGCCAAGTCGTCCTCAGTGCTAAACAAAAAAAAAAGAGAAAAAAAAACGAGAATCTAACCTTTTGAAGTTTCCAAAACCTTTTGTACAGGAAACTTCAAAAGGTTAGATTCTCGTTTTTTTTTTCTCTTTTTTTTTGTTTAGCACTGAGGACGACTTGGCGGAGGTCCTTGTCGAAATATTTGCTTATATTTTGTCATCTTCATGGTTCGCTGGCTGACAAAATCCTCGTTTTTTCACCCTTTTTGATTTTATTTTTCATTTTGTTATTTTCTCTCTTCTCTGAGTTTCGTTTGTATTACCTTCTCTCTTGCATTACATTGGCTTCTATTATTCAGGGCTTCTATTATACCCGATTTTTTTTTCGTTTCGTCGCTGACATGGGCAAATCTATGAGGTTTTTTTTTATAAATGGCTTAAAGTGGTTTTATTCCCGTTGAATAGCTCTAGAGTATCGATTCTTTTTGTATGAATGAATCACACTAGCAAATGTCATGCAAGAACTAATTTTTCAATAAGCTGAAAAGAAAGATAAAAAAGAAGTAGCTTTTTTAAAATCTCCTTTAATCTAATCTTAGTCATCATGTAAATTTCATTGAGGTATTTTCATAATCTCCAACTCATCCAAATTGGTGGTAGTTGCAGTTGTTTACCATCTAGCTTAAGCTTTTTTTAAAATCTCCTTTAATCTAATCTTAGTCATCATGTAAATTTCATTGAGGTATTTTCATAATCTCCAACTCATCCAAATTGATGGTAGTTGCAGTTATTTACCGTCTAGCTTAAGCTTTTTTTAAAATCTCCTTTAATTTAATCTTAGTCATCATGTAAATTTTATTGAGGTATTTTCATAATCTCCAACTCATCCAAATTAATGGTAGTTGCAGTTGTTTACCATCTGGCTTAAACTTTTTTTAAATCTCCTTTAATCTAATCTTAGTCATTATGTAAATTTCATTGAGGTATTTTCACAATTTCCAACTTATCCAAATTGATGGTAGTTGCAGTTGTTTACCATCTAGCTTAGTGTTGTCTCCACAATCTCCAACTTGATGGTGATTGTAGTTGTTTACCATTCTGATGTTCCTAAGATGCGTTATTGATATTCTAAAGTATTTCCATATGCAACTTAATGTCATTTTGTGTATGTCCATTATTGCATTAGATTTCTGGTGGTTGCACTTGTTTACCATGTGGATTTCTCCAAAAGGTTCAAAGCAACTCCAGAGTATCTATGGATAAATTATGGGGGTCTTGTCGGTGACTTGTACTATATTGACACTGGTCGCAGTTGTTTGTCATCCTAATTGTTATAACAGGCATAAATTCTTTTCAAAGTAGCCTATATTAGAGTGTCCTCATGGCTTCACCGTGTTCATGATGGTCGCAATTTGTTGTCAAGATTTTTGTTAGATCTGTCAAAAAGGATTCTAGGGCAGTTGTTCCCAACCGATTTTAGACCATGCCCCACCTAGGCATTTCTAAAATCCTAATGCACCCCTCGTGATATTTAAATTTTTTATTCAAAATTTTCTGTGTATTTATCTAAAGGAAGCTTGAAATCCAATTAGCATCTTTTCATTAGTCTTCTAGGCTTGTTTTATACTAACAAAAAATATTGTCTGAATACAACACTTTTTATACAATGAAGAACGTCATTGCAATACGTCATTGCATGTAATGCTTAATGTCGCTCTTTACTATCTGTTAAAAGAACTTGTTTTATTTTTTTTTAATTTAATTTCTGAACGTTTTAGAATTAATGCAGGTTCTGAAAATATGCGTATTCTGTTTAAATTCACTTTATTCTATTCTCAGCAGACATTTTTTACATCACGCTGGTGAAGAGATAAATGCCCCATAATTAGCGCTGGCGTTAATTGTAGGTTAATTTTGGGCCATGCCACACCTAGGCATTTCTAAAATCCTAATGCACCCCTCATGATATGTAAATTTTTATTCAAAATTTGTATGTGTATTCCCCTGAAGGAAGCTTAAAAGCCTTTAGCCTCGGTATCTTTGATCGTGTTGTCTTCTAGATATGTTTAATACTAATGAGAAATGCTGTTTGAATACAACACCTTTTATACAGTCTGTGATGAAATTCCACAAGTGTCTCCGCATAAAATTTGAGAGTAGTTAGGGGTATTTTCGTGACCATACTACGCTTAGAGTTATTGTAGCTGCTTACAAAACTAGTTTTTTAAGACGGTTAAAAGAAAATCCCAGGGTATTTTTAAATAAGATTCTGGAGTACCTTAGGGTATCTTTACTGCCACAATACGTTGACAGCGATCATAGTTGCTTACCATCTGCTTTTGTAACATGTATAAAATTAAACTCTAAAGTATATTAGAGCGTCTGTATGACTTCTCAACATTGTTGGTGGCCGCAGTTATTTACCACCGAAAATGTCTTTAGCTATATTCAGATGGTTGAATATGTCTATGCAAAATTCTGCAATATCTTGGGTTGTTTATTTTGTTATACATCTGTGATGGTCGATTTTCCTTTATTTTTCTAAATTGTGTAGATTCAGTTTTGGAAAAGTGTCGATTGAAAAAAAAATGTTTCGCAGTATATGGGTAACCCAAGGATATTAAGATCTTAGCTACTAGTAAAAATTAATTGACAGCAAAAATTTCTTAGAAAAGGGATTTTTTTTTGTGAAAGTACCCAAGGACATTATTTTTTTTTTTTTTTGCTTCCTGGACTCATCTCAGGTCTTTCCGTATCTGGAAACTGGATTTCTTAGTCGTTTCGTCTTGTTTTTTTAAACTATGAAGCTTTAAGGCAGTATCACATATTCACCGTGGTTATATCACCACGTTCAATCAGAAAAAAAAACAAACAAGCAAAACTAACTAGATGAATGTGGCAATGCATTTCGTCGGCAATAACTCAAATATTAATAACTTCTTAATTCCGAAAGACAACTACGCCTTCAAAAGACTTTACCATCTTAAGCTGCTTGGTGCCATATGTTTTTAGCTGATTTTTCCCCCCACGTTTCTTTTTTAAGTTTGTAGCCCGCTGCTACCAAAAATTGCACAACTTCATAACACATTTCTAACAAAACAAATGTTTTACACATTCGTCACTTCAACTGGAAGTGGGTCTGCGGACAACCTTGTTACCGTCCCAGACAATTTGCTCCACTTTTGATGCAATGGGGTAAATAGATCGGGTATGTGTGTAGCTCATTCGAATAAATAATGAAACTGATTTTAGATAATTTAAAGAGAGGGTGATTAGAAGAACATGTATGGGAGAGTAAATTTCTAATTTACTAATTCAAAAATAAGATTTTATTTTCAATGTCCTTGATACTTTAATTTAACAATGAACAGCGAAATTAGATGGCAGATCATCAGGGCCCTCACGTAGAGGAGAAGGGGGCTGCCCCTCAGTGTTCTTGGGCACTAAGTAAAAAAAAATGAGTGGGTAATTCTTTTTCCGAAACTGCCAAAATTTTTGTTCAGTTAAATAAAGACCATGAAAATACTGACATGCCATCTGCAGAAATCTCGAACTTGGTCAGTAAACGCAGCAGTTTTACTGAATCTTGCTGTGATATTACAGATGGTGACACAATTTTCCATTTGCTAAATAAAGAGCATAAAAATAGTGACATGATATGTAGCGAAACCTCAATTTCGGTCGGTATATGCAGTGGTTTTACTGTCTCGTGCAGTGATTTACATATCGTATCCAAAACAAACATTATTCTAATTATTGGTGAAAAAACACTCGGTAAAAATGACCAGCTAGTCGCTAAAATCCCTCCCTCCCCCAAGCATTTTAGCTTGTAATGACCCTGCCGATAATGTATATATTTTTTATTCTGTATTATACAATCTTATTCCGCAGAATCTTTCCTATCTACCATTACCACTTAAGACATATTATTTTGCTAATAATTTTCAATTGTTTCTAAGTTAAGTGTGTGTTCTTGATTCAGGAGTAGGGTCGATTGACATCTTAGCTCAGTTTTAAATTTGCTAATTAACAATTTATGTAGCTCAATGGAAGGGAACCGAATTTTCCCATGCCGAAGGGCAGGAGTAAAAGCAGCATGTACAAGGAAGTAAGTCAATATATTTTTAAGGGTGGTATTTGCTGCATATATAAAAAATGCCTTAAGCCTCAATGACTTAAATTTTAACATCAAGACTAAAATACAAGTTCCATGTATAACATTAATGATGCAATATTTTTTTTTTAATTTGTGCTACTTTTTTTTTTTTTTTAAGGAAGCAAACGTTCCGTTTGTATAGTTCAAAACAAAGTTGATCTGGTACCGCTAAAAGGCAAAAGATCTTTGAATAGAGTGAAGACTCATTGAGTGTGCCACCGTCGCTGGTCTAGATTAAGTGTGGTCTAAATATAAAGTGCCGGCCCAAATATTTAAAGGATATCTATTGCATGTATTAAAATGACCTCAAGCCTCGAAAACTAAAACTTTAGCCTCAAGATTAAGATTCAAGTTTCATGCATGTTTGTTTATTATTAACAAATGAGTCACTAGAAAATACAGCAGTTAAGTTTCCATAGCCTATAATTCTAACAAAGCAAAAATAAAAATTACCACATTACATTCACAGTAAGTTCTGATGCAAATTAGCGTGTTTGAGCTGACCAAAAAAACACAAAACAACTTTTATTATTTGAAAAACAATATATTACTCGGCGTCGTATCCTGGATGATTATCGGGGACGGGAAAGGAGGGGGGTATAAAATATTATTGCATATATTAAAGAATGGATATTTATTGCATGTATTAAAAATGACCTCAAGCCTCGAAAACTAAAATTTTAGCCTCAAGATTAAGATTCAAGTTTCATGCATATTTGTTTATTAAATTTCCATAGCCTATAATTCTAACAAAGCAAAAATAAAAATTACCACATTACATTCACAGTAAGTTCTGATGCAAATTAGCGTTTTTGAGCTGACCAAAAAAAACAAAAAACTTTTATTACACGTCTTTGGAAAACAATATCTTACCCGGCGTCGTATCCGAGATGTTTACCGGGGACGGGAGGGGGGGTACAAAATGTTTTTTTCGGGGGAAGAGTGCTTACAAAAAAACTTTAAAACCGCATCCAAAATTTGTCTATATTCATTTTTGTTACTTTTTTACGAGCCGGACAAACATATGGGGGGGGGGATTAAACCCCTAATTCCTCTGGTTCCGGCCTTGATCTTACTTCTCCCCTTTCTCCCCCCTACTAAACAATTAATCAAACAATTTTTAAATTAATAGGGAACTTGAATGAATCCCACACCCATTATCTACAACTCATCACAATTCCTGACACATACCGACAACCGTAATAATGCAGTAATTTTGTTAATTTGTTTTATTTATTTAGGAAGCAAACGTCCCGTTTGTCTAGTTGGAAACAAAGTTGATCTGGTACCGCTAGATGGCAAAGGATCTTTAGATAGAATGAAGACGGCACTAATTGAGTCTGCCACCGTTGCCGGCCTAAATAAAGTAAATTTGAAACACGTGGCGCTGATTAGTTCTAAAACAGGATTTGGGATTGAGGAACTTATTACAAAGCTTTGGAATTCGTGGAAAAATAAAGGTTAGATCTACTCTTTTGTTTTATATGTTTTATCCATTTCCTCATTCGATTAGTTTTGTACACAATATAGTTACTATGTAATATAGTAACATAGTGCATTTTATACACAATATAGTTACTATGTAATATAGTACATAGTGCAATATACTGCACTATGCCGAGTCATAGTGCAGTTAAACTTATCGATTAAAGAGAACTTTGGACGATTAGAGTTACTATGTAATATAGTACTATAAAAAAATGTAACAAAAAAAAACTTAAAAAAAAACGTATCAAAAATTTGTTTATATTCATTTTTGTTATGCTCTTGTAGTTTGGCCAAATATTTTGGAGGGGGGGGGGTCCAAACCCCTCACCCCCCCCTCCCCTGGATACGGCTTTGTCAAGCGTCACTTTATTATGGCTCGGACGGATAAAAGACCTTAGAGCACAATAAACATAAAACAAAGCTACCTTATCGGCAGAATATACTTTCATATTGATAACATAGACATGCATTATGTTAAAAACAACAACAAGTAAAATAATAAGGGATTTATCTAAAACAGTGAAATTCTTTATGTTTTACATGAATATATTGGCTCTATAGCCAAGAGCCGATCCAGCAACTCATGTATATAAATAAAATAAAACTTATAATAAAATGCTATCTCCTGATTGAATTTCGCCGAAATAATGATTCTGGAACTGTTTTATTTCTTTAATATGAGTTTTAAAGTAAGTCATATTTAAGTAAGTCATTTTATGGTTTTGTTGTAGGGCTTTTGCGAATCTTAGTCTTCCTTGTGTACAAGCCGTCCTAGTTCAGGGTCTAAGGAAGCCTTTGAATCAGGCAGTTTGTAGAGTGCTTATTCTGAATATACAGTATACTCCCTTCTCCTTAATATAACCCTCCTCCTTAATATACACCCTCCTTAAGTATGTTCCAGAATTAATTGGAGCTAATAATTATGAGATTTAAGCATGCAACTCTCCTCCTTATATGAGTTCAAGCTTTGGCAGTGGTACTTGAAACGGAGTCATATTTAAGTAAGTCATTTTATGGTTCATTGTAGGGTTTTTGCGAATCTTAGTCTTCCTTGTGTACAAGCCGTCCTAGTTCAGGGGCTAAGGAAGCCTTTGAATCAGACAGTTTGTAGAGTACTTATTCTGAATATACAGTATGCTCCCTCCTCCTTAATATACACCCTTCTCTATATTATTCCCTGGCATTAGGAGGGGATGTGGTTGCATTAAGTTTTTCGTTAATAATTGATGCTAATAAATAAAACAAAAATACTTTACTTACTAATTTAAAACTGCATGCCAAAAGCAATTAGCAAATGACAACATGCATGATTTTAGAGAAAAGGGTTAAGTTCCCCAAAAACTCGTGTAATCTTGATGAAAATTATAGAATTAAATTCACTTTGTTTTAAGCAATAAGACCCGTATCTACAATATTTGGTGTTTCTTCGTTTTTAAGGGAAGGATGGTCACGTATGCGTGTTTGTTTCCCTTACTGGTTACTTATGTGTATTTTTTTACGTATTTGTTTCTCAGGGGTGATCGTATCGAAGCAGATTTCTTACAAGCAGATTTCAGTAATTAAGGGGCCTCCTCAACCTGGTGCTCTTGCGCTAAATTTTTACTTGTTGTCCCCTAGGCTTTTAAAGTTTCCCCTATGCTTTTAGGAGTTCAGGTCTCCACTGTTCCACAACCAGGATACAAGAAACAGAATGAGAAGCATTCATTTCGCAATGTTTCAAAATGGGAGATCTCATTTATGGGCATTTTCTTTAGACACCAAAGTTTACTTTTAAAATGTTTTAAAAGAAAATTGGTACCCATGCGATGGTCTATTAACTATAATACATTGACTGCACTCAAATACTTTCAGTAAAGGACTAAAAGCCTTTAGCTTAAAGAGCAGGTGATCGAAGAAGTGCAGCCTCCCTTAAACACCGAATCACTTCTGTTCATTTTAAGTTTTAGTGTCGCTCTTTACTTTCATTTGAAAAAGAGCTTGCTTTTTATTTCGATTTATTTTTTTAATTTATTTTATATCAAGCACATTGGATATTGGGAATCTCACTCCTCGTTTGCAATTGGTAAGCCTATTCCCTCCAAGAGGCCATTCCTTGTTACAAAGGACTTCTTAACCTCATAACGCTCCGAGGACATACTCGTTATATGTGATTAGAGAGCCCATTCCCTGCTTAACCTTTTTCTTGTTAGAAATGACTCTTCAATCCTGAGGTGCTAAGTCTTTTTGTGCTTTAGAGCGCACTAAGATCAGTAAACACATTACTTATCTGCAATTAGAGAGGATATATTATATTCCTTTCTACAGCCGAGTCCTGGCTGGTAAGGAATTTTTAAAAAGACTGTAACTCCGTTGTACAAAATCTGCTTTTTGCTTTAAATTATCTCCATTAAATCTTTTAACCTTATTTTGACCCTCTCATATTAATCTCTTTTCATACAGTTAAAATAGCCTTTACATAGCTATAAAGCTGTCTTGCTACAGTATTAGCCCATTCATTCAGAACCCATTCCCCATTCATCTTTTTTTATAGATTAAATAAAAAAAACAAGTTTTTTTAACTGAAAGTAAGGAACGACGTTAAAACTTAAAACGAACAGAAATTATTTCATATATGAAGGGGGCTGTCCCCTCCTCAACGCCTCGCTCTTTACGCTAAAGTTTTTTTATTGTTTAAAAAAATAGAGTTGTGAGAAAGTCAAACTTTAGCGTAAAGAGTGAGGCGTTGAGGAGGGGACAGCCCCCTTCATATATGAAATAATTTCTGTTCGTTTTAAGTTTTAACGTCGTTCCTTACTTTCAGTTAAAAAAACTTGTTTTTTTTATTTAATTTTTGAACGTTTTTGAATTAATGCAGGTTTTGATTTTGGCTCACCGTACATGAATAATTAAAACAAAATTTGCATATTATATTTGGTTAAATGGCTTTCTCGAAACTTGTTTAATTTTATTTACGAACGTTTTTATTAGTAATAAATATACGTAACTTAGAATTAACTTACGTAACGAACTTCTATATTCATAAATTTTTAAGGGGGGTTCGCCCCCTAGTCAATACCCTGCTCTTTAAACTATAGTTCGAATTTTTTTTCCAGTTCTTTAAAAATGACCTCTTAATCACAATCAGTTGATCAGTTGAAAAACTTGTTTTTTTTTATTTAATTCCTGATCTTTTTCTTTAATAATGCTGGGAAATCCGGCGCCCCCTTCATAGTAATGTCCCTTCCCCCATGAAAACTTCCTTCATGGAAAGATCCTTCCATATAGCCCCCGACCCTCTCCTTCCCCCAACTACCAGAAAAAAATCTCCTCTGAAAAAGTCTGTATACTTCCCAATAACCAATACTATATGTTAACATTGAGTAAAGTTCATAACTTTCAGCCCTCCCCCTGGGGACTTTGGGGGATCAAGTCATCCTAAAAGACATTTTTATCATATTTTCGACCATGCTGAACAAAATGGCTATCTCAAAATTTTGATCGGGTGACTTTGGGAAAAAAATGAGCGTGGGAGGGGGCCTAGTTGCCCTCCATTTTTTTTGGTCACTTAAAAAGGGCACTAGAACTTTTAATTTCCGTTCCAATGAGCCCTCCCACGATATTCTAGGACCACTGGGTCGATACGATCACCCCTGGGAAAAAAAAAAAAAAAAACAAACAAACAAACAAACAAACAAATAAACACGCATCCGTGATCTTTCTTCTGGCAAAAAATGGAAAATTCCACATTTTTGTAGATAGGAGCTTGAAACCTCTACAGTAGGGTTCTCTGATACGCTGAATATGACGGTGTGATTTTCATTAAGATTCTATAACTTTTAGGGGGTCTTTCCCCCTTTTTTCGAAAATCAGCCAAATTTTCTCAGGCACGTAACTTTTGATGGGTAAGATTAAACTTAAAGAAACTTATATATTTGAAATCAGAATTGAAATCTGATTCTTTTGATGTATATATTGGTATCAAAATCCCGTTTTTTAGAGTTTCGGTTACCATTGAGCCGGGTCGCTCCTTACTTACAGTTCGTTACCACGAACTGTTTGATTGTAACTTTTTGTTCAGTCGGAAAATTATTGACACGAACACATGTATAATGTTTGACTGATTATTTGTTTAATGTTTTTTTCTGTTTACGCTACGCCGTTTTAAGCCTTGAAATGACCGATTTTGTCAAAAGGATTAACTTGTTGATTAAACGAAACACTCAAGAATTACGCTTAGGTTAGATCTCAGAAAACCGGTTTCATAGCCACAGAGACAAGTGACAGGTGATAGAATAAATTTGACTTGTGTAATTTGGACTATATTTTTGCACATTAGGGGGGGGGGGGTTAGTTTGGGTTATGTTAGGGGCTTTGTCCAAACACTTTACTCCCCCTCCCCTAATGTGCAAATATATAGCCGGAATTATATCAATATACAAACTCAAGGTTATATTAAGGTTTTATTTCATTAGGATTAACCTAATTTCACTCCTTCGGTGTGTTTCGTTTTTTTTTTTCTTTTTTTTTTTTGCAAAATACTTTGCAATATATAAACTCAATTATAAAAACAAAACTAAAAAATTCACAATTATTTCGGGATATTCATTTTGTATATCACTGTATTTGTAACGACAGATTTTTGTTTTATTCTTTACTCTAGTCTTTTCTTTACTTACTAGTCATTACTTTACTTTAGCTTCTCAAATTAGTTTTTGTTTTCGCTTTATTTCTGCTAGTTTAATATTTGATAATTTTTCTTCAATGATTCCTTCCTCTGCATAAAGTATTTTCAGATGGAAAATTAACTGACACAATAAAACTTCTATTCAACTTATAAAAACTGTCTATTTAGTTTCTGCGTAAAGTGCAATTGACACTTTAGCCTTTTAAGGAATTTGATAGGGTTGCAACAGCCCTCTTGTGCACATAATTTTGGTTCGAACATTTTTGTTTTATAATGTGTTTAATTGGTGTTTAAAATTTTGTTTTGTAACTTTTTTTTGCTTGCTTCACCGTTGCTTTTACCATCACCTATTTTTAGTTTTAGGTCTAATTTCTTCAATTATAGCTGTTTCTTGTCCTTTAAGTCTGGCATGGCATAAACTTATTCTTTCTTATTCGATGTTTGAGTTTGCTCTTTACTTTTGTGGAAAATTTTGCTTATTTAGTTTCTAATAAAAGTTGCTCTGAAGCAAGGGAATTTCTTTTATAATATGTAGTTTTTATCTTTAATGTGGCAAATTGTTACGGCCATCTATATTTAAAGGCTTTTCTAGAGTGTTATATCTAGATGGCAGTATAATTTGGTGTTGAAATCTAGCTAGGATCTTTCTTCTCCAAGTTTATTGTAGCGTGGCAGGACTGCTTATCTATTTAGCTTCTTCTTTTTTGGATTAAAATGGAGATACTTTCGCAAAACCTCGTCACCGGAATACAATTCCAAGCCCTGCAGTTTGTTGTTGCAGCTGAGTTTGAGCTCTGGATTGGTGAGCTGAGATCAAACCCAATGCGTCACTACAGGATAAATCTGTCTATAAAAATTTGACATCGGTGTTTCTGTCTTCTTTCTATCAAGTAGTTTTCATCTTTGAAGTGGCGACGTGTAGCAGAGCTAGGATCATCTTTATCTAGAGAAATTTTAGAAAGCTAGAAAACTTTTATCATTATGAATGGGAACAGCTTTGCTATAATTAATAGTAGCAATTTTCGTCACAGTAAAAGATATTAATCGCTGAAACTTCATGGAGAATTACCACTCTCTTTTAAACCTAGCAATGCTGTATGCACCAAAACAAGCAAGACAGACTAGCCCCATGTGCTATCTTTTACACCTAGCAATGCTGGATGCACCAAAACAAGCAAGACAGATTAGCCCCATGTGCTTTCTTTTACACCTAGCAATGCTGGATGCACCAAAACAAGCAAGACAGACTAGCCCCATATGCTATCTTTTACACCTAGCGATGCTGGATGCACCAAAACAAGCATGACAGACTAGCCCCATGTGCTATCTTTTACACCTAGCGATGCTGGATGCACGAAAACAAGCAAGACAGATTAGCCCCATGTGCTATCTTTTACACCTAGCAATGCTGGATGCACCAAAACAAGCAAGACAGACTAGCCCCATGTGCTATCTTTTACACCTAGCAATGCTGGATGCACCAAAACAAGCAAGACAGATTAGCCCCATGTGCTATCTTTTACACCTAGCAATGCTGGATGCACCAAAACAAACAAGACAGACTAGCCCCATGTGCTATCTTTTACACCTAGCGATGCTGGATGCACCAAAACAAGCAAGACAGATTAGCCCCATGTCCTATGTTTTACACCTAGCAATGCTGGATGCACCAAAACAAGCAAGACAGACTAGCCCCATGTGCTATCTTTTACACCTAGCAATGCTGGATGCACCAAAACAAGCAAGACAGATTAGCCCCATGTGCTATCTTTTACACCTAGCAATGCTGGATGCACCAAAACAAGCATGACAGACTAGCCCCATTTGCTATCTTTTACACCTAGCGATGCTGGATGCACCAAAACAAGCAAGACAGATTAGCTCCATGTCCTATGTTTTACACCTAGCAATGCTGGATGCACCAAAACAAGCAAGACAGACTAGCCCCATGTGCTATCTTTTACACCTAGCAATGCTGGATGCACCAAAACAAGCAAGACAGATTAGCCCCATGTGCTTTCTTTTACACCTAGCAATGCTGGATGCACCAAAACAAGCAAGACAGACTAGCCCCATGTGCTATCTTTTACACCTAGCGATGCTGGATGCACCAAAACAAGCATGACAGACTAGCCCCATGTGCTATCTTTTACACCTAGCGATGCTGGATGCACCAAAACAAGCAAGACAGATTAGCCCCATGTGCTATCTTTTACACCTAGCAATGGTGGATGCACCAAAACAAGCAAGACAGACTAGCCCCATGTGCTATCTTTTACACCTAGCAATGCTGGATGCACCAAAACAAGCAAGACAGATTAGCCCCATGTGCTATCTTTTACACCTAGCAATGCTGGATGCACCAAAACAAACAAGACAGACTAGCCCCATGTGCTATCTTTTACACCTAGCAATGCTTGATGCACCAAAACAAGCAAGACAGATTAGCCCCATGTGCTATCTTTTACACCTAGCAATGCTGGATGCACCAAAACAAGCAAGACAGACTAGCCCCATGTGCTATCTTTTACACCTAGCAATGCTGGATGCACCAAAACAAACAAGACAGACTAGCCCCATTTGCTATCTTTTACACCTAGCAATGCTTGATGCACCAAAACAAGCAAGACAGATTAGCCCCATGTGCTATCTTTTACACCTAGCAATGCTGGATGCACCAAAACAAGCAAGACAGATTAGCCCCATGTGCTATCTTTTACACCTAGCAATGCTGGATGCACCAAAACAAACAAGACAGACTAGCCCCATGTGCTATCTTTTACACCTAGCAATGCTGGATGCACCAAAACAAGCAAGACAGACTAGCCCCATGTGCTATCTTTTACACCTAGAAAGGCTGGATGCACCAAAACAAGCAAGACAGACTAGCCCCATGTGTTATCTTTTACACCTAGCAATGATGGATGTACCAAAACAAGCAAGACAGACTAGCCCCATGTGCTATCTTTTACGCCTAGCAATGCTGGATGCACCAAAACAAGCAAGACAGACTAGCCCCATGTGCTATCTTTTACACCTAGCAATACTGGATGCACCAAAACAAGCAAGACAGACTAGCCCCATGTGCTATCTTTTACACCTAGCAATGCTGGATGTACCAAAACAAGCAAGGCAGACTAGCCCCATGTGCGTTCTTTTACACCTAGCAATGCTGGATGCACCAAAACAAGCAAGACAGACTAGCCCCATGTCCTATGTTTTACACCTAGCAATGCTGGATGCACCAAAACAAGCAAGACAGACTAGTCCCATGAGCTATCTTTTACACCTAGCAATGCTGGATACACCAAAACAAGCAAGACAGACTAGCCCCATGTGCTATCTTTTACACCTAGCAATGCTGGATGTACCAAAACAAGCAAGACAGACTAGCCCCATGTGCTATCTTTTACACCTAGCAATGCTGGATGCGCCAAAACAAGCAATACAGACTAGCCCCATGTGCTTTCTGAGTAGCTAAGGTTCTAAGCTAATGTATATATCAAAGTGAAGGTTTTTCGCCCAGAGAAGTATAGGTTATATTTATTTATTTGCATTAATAAAACCAATTGTGTCAAAAAAAGAAAAAAAGGTATAAAACTGACCTCTGGTGTATCTAATGATATAGACTTACTGAAATAAACTGAATTGAAAGGCAATTTCATCATGAACCCGTTTTTATAGAAAAATCCAGGAGTTTTTGGCCTTCAATTCAGGAAACGTAATAATTAATGGAACCTTTAGCGTTTAACCCCTGCTTATTTAGGTAAAGCTAAAAAGCAGTGTTGTATTTTGCCCCCCGGAAAACGGAAAAGGTGACATATTAACTAAAGTTTCGAGCTTCAACTTTAGATTAAAACGCTGCAATAATGTTGTAATTCTTAGGTTTTTAAGCGGTTTATTTAACCAAATGGAAAATTGTGGCACCATCCGTAAAATCATGGCAGGAGTTGGTAAAACTGCTGCGTTTACCAACTAAATTCAAAATTTCTGTAAATGACATGTCAGTATTTTCGTAGTCTTTATTAAACTGAACAAAGAATTTTACCGACTTATTTTTTTTTTACCGAGTAACCAAAAATATTGGCTCCCCCCAAACGTGACGACCCTGCACCTATCCATGCTCAGTACCGAAGGTACTTCTCTACCCTCACTTTTCTACTTCTCTACCCTATTTGTTACAAGGATATTACCAAATAACTTAAATGTACGCCCTCAAACGTTGTTGTGTCTGTAGAAAAATGTACGTTCTAGGATTTCTTATAAGCTGGAAATTAAGTTTTGTATGTGCCTCAACCTATTAAACCTGTCTAGATCCGAATAGGGAAAATTATATTCTAATTTAAATAAATTTTGTGTTGGTCAACTAAGACTTAAGTAGAGTCTTGGGATTTTTGGTATTGAATTATGCCACATATTTCGGATTGTCAGCCATTTTTTTTTTTTTACCTTTAGCTTTACAGTAAGTAGTTACTCTTTAGGCAGCTTTTGAAATTTTAAAGTCCGAACCCTGTAGCCTACGGCGAGGTATCTCGGGTATACGCTACCCAAAGCATTAAGATACGTTCAAGCTATATGCATTGTTACAAGGATATTACCAAATAACTTAAATGTGCGCCCTCAAACGTTGTTGTATCTGTAGCAAAATGCAAGTTCTAGGATTGCTTATAAGCTGAAAATTAAGTTTTGTATGTGCCTCGACCTATTAAACCTGTCTATTTCCTTAGTTTTATCGTATCTATTGTCTTTCTTATTTTTTCAATTGACTAAATGACATTTATAGGTGACATCTACATTTTGGGTTGTACTAATGTCGGAAAATCATCACTATTCAATGCATTATTACAGTCGGATCTATGCAAATCAGACGCTGTAGATCTTATAGATAGAGCCACAACTTCTATTTGGCCTGGAACAACTTTGAATCTTTTAAAGGTAATAAAATGGCTACCCATTTACTCGATTTTACTTTTTGAACAAAAAGTTTTGAATTATTGCCTCTAACTCCCCTTACTCCCATTTAATCTCTCATCGGTATTTTCCCTCATTGGAAGACCATAACACGCAAAGTGTGTCGCTTGGAATTGTTTAAAAAAAATAAAATAAAAACAATCTTTTTAGTCTACACCCTCACCCCTCCCCCTAGAATGGTTTTTAAGACATTTCAGGCATTTTTTTTTAATCCCACCTCCTCTCCTCTCGGAGACCTTCAAATTTTCTTTAAACATATCTCACAATTTATCGAATGTCACCTACTCTTTTCTTAATAAAAACAAAAAAACTTCAAAAAAATCAATCTATTAATATTACATAAAAAATAGGTAGAATCTTTCATTATCTTCCTACTTCATTTTCTTTACGGAAATGTTAAGACATTTGAGGCATAAGTACGACTTTTAGTCTTTTAGATATTTTCATCTTCAAGAAATTATTTTTTTATTTATTTGTAAGATACGAAAAGTCTCTGTTGCCTCTTAGTTCATTGTTTCATTGTAAGTTCTTGGTTTCATGACAATAGTCTAATGCCTAACCTAGAGAAGTCGGAATTTAGTGTTTTTTGGCAGAAGTTTGAAGTCAGTAAGGCGTGTGTCATTTTAAACTATTAATATTAGAATTTCCTCCATAAAAAGAGTAGATGTATTCAGATGTTAAGGTATTTATATAGATTCAACTTTGTGGTTTAAAGCACATATTAGTAAACTTGTGGCAACAATGTCCAGGAATCGTTGTTGTTTGTGTCGATTGAAGTTTCTGTTTCCGTACCAGATCATGAGGATTTTATATTTTTCATTAGTTGAGTGTTATTTTCAGCATTGCCCGAGCGTTTGGATCTTGACTTTTCCTTCACATTTACAAGGACTCCAAATTGTTCAAAATAAATCAATAAGAATCCTGGACCATTTTTTAACACACCCTAGGAAGACAGAAAAATTATCTGAAACTAAAACCTCTTTTTTATTTCTAAGTATTCTTGATTTACAACAAATTTTTCACCTTAATTTGGGCATATGGTTTTTAAATATCCAACTTACTGATTAATTTTTTCCATAGCACGAAACTTTTGGTTAAAAATAAACATAGCCATTTATGAAGAGCAAGGATAAATGCCTTTCCCGTTTGTTAAAAATGAAATATCAAGACTAAGTCTGAGATATCAACTTCCCCAGATTGCCTACAAATCTAAGCTATTTGATATAGCAAGTGAATCACCATCACTCTATACATATAAAAAAGAAATCAAAAGAGATAGTTCCTTCCACCTAAAGTAGCAGGGATTGAATGCATTATTGATTTATTTATAATTTGTTTTGTAAATCCCTTCCCGATCTCCGTGAGTCAATATTTTCCTTGGTTGTTTTTTCTTCTTCTTTCTTTCTTCTTCCTTTCTTTATTTCTCCCTCTGTGCTCCGTGAGACTTATTGAAGTGCAATTTTTTGTTTCGTTTATTATTAAGGAGACGTACGAATTGCCTCTCTGTCTCCTTTCTACTAACTTTGTGCATAGCATTTTTGGTTAATGAAGTCAGGTCAAGTCTTGGTAACCATAATCAATATTAGCACTAATACTTGGGCTATTTTTAATAGTCTTCCTTTTCATCACCATCGTCACTGGTGATGATGACTTTTGCGTAATTTTTGTATTTTAATCAATCAATAAAGGACTAATTTTAGATGAAATATTTTTCAAATTTACGCTTTTTAAAGAATTTATCGAATTTTCTTACCCCGATTGTTTTGTAATCCTCGTGAATTATTAGAAAGAATGAAAAATTCTTTAGCCTCTTCATGATCTAATAGTTATTCATATTTTTATCTTTCTTTCTACCAGGAAAAATAGAAATCTTGGGGTCATGGTATCTTTCTTTCTACCAGGAAAAATAGAAATCTTGGGGTCATGGTATTAAAATTGCAACAATAAAAGCTATTATATTGAATTCATTACTAAATTAACTTCGAAACTAACATTTATAAGTGTTATATTCGAATAGTTGTTTTTTTCAATTTTAATTCCTTACCACCGTATTAAGAAACCCTTTAAACGCAAGTTGGTTACTTTCAATATTTTTATGTAAATAAGCCACTAATTTTATATTGATTCTTCAAAATGGGAGGGTTGGCAGAAGTCAATTTGGTTGCGTAAGTTCTACTTTGTTCTTCCACTCCTTAGGTAAGTATGGATTTTTGGAAACAAAACGGGCTTCCTTAGGCTTTAGCTCAGTTACTCAGTTTTCAGCTCAGCTGCTCACGGCTCTTTGGAAGAGTGGAAATAACTCGGAAGTTTGGATTAGAACTAAACTTTGGTTCCTGTAAAAAAAAAAAGAAGAAACATTCCTACACCATTCCAAACCGAGAAGCATACAAGAAGACATGAAATCAATCTTTGGTGCCCAACCACAATATTAAAAGGGTGGGAATCAAATTAATTCAAATTAAATTCAAAACCAAATCAGTCCCTTTAAAAAGTAACTTTTCAATTTTAGGTCTGGGGATCCTTTGTACCTTCTCTGGAGGGGTTTTCAAAGAGAGGTTCTTTATCAAGTGACCTCCGCAGGAGGTGGGAGTGCGTTTGTTGGATGTAGTATTGCAACCTTTAAAATTTTCTTGGAAGTAATACTTTTCTCTCGTTTTGTAATCTTATTTTTGCCTGTGTTGTAGCAATTTTTATTTCAGATGAGTGGCAACCCTGGTTGGAAGACCAAAATTGATTTATAAATGCAATATTAAAAGGGGAATTGTGATAGGATTTTTTTTTTTCAAAGAAGGAAATTTCAGATTCAGAAACACTACATTTCAAAACTTGACTCTTGAATTTTAAGGGGAATGGTGGCTTTAGACATTTCTTCTCAGGGATTTTTAGGGAGAATATCCAGTAAAAAATAGACTGCTAAAGTGGTCAGCAGTACACATGTTAGGCATTGCGTTACAGCACTGAGAATTTTTTCAGTTATCGCGCTTCTTTTCGTCTTGTAGCAGTCATTTGTTTGTCTAATATTTAGTGTGATTCACTGGAGCGGCAACTCTGGTTAGTTAGTGATCATGTGTACATGATCACAAAGTCAATAGGGACGTATCATAGGATCTTTTCTTCCCAGCGTTTATTTTGTGTATGCTTTAACGTATATTTTGCCAACCACTTTAACGCAAGTTTTTACTTCTTGGGGTGACCGTTAAATTGTTGTTATTGTCTCTTTGTTGTAATAAATCTCTATCTCAGAGGTAGAAGCTTAAGATGAAGCTACTGTACATTTTAGAATACTATTTTCAAAATTTCAGAAGGGTTTTTTAACCTTTATTCTGAAAATTTTCTAGAGAGAATATTCTGTAACAAATAGACTTTTGCAGTAGTTGGGAGCACACATATTAGAGATAGTGCTGGAGGGCTGAACTTTTTTCCGTTATTGTACTTTTCCGTCTTGTATCATTTATCTATCTGTCACGTAGTGAGCTTCATTTATTGAGGTGGTTACCTTGTTTGATCTCCCTTCCCCCGAATCAGTGTGCTCATATGAACTCCCATAGTTTAGTTCTAGTAAATAAAGTTTTTTCTTTCAAGTTTCCATTGGCATCTCCCTCTGCTATTCGTGTTTATGAAAGGACCCAGCGATTAATAGAAGAACGTGAAAAGAAAAATCTAGAATTTCAACTCCAAAAAGAACAAGTGGAGAAAACTCAAAATCCGGTCTACGCCTCGTTGATGGGTGAGTTATTTTTATCATGCTTGTTTTTTATCACATATACGTACATGTTATCGTCCATGTTTGTGTTTTATGACATATACGTACATGTTATCGTCCATGTTTGTGTTTTATGACATATTTGTACATGTTATCGTCCATGTTTGTGTTTTATCACATATATGTACATGTTATCGTCCATGTTTGTGTTTTATCACATATTTGTACATGTTATCGTCCATGTTTGTGTTTTATCACATATATGTACAAGTTATCGTCCATGTATGTGTTTTATCATACAGGGCTTAACCATGGATTTTCTTTTAATGGGATGTTGGGCTGTGCTGACAAAGGGAGATACAGATGGGTGGGATTTTTTCTCCAATGATACTCTAAAGGCAATCCCCCCCCCCTCGGTTGCGAGTTTTGGTTACTTTTGGGCTGTATCGCTCCTTACAATTGAACAATTACCATGAACTTTTTAATGTTGCTAAAAAAATAAGTTATTACGGATAATTATAAATTACTGATATTACTGATAGATACTGATAGTATATATTACTGATGCTGATAGATGCTGACACTGATCCATACAGATATTACTGATAGTAGATATTACTGATCATGGGAAAAGTCAAAATCCAGTTTACGCCTTGTTGATGGGTTAGTTTTTTTTGTTCATGCTCGTGTTTCATCACACGTATTGCATATGTTTATAATCCCTGTTTGTGTTTTATTGTTCATAGGCACAATAAATTTTAAAGGGCTTCACAAGTTTTTTTTTTTTTTTTTTTTTTTTTTTTTTTTTTTTTTTTTTTTTTTTTTTTTTTTTTATATATATATATATATATAAATGGGCTGTTGAATAGTCTAAAAGAAACCCCGAAAGATTGAAAAATTTAGAACTAAACTGATAATTTAAGAGGAAGAACAAGAACAGATGTTGCAGCCGTTGAACTAAACAATGTTTAGAAAAATGTGGGTGCCAATAGCAAGAAGCAGATCCAGACCTCCCTCCTGCCTTGGAAAAACATGTCCTTTTGGCGAAAAACTTTTAACTAGAAGGGCTAGATCAGGAATTTAACCCCCATCCCCTTAGGACACCAAATTTAAAGAAAAACGCAAAACCACTAAATTTAGGGGAGAAATAAGTTAACACTAGATTTAAATAAATGTCCAATATTTGCCCTCTTTGGATAATTTTTTGTGTACATACCTCACAGATTAATGACCTTTTTATATTTACTTTGGATACACCCTTGCTTTAAATATGTGCTATAATTTAGCAGATTAGAATCAAAAGTCAGAATTTCTATATTTGGTAAAATTCCCCGATGCTATTTCTGAAAATTGTCCCCAATTTTCTGATTTGCAGTTGCTGTGAGACCCTTTATTTAATTTAAGCGAGAAAAATATTAAATAATCCACGGACAAGAAGATAAGCTAGTCTATGGGATGTGAAACACCTAATTTGGCTTAGATAGATCCTTACGGAACTCCAGATATAAATCCTGTTTATATTTGCCCTTTTCTTTTCACGAAAACTTTGCTTATTTCTATTTACCTTAGAGGCTAATTTATCTGTATGAAAGGAGGTTTTGTCCTTGTTATTGTTTTGGATTCCTCTATGTAAAGTACCAAAGACAGTGAAAATGAAATCTGATTATTTGTACTATTTAACTGGGAAGTTACTTGCCCAAATATATCTTAAAAATTAGTAATCGATAATTAAATTTTTAGTTAAGAATACCTTCATATTTAGCTGTCAAGTTTTGATAGTGATGGGGGCCAAATTTAAAATAAAGAAACGGGATTCAGCAAAAAAAACAACAAAAAACTGTGGAACCAAGCAGCTTTACAAATTGTAGCTTTCATTTGAAGGTATAGCTTTGTTCAGAGTTTTATGAATTAGTAATCAACAGATTGTTAATGTTAGAACTTTCACAGACAGAAAGTGTTGTCACATTTAGCCATTTAGTTCTGCTTTTTCATTTTCGCGGTCCAACACGGCAACACATATGAACATGTAATACTGCTCCAAAAATTTCATAATTTTTAAACAGCCAAAAGAAAGGTCTTGGAAAGTTGCAATTTCAGAGACGACTAAACTTAACTTGGGCCCGGGGGGGGGGGGCAAGAATGGATACAAACTTTTTGTAATTTTGTAGGTATAACAATCTAGTTATAACCAACACGGTGTTTGGTCATAAAATGGCTCATACACTAACATGGTATTCACGTGATGGTTAGACAGCAAACCTTATTGATTATGTTACAGTAAACCAAAGACTGGCAGGATCAATACAGGATACTAGGGTATATAGGAGTGCTGTTATTGACGTTAAAAGTTAAGATCACCATCTGGTTGTTTCAAGGGTTAGTTTAAAGCTCAAATTTCGGAAGGGTAACTACCTCCCGGGAAGTTATGATGTTGGTAGACTCTAGGATGAGAATCTCAGAGAAACTTTCCAGGAACAGTTGAATACTAAACTTGAGATTTTAAAATTTGATAATGTGGAAGATGGTTGGAATAATTTTAGGAAAATAATTTGTGAAGTTGCTGAAGGTGTCGTATGGAAGAAAACTAGGACTGCAACTAAGAATATTAGTGAAAAAGCTTTCTGTTTAATAGAAAGGAGAAAAGACTTGTACAAGAATTATCTGAGTGATAGATCATATGAAAACAAAAGGAATATAAAGAGTGGAGAAAGCATTAAAATATGAACTAAGGAGGTGTGAAGTGGAGGCCATGGTAAAATTGCCGAGGATCTGGAAGATGCAGCTAGACAGCATAATAGTAAAATATTGTACTGGCATGTTAATAAATTGAGAGGGAGTAGTCAATGCGGACTTGGCCCGGTTAAAGATAGAAATGGAACCACAATTTGCGATAACGAAAGAATTAAAGAGAGATGGGCAGAACATTTTGAGAATTTGCTAAACCGAGATAGAGTTGCAGGTAAAGATATAGAGGAAAATGAAAAAGTATGCGATACTTTGGATGTGAGGGAAGATTTGTTTTGCGAGGAAGAATTAACGACAGTACTAAAAGAATTAAAAAATAATGAAGCTCCAGGTGCTGATAGGGTAGTAAATGAGTTTCTTAAATATGGTGGCTCTGAGGTTAGAAGCAAGTTACTGAAGATTATGAATACGATTTTTGAAAAAGGGGAAGTACCAAACGATTTTAGGAAAACCTTAATCAAGCCACTTTATAAGAACGGTGATAAAAGTCAGTGTGGTAATTATCGAGGCATTAGGCTGGTCTCTGTAGGTAGCAAATTACTTAGTAATATGATACTTTTTAGACTGAGAGATGCTGTAGGCAAAGTTTTAAAAGAAGAACAGTACAGTTATAGAAAAGGTATAGGATTTGTAAGAGGATGCGTCAACCAAATTTTCAATCTTAGGTTAATAATTGAGAAGTGCCTGAGTTGTCAAACACCTTTGGTCCTTAGTTTTATAGATTATGAGCAAGCGTTCGATTCTGTTGATAGAAGAGCTATAGCAAAGGTTTTATCCTTGTATGGTATACCAGACAAATACATTAAAGTGATTAGTGCTATGTACGAGAATAACACGGCTGCAGTTAAGGTAGGAAATGAGGTTAGCAGCTGGTTTTGTATTAAATCAGGATTTCAGCAGGGCTGTGTTCTATCTCCCTTTATATGGATTATTTTGATGGATTTTGTATTAAGGAGCACATGAAAGGTAATGGGAGACCACGGAATCAAATGGGGAGGAAAAAGTCTCCTGGACTTAGATTATGCTGATGATTTAAGCATCCTAGAGGAAAGTGTGAGCAAAATGAATGAACTTATAGGGGTTTTGCGAGTTCAGGGTGCTAGAATAGGTTTGAAAATTAATGTTAAGAAGACTAAGTCACTAAGGCTAGGAATAAGTGAAGATGAGTTGCCCTTTTACCGTTACATGGAGAGGGTCTTCAAATTTTAGTTGTGCTTTGTTTTAAGGTTTGAAATTTTTTATAGTATCCTTGGATTTTTTTTTTTTAGTTATTTTAATGTTATTACCTTGCACTGAGGACGGTCAAGCGGAGGTCTTGACCGAAATATTTGCATTTTAGTCCATATTTTTCACTGGCTTGTATAATCCTCGTTTTTCTCTTTTTTTACTATTTTTTCGTTTTATCATGATTAGCCAGTGTGGTTTTAGAAATTATTTACGAAAAGGTGACGTTGGGTGATGAAAAAATTGATCAAGTGGGCAGCTTCACTTACCTTGGTAATATTATTAGTTAAGATGGTGGGAGCAGTGCAGATGTTAAAAGTAGAATAGCCAAGGCTCATGGTGTTTTTTCACAATTAAAAAAAAAGTTTGGAAGATTAGGAAGATAAGTCTGCAAACCAAGAGTAGAATATTAGAAGCTACAGTAAGGACAGTAGTCAAATATGGCTCTGAAGCATGGGCACTTCGAAAAGTGGATAAAGATTTGCTAGATGTATTCCGTAGAAATTGCTTAAGGATTGTTCTTGGTACCCGGATGACTGACCGTATTTTAAACAATAGGCTGTACGAAAAATGTGGTTCAATACCGCTCTCTAGGGCTATAACGAAAGAAAGGTTGAGATGGCTAGGGCACGTTGTTTGGATGAAGGATGACAGATTGCCGAAGATTGTTCTTTTCGACCAACCGTCTAGGGCTAAACGAAAAGCAGGTCGTCCTCGTCTGGGGTGGGAGGACGTCATAGAGAAAGATTAAAAGAAAATGGGAACTTCGTGGGAGGGTGTAAAAAGGTAGGCTTTGAATTGCTTGGGATGGAGGAGGAGCGTGCGTAGCTGTGTTGGCCTCAGGCGGCTTGATGCTGCGGTGAGTTGTTAGTAGTAGTAATAGTAATCATACAGAATAATAAAGAAGCTATCTAAAAGTAGAGCTTGTTCATGGAATAGAAAATACTTAGTTAAAAAAAAGACAAGACAAAAAGGAGATAGTTCCTTACTGCAGTTCAGACACGAAATCTTTTCAAATTTGATCTTTACTTGTCATAGAAAACGTCAGTTATTTGTATTTTAACTTAGAGGCTGATTTAACTGTTTAAAAGGAGGTTTTGTTGTTGTTAGTTTTGTGAAAGAGTTTACTTAAATCAATCGTACAAAATAATAAATAAGTTATCCAAGAAACAGAACCTGTCCATGGGATGGAAAACAGGCAATTAAAAATGGAGTTCTTTGCTGCAGTCCAGACGCAAAATCTATTTAAATTTGCTCTTTACCATTCATGGAGAAAGTTTGTTTATTTTTATCTTAAACGCTAATTTGACTGAACCAAACAGGTGAGGAATGATTGAAATATTAAATGACTAAAGTATTTAATGAAAAATAACTAAAGTATTTAATAAAAATGACTAAAGTATTTAATAAAAAATGACTAAAGTATTTATTAAAAATTACTAAAGTATTTAATAAAAAATGACTGAAGTATTTAATAAAAAATGACTAAAGTATTTAATAAAAAATGACTAAAGTATTTAATAAAAAAAAATGACTAAAGTATTTAATAAAAAAATGACTAAAGTATTTATTAAAAATTACTAAAGTATTTAATAAAAAATGACTAAAGTATTTAATAAAAAATGACTAAAGCATTTAGTAAAAAATTACTAAAGTATTAAAAAAAATAGCTAAAATATTAAATTAAAAATGACTAAAGTATTAAAGAGAACTAGATTATATTAGAAATAGATCTGGATGTTGAGCTAGATGAACAAATTTCGCTACTCCACATCAGACTTAATTTTAGTACACACCTTTATGTCCAGTGCAAAATCTTTCTTTAAAATTCTGGATTCGCTTTTCAAAATTATACCCAAAGCCTGTTTCATTAAAGAACCATCATTTTATTTCAATCCTCGTCATTTCTGCTTAACCATATCTTTTTTGGTTAAAAAAAATTTCTCCAGTAAAGAGTTCTGATCTTACGAAGAGTATAGGTGTAGTTGGGGAGTTCTTGAGAAGGAAATATGCTAAGAAAACAATTTTTAATTTATAATATGTAGAATAATTGTAGTTTACATATTTTGCATGCAGTTAAACTTTTCTTCACTTATTTCAGTGTTGTTCAACTTATCGAACAAATTTATCCTCTTTTTTTTAATAGCCATCCATTCGGTTTTGAAAGTCACGTAATCATTCCTGAAACAGCACTCTATGAACAAAATTTGTTTATAGAGCTCTATAGAAATTGCAATGGCGAATACACAACATTCATTAAATACAGAGCCATCTACATATTGGGTTAGGTCTTCTCTTAACATGTGCCATGAGAAACGACTATAGATGGCGTTTCATTTTAGAAAAATGGTCAGAATCTTGAATTTAAACGCTGCATTAGGAAACTTTTCAGAATTAAAGAAACGCTATTGCGAAAAGTTGATAATTTTCTTTTTTAAAGAGCTAGATCACACCACATTGGAATGATTCCTAAAATAAACAGGCTTCGGGTATATTCCTTATGATTTATGGTAAGATAAGGCTAATGAGACTAGTAGGTTATTTCTAATTACCTGGGGCGTTATAGGCCTGAACGTTGAAGTAGACCTGAGTTCTCCCCCTCCCCTCCCCTCTACACATGACACCAAAATATTTTACCTTTTTTCAAGAAATCGAACATTCGCATTCTAAAGGCAACGCGCATTTATGAGAACAAAAATTGGAACGATTCCAAAACTTTTGCACTGTTTAAGCACAATGGGAACGAACAAAATGGTTAAAAAGAGTTAACTTTTTTCCTTTTATTTGTTTGCTTTTATCTCATAAACTAAAGTCGTTATTTTTAAACAGAATCTGATTTTTAAAACAGTGGGTAATGTAAATACAGCACCAAATTCAGACAAAACCATTGAGTGCTATTGTTTAGGCTTGTAAGCTATCTTCTGATAATGTCATATGAGAAGATACCATACAAACCTGCACAACCTGTAATTTGGCTCGAACCAAATTAAAAGCAGGATGTCATAAGATGGAATATGAAGAGATTATAAAGAAATATTTAAAGGGAGTAGGAACCTCTTTGGGTGAGTAAAGCTCTATACAGAATGGTGTAGAGGGAAGTGTACACTGTGCCGGACTCAAGTGGGTACTGCAGCAAGTTGTCAGTAGCATCAGTAGTAATTATAGTAGTTATAAGTTTCAAAGCAATATTATCATCCCAGCAATATCCAGAATTCTGGATATCTATTATCCAGGATATCTGCATATCATTGTATATTAAACAGTCATTGTAGATTCATCAGTTATTCTGCGCCTTTTATGAACACCACTTGTTTCACATCAATACTATTTTTTTATATTAATACTGCTTCTATTATGTTAATATTACTCCTTTTATATTAATACTATTCCTTATATGTTAATATTACTCCTTTTAAACTATTCTTTTTATGTTAATATTACTCCTTTTATATTAATACTATTCCTTTTATGTTAATATTACTCCTTTTATATTAATACTATTCCTTTTATGTTAATATTACTCCTTTTAAACTATTCTTTTTATGTTAATATTACTCATTTTATATTAATACTATTACTTATATGTTAATATTACTCCTTTTATATTAATACAATTCCTTATATGTTAATATTACTCCTTTTAAACTATTCTTTTTATATTAATATTACTCCTTTTATATTAATACTATTCCTTTTATGTTAATATTACTCCTTTTAAACTATTCTTTTTATGTTAATATTACTCCTTTTATATTAATACTATTCCTTTTATGTTAATATTACTCCTTTTAAACTATTCTTTTTATG
The DNA here is from genome assembly GCA_027921565.1 of Artemia sinica. Taxonomy (NCBI): domain Eukaryota; kingdom Metazoa; phylum Arthropoda; class Branchiopoda; order Anostraca; family Artemiidae; genus Artemia; species Artemia sinica. Next base: position 44,494,184 of record CM051272.1, on the reverse strand, counting down.
TTAATATTACTCCTTTTATATTAATACTATTCCTTTTATGTTAATATTACTCCTTTTAAACTATTCTTTTTATGTTAATATTACTCCTTTATATTAATACTATTCCTTTTATGTTAATATTACTCCTTTTAAACTATTCTTTTTATATTAATATTACTCCTTTTATATTAATACTATTCCTTTTATGTTAATATTACTCCTTTTAAACTATTCTTTTTATATTAATATTACTCCTTTTATATTAATACTATTCCTTTTATGTTAATATTACTCCTTTTAAACTATTCTTTTTATGTTAATATTACTCCTTTTATATTAATACTATTCCTTTTATGTTAATATTACTCCTTTTAAACTATTCTTTTTGTATTAATATTACTCCTTTTATATTAATACTATTCCTTTTATGTTAATATTACTCCTTTTAAACTATTCTTTTTATGTTAATATTACTCCTTTTATATTAATACTATTCCTTTTATGTTAATATTACTCCTTTTAAACTGTTCTTTTTATATTAATATTACTCCTTTTATATTAATACTATTCCTTTTATGTTAATATTACTCCTTTTAAACTATTCTTTTTATGTTAATATTACTCCTTTTATATTAATACTATTACTTATATGTTAATATTACTCCTTTTATATTAATACAATTCCTTATATGTTAATATTACTCCTTTTAAACTATTCTTTTTATATTAATATTACTCCTTTTATATTAATACTATTCCTTTTATGTTAATATTACTCCTTTTAAACTATTCTTTTTATGTTAATATTACTCCTTTTATATTAATACTATTCCTTTTATGTTAATATTACTCCTTTTAAACTATTCTTTTTATATTAATATTACTCCTTTTATATTAATACTATTCCTTTTATGTTAATATTACTCCTTTTATATTAATACTATTCCTTTTATGTTAATATTACTCCTTTTAAACTATTCTTTTTATATTAATATTACTCCTTTTATATTAATACTATTCCTTTTATGTTAATATTACTCCTTTTATACTATTCCTTTTATGTTAATATTGCTCCTTTTATATTAATGTTACTCAACAACAGGCTACATTACTGGTCTTGACGTAAAACGGACGCGGCATGAACACTTTGTGGTTACTTTTGCTTTGTGCAATATCAGTGTAAACCATGGATTTATAGAAATAACAAATCATTTCTAAATATTTCGGAATTTTAGGAAAAATTGGAAGGACTTTTTTGTCAAAACAAGAAAGAAAAAAAATGGAAGAAGGAGAAGGTGATCCATTTTCCGTAAGTTCGAATACAATTCCATCAACTGGAGATCCTCGTCCAATATATGACCCAAATGACCCACGTGAAAATCGGCCTAAATTCTGTCTCGACTCGCCAGGCACGGTAAACAATGATCAACTTTTGACACTGCTTACTATGAAAGAATTGGAGCTTGTGGTACCCCGAGAATATATACGTCCAAGGAGTTTCTTAATAAGGCCAGGAACGACTTTGCTTCTTGCTGGTCTTGGACAAATTGACTTTATTGATGGGAATAATTATATTATGTAAGTTTATTCTTTATGGTTGAAAAACACGTTATTTGGCTCAATAAAGCTTCTTGGTAATTTTAGTGCCATTTCTTAAAACTTATTAAAATGTAATTATTGTAAATTATTCATCCACCCACATTTTGTGCAATAAATTTATGAATAGATAAAATATCGATGTCGATAGTCTTTTAAAAAGACCGGGAAAGACTATGCTTCTTGCTGGTCTCGGAAAAATCGACTTTATTGTCCGAAATAATAAGATTATGTAGTTTTTTTTTCTTAATAGGTAAAAGCACTTTATTTGGCTAAAAAAAACTTCATGGTAATTTTACTGCAACTTTTAAGACCATAATCAAAATTGCAGTTATTGTAATTTTTATCACATTAAGTTTTAGTGCAATAGTTTTTCGATAGATAAAAGATTGATATCGATTCTATTGATATCGATAGAGATTGTCGCAATAAGGCCGGGAGTGACTCTGCTCCTTTCTCACATCACACAAGTTGACGCTATTAATGGGAATAATTATAGTAATATAATTATGGGTATACTATTTATAGGGAATAAAAATCATTAAAGGCGTTTTTTAATAGATGAAAAAGGCTTTACTTAGCTGAATAAAACTTCATAATAATTTTTATTATACTTAGTTTTTGTATAATTTTACTTTAATGTACTATAATTTTATTAATGGATTTACTTTACTACACTGTTATTTTACTGATAGATAAACAGATCAATAAAATAATATAGGTAGATTTAAGTGTGCTATAATCAAAATTAGGTAAATTAGTAAAATTGAATAATACAATTAAAGCTATAGTAATTCTTTAAGGTTTTTTTATTAGGTTAGGAGAAACACTTTTTGTTTGGCTCAATAAAACTTCATGAGGATTTAGTACAGCTTTTAAAACTTAACTTGGAATGCAATCATTATATTTAATTGTCACCCCAGTTTTTACGTTATGGTTTTGGGAAATTAGTAGAATCCATTTAATTAAATTAAAATTGAAACTAGATAATTACATTATGTAAGTTTTAACAACACCAAATTTTTTTTTTTGCCTAGGACTAGGACTGTCTTTGCCTCCTGAGCCACCCAGGTACTGCCAGGTAGTTGCTGTGAGACCAGACGCGGACGCCTCACTCGGCATCTAGATTCCTTATAGTAGATTCCAATTTATCTTAATCTCATGCCAGCTCTTCAGCAAACCAGAGCCACCAGCTCTCCCACTTTCTGTCAAACTTTCGAAATCCATCAATGATATCAAGGTCGCCTTTGACATTTGCCCACTAATTCTTCAATTGACCGTCAGGACGTCTGTGCTAATATGACAGAGGCCCAGCTAGAAGCACTTGCTCGATAATGTGGTCTTTGGGTCTTTCTAGGATATGGCCACGTCAGCATTTGTGATTCTGTCGGAGTATCGAATCCTCATGGTTTCGCGTAAACAGCGGTGATCAAAGACTTTCATACCTTGGAAATGAAGCATCTTCAGTTGCCAAGTCTCAACTATATAGAAGAGAACAGATCTAACAGCTGCTTTATAGACACAAATTTTTGTCCTCAAATTGATCTCTTATCCGTTCCACAAATGACAGCAGAGTTAAGAGAAGATGGCCTGGGCTTTGTTGATTCTGCTCTGCAGGTCAAGGTCACAGCCTCCACGGTATTCTATTAGCGAGCCAAGATAAATACAGCTTTCGACTTTTTCTAATTCCTCTCCTTAAAGCACAAGCTGATAATCCGACTGTATATTCAGGTCCATGACTTTAGTTTTGACTCTGTTGATCTTCATACCAAGTACCTGAGAGAAATATGCTATTTCATTTTGCATTGCTTGGGCAGTTGCTGGATAACAGCAAGAGCAATAATGTCACCCGCGTAGTCCAGGTCAGACGCGTTAATGCCTAATCCCGTAATGACACCATCAAAACTCGAGAGTGACTGGTTATTGTCAATGTAAAGCTGCTTTTGGTAGTCTGTGGTCATCCATACACAGGATGGGCATCCATTGTCAATGTAAAGCAGCATAGGTCATCCATTGTCAATGTAAAGCTTTTGGTAGTCTGTGGTCATCCATACGCAGGATGCTCATCTATTGTCAATGTAAAGCGGCATAGGTCATCCATTGTCAATGTAAAGCGGCTTTTGGTAGTCTGTGGTCATCCATATGCAGGATGGTCATCGGTTGTCAATGTAAAGTAGCATATGTCATCCATTGTCCATGTAAAGCGGCATAGGTCATCCTTTGTCAATGTAAAGTGGGTTTTGGTAGTCTGTGGTCATCCATACGGAGGACATGTCCCAGTTATCTCCATTGTCAAACTCTGATGGTGCCGGTCACTAGAGGTTGTCGTGCCATGTCATTAATGGACCGGCTTGCTGCCTGCAACCAGTGGATTTTCAGTATTCTATAAAGGCATGTGGTTTTAAAAGCTAGGAGCTTGTCTCTCTTGTTCTTGATTCGGTTGACATGCCTCAGGGGCGTAAAGTAGTGTTGGCATACCATTGCTGTTAAAAAGACCTAGCTTTAGGCACAGAGAAAATTTCTGATATCTACATACTTGACGTTGGTGTGTCATTTACTGATTGCTGAGGCATTTGCTTATCCTTTTCTGGTAAGCAAGTCTTTCACTGTCGCGCAAGTGTTTTCGATGATACTATCTACGTATTTGAACCGCACAATCTGTTCAACATCATAGTCGCCATAGTCACCAAATATTATATACATCAGAGTCACTAGTTGCAATGTATTTGATTTTCTCTCCGCAGACCAAGATAAGTTGGCGTTTGCAGTAACCTTATCTAGTAGTTCTTGAAGCGCGTTTTTTTTCTTAACTCAAGCACTCCTATGTACAGTACATCAGCAAATAAAATTATAATTCGATTAGAATTGCGCTACTCTAATTAAAATCACTAAAATTGAAATCAAATAATTATATTATGCAAGTTTTTTTTTTATTTAATAAGAAGAACTTTTTATTTGGCTGAATACTTTATGGGGTTTTAATTTAAGTTTTTAAACTCAAAAATAGAGTCATTTTAGTTCTTTCGTCACTCAAAGTTTTTGCATTTTAATTCTATTTTTAATGAAATAATATAATCATTTATCTATCGCTGCACAAATACATGAATTTATAACTGCAGTTATCCAGAAGAAACATGGATACTTCTGTTGGGTTTTTTTTTTTTTTTTTTTTTTTTTTTTTTTTTTTTTTTTTTTTTTTTTTTTTTTTTTTTTTTTTTTTTTTAGAAAGAGAAAAAATGAACAGGGCTTGAATGAGGCAGAAACAGAACACAATGTTTACGGAAGATTTAAAAGTAATTGTTGTGATAGTTTGATTAAAATCTCTGGATCTGTATCTCATATTTGGGTCTGGCAAATCGTCTTCAATCTGAAAATTTCTTTACAAACTTCCCCAACCCTTAATTTAGGTCCTAGATCGTTCCTCAAACTTTAATTCATGAAACATAACAACTTTCTGAGTAAGGAAAATCCTTCTCCTTTCGGCTTTTATTAAAAAGCATATCAGTGGTCGGAGAAGATTTCTCCAGAATTAGAAATTTTAGTCTTGAGTTAAACAATCAGATTTATCTAGAACTTTCAGGGAACTGACAGGGAACATCCGAAATTTTGATCGGGATAAAATTTTGTGGAAAATGTAACGTCTTTGGTTGGTTTTTCTTCTTATCCACCAAACTGGTTATTGTGTATCATAATATTCAAACAGTTCGTGGTAAAATACTGTAAGTAAGGACCGACCCGGCTCAATAGTAACCGAAACTCTAAAAAACGGAATTTTGATACCAATAGATACATCAAAAGAATCAGATTTTAATGCTGATTTCAAATATATAAGTTTCAACAAGTTTAGTCCTATCCATCAAAATCGTATCCTGAAATAGTCTTATCCTGAGAAAATTTGCCTGATTTTCGGAAAAAAAAGGGGGAAACACCCCATAAAAGTTATAGAACCTTAAGGAAAATTACACCATCAGATTCAGCGTATCAGAGATCCCTACTGTAGAGGTTTCAAGCTCCTGTCTGCAAAAATGTGGAATTTTGTATTTTTTGCCAGAAGAAAGATCACCGATGCTTTTTTTTTTTTTTTTTTTTCTTTTTTTTCCTTTTTTTTAAGGGTGATCGTATCAACCTAGTGGTCCTAGAATATCGTGGGAGGGCTCATTCTAACGGAAATTAAAAGATCTAGTGCCCTTTTTAAGGGACAAAAATGGAGGGCAACTAGGCCCCCTCCCACGCTAATTTTTTTCCCAAAGTCAATTGATCAAAATTTTGAGATAGCCATTTTGTTCAGGATGATCGAAAATATTATAACTATGTCTTTTAGGATGACTTAATTCCCCAAAGTCCCCGGGGGAGGGCTGAAATTTATGAACTTTATCCAATGTTTACATATAGTATTGGTTATTGGGAAGTATACGGGCGTTTTCAGGGGGGATTTTTTCTGGTATTGGGGGGGGGGGTCGGGGATTATGTTCTTTCCATGGAGGAAGGGACATTGTTATGAAGGGGGCGCCGGATTTCCCAGCATTATTTAAAAAAACGATCAGAAATTAAGTAAAAAACAAGTTTTTCAACTGAAAGTAAGGAGCAACATCAAAACTTAAAACGAACAGAAATTATTACGTACATGATTAAGTTTGCCCCCTAGTCAATACCTCGCTCTTTAAGCTAAAGAATTTTTAGTACTTTTATAAGAGCTATTTATTCTAATTAACGGCCTTTGTGATAAAGGGGTCATTTTTAAAGAATTGGAACAAAATTCGAACTTTAGCGTAAAGAGCGTGGTATTGACTAGGGGGCAAACCCCCTAATATACGTATTAAAAATATATGAATATAGAAGTTCGTTACGTTAGTTAATTCGTAAGTACGTATATTTATTACTAATAAAAACGTCCGTAAATAAAATTAAACAACTTTCGAGAGAGCCATTTAACCAAATAAAAGTTAAATTAATATGCAAAATTTGTTTTAATTTTTCGTGTACGGTGAGCCAAAATCAAAACATGCATTAATTCAAAAACGTTCAAAAATTTAATAAAAAAAACAAGTTTCTTTAACTGAAAATAAGGAGCGACATTGAAACTTAAAACGAACAGAAATTATTCCGTATATGAAAGGGCTGTCCTCTCCTCAACGCCTCGCTTTTTACGTTAAGGTTAGACTCTTTCTCACGACTCTATTTTTTAAAACAATAAAATACTTTAGCTGATTCAATTATCCTTTGTTTTTTTATTTACTCGTATTATATTTACGAAATATATACTTACTTAATATACGCTGAATACTTAACGCCATTCATCTGAGGTCAAACAGAAAGCAGATCGAGCCAAAATAAGGCTGGAATTGGTCAGAAAAAGAATTTAAAGGGAATTAAAACTTCAATTTAACAGTATTTTGAATTTGATAGTATTTTAATTAGAGATGGTCAGATAATGGGGTGCTACCATTTCGACTAACCGTCACAAGCAATAAACGTCATAACATCTAACCATCAGAACCACTAACTGTCATAACATCGCCAAAAAATTTATAAGTTATATAAAAGTAATAAGTATATAATAGTTTAGAAACAAATTTCGGCTATAGATTTGCACATCAGGGGGGTGGGGGTAAAGCATAGCATATATTAAATACGTAACTTAACCTAGGTACCTTTTCCCCCCTAAACCTCAAAAAAATAAAGTTTTAAAATTTTAGATGTTATGACCGTTAGTGGTTCTGGCGGTTTTTTCTGTCGATGTTGTCCCGGATTTTGTCGATGTCCTGACGTTAGATGCTATGACACCTTCCCCAGGGAATATCTCTGAAAATAAAAAACTGTTTTCTAAAAAAAATTTCTAACTTTTTTCAAAATGAGACATTTTCAAGAGGTAAATTCAGAAAGTAAACTTCTTCGTTCTAGCTTATTTTTATTTATAGTCGAATTTTTCTAAATGGCAAGTAAACGACATAAAGGGAAAATTAACGGCCATAGTTACTCACTCGTTAAATACAAATAGTTTATTTTTATTAACGCTAATCTGTAAATAATTTCTGAGACCACACTGGTTAAGCATGACAAGATAAAAAAAAAACTCAAAAAGAAGAAAACATGACCATGTTTACAGTCACTGAAGACGAATATGCAATGCAAATATTCACTGGCTGTAAAATCCTCGCTTTTCTTAATTTCGAGTTTTTTCTGACCTTTGTAACACTAACTTGATATTGTTTCCGTTTTTAGTTTAACAGTATTCTCCTCCAATTGTCTTCCTGTTACTGTGTTGCCGACAGAAGAAGTGGAAAACTTTTTTGAGGAATGTGAGAATACACCTTTGATAGCTGTGCCGAGTGGTGGAGAAGAAAGAATGAAGCAGTGGCCCTCTATCGAATTTAAAGAGTTTGAAATGAAAGGCATGTGGTGGGACGAAAGCTATGCTGACATTACCCTTTCAAGTGCTGGTATAGTTTTACTTTTTCTTTTTTTTTTACCTTTCAGTTTATAATTTGAGTTTTGCTTTTTAAATTTACTTCTTTAGTTCACTTTTACTCTCATTTTACTTTTATTTTTTACTTTCAGTTTTACTTTTAAACTTATTGTTTCAAAGTGCAACAGACCGAATATCATCATTCACATGCTATCTATAGTATATTCAATGCTATTGTGTCTGAGTTTGTATCTTTGCTGGTAACTTGAAAAAGTTTCTGAATTATTTTGAGGTCTTTTCCTGTTGTTGTTTACCCTCTAAAGATATATATTTTGTCAAGTAGTGTTTGTATGATCTTCTCCGATTATTAGAATAAGCCCTTTTCCCTGGGTATTTTCACCATTGCCATCTTTTTTCTCGGGTAGATTGGCATGCCATCTATAGTATCAATTTTCTATAGCGCCATTTTTGATTTCTTATCGTTAAGAAACGTACTGGGAACTAGCAGAAGAGGGGAAGGAACCTCCCGCAAGTGACGTATTGTACCCGCCGGTATTAAGTTACCCGTAAATTGCGGGGGACATTTGAGGGGGTCCTTACACTTCCCTTGTTCCTAGGTTTCTTAATTATGCAAGTATTCAGCATTCAGTGCTGATGGCGTGGACCGCTGGAATGCTGGTTTATTGTCCTGTTCTGAATTTTGTCCAAAACAGTATCAAAAAAAGCTTTTCTACAGATATTTTGAAGAAACATATGTCTGAATTTTTCACGCTAGCCCAGGTTTCTGAAGCAAGGAGCCAAATCTTCCAGTTTTGCCATCCTGGGGAAATTAGCCTAAGAGATTGGGTACAAATGCGTTTATTAATAGTGTCTCCAATATTATCGATACTATTGCAAAGTATGATGCTGACGATGTTGGTGTACCAGTCTTTGTTATCCGCCACCCTTGTGAAGTACCACTTATTCCTGTCGATGCTTTTTTTGCATTGAGTTGCCGTGTAAACTCCTTTTTGTCTGAGCTACGCTCTTTGGCTGAGTGTGTGAGAACTCTCCTGCCTGGAACAATTGGATGTTCTCCGTCGTTAATGCAAGAATATACTGTCTCTTCAAAACCGTCCTATGCAGTTATTCTAAAAAACCCACCTACTGACCTCAAAGATCCTATTGAGCGCAAAGAGACCCTTGATACCCTGGATGGTCATGATTGTATCGTAAGTGTGAGATCTGATCCTGTCAAGAAAAGGTGGGTAGTCCATACCCGAGATAAAGCCTCAGCCGTCCCTCTCGCCGCCGCTGCAACTAGTCAGCTAAATGTATCCACTCATGTCCTTAATCAAAAAGTGCTTGTTATTGTGAGTAACATCCCTGTTGTTGTGCAAAAATCAGAGCTTATTAGTATGATTCCCGGTCTCGTTGATGCAACTAAAATTGGAAGTTCCGGATCCTTCCGCCTTGAATTTCTAGACGATGCTGCCTTAAATAAAGCTATAAACGAAGATTTATGTTTGGGATACGGGCTTTCTAAAATTAGACGTTTTCAGAAGTTACCTCCTAGATGCTACCGTTGTCAATCGCCGAACCACATTGTCGGAAATTGCCCACTCCCATCAACTAATCAAAAGTGTTCACGGTGCGCTGCTGGACATTGTAACACACGTGATAATCCTTGCACTGAAAGCCCGAATTGCGCCAACTGCGGGGGAAATTATGTTTCCTATAGTCTCAGATGCCCAGTGTTAAAAAAAGCTCTGAATAAGGATATAAAATGATTGTTAGTGGCAATATATTTCGCTTTGTTACACTTAATATTAACGGAACCAAAGACAAAGATCTTCTTATTGATGAGCTTCTTCATTATGATATAGTTTTCCTGCTGGAACATTTTCTAACTAAAGCCAATACAGATACTCTTAAACGGTCACCCACCCACCTCACGTTTCTACGTGAAGCTAAAAAAACGCGCGGTGGACCCTCTGGGGCCTTGCAACTTTAGTTCGCCTCGCTAAGAAACCTGAGCTTATTTCTTCTGATCATAATTTACTGGCAATAAAATGCGATAATATTGTCCTCATCAATGTCTATATGCCATGCAATCGCAAGAACAATTCTTCCTTATCCTTCTTCCCGGGTTCTTGTAAGCGACTCAGGACTCTTCTGCTAAGAGTGACCAGTCAGGGATTAAATTGGATTGTGGCTGGTGATATTAATGCCAATCTTTTTCCCAATCTGAAAGAAGTGACCTGTTTTTTGATGATTTGCCTAGTGGCTATCAGTTAGTCAATAAAGATAAACAGTTTACCAACATTCATAACCGTGATGGTTCTAGATCAAACCTTGATCACATTATAGTTTCAAGGGGATCTCTCGTGGTTCCTCCTGTCATTGTTTTGGATGATAAAATTGAAGATGATCACTTGCCTTTAACTTGTGAAATTGAGTCGCCTGCTCTACTGGCTTATAACCGTTTCGTTACCATAATAAATGGTTTGATAAGCCAAATTGGAAACGAGTAAATTCTGAAGTTTATTTGTATGTTCTTTGCTCGCTATAATCAAGCCTGAAAGTGCCTTTTTACCTTTTACAAACCTATGTAAGGTCACCGACAGCTAAGATTGATTTAATGGTTACTATTACCAGATCGTGCATGTAGGTGACATTAAATAAATTATGAGATATTTGTAAAGAAAATTAGAAAGTCACCGAGAGGAGATGAGGTGGGAAATTATTAAAAAAAAAGAAAAAAAAATTACCAGATCGTGCATTGTTTGAAGTCAGCTGCTTCAGTTTCATTTCCTGTTGAACGTGTTAGGTTTCGCACCAGAAAACCGTTATGGAATGTGTGCCCAGAAGTGAAAAAAGCTAAACAACGCGCGAAGTTTTGGCTTCGCCTTTGGATTGCTTGTGATCGGCCCAGGTCTGGTGAAGTATTTAAAATTAAGCAAAATTCGAAACGTCAGTTTAGATCTTCTTTGCGTCAAGCCCGCCTGAGTGGTTTGGATGGCCCCTCGGATCGGAAGTCTTGGTCCAATGTAATTAAAAGCAGCAAGTGTATGCCTGCTACCGTTTCGATTATCCAAATCAGTGATTTTGTTGCTCATTTTACTCGTTTTTTTCTACATTTAATCATTCTATCCAGTCCATGTTTTCTTCCTTATTGCATAATACTGTTCCTCGAGTTCTTCGGCAAGTCCATATATTGTCAATATCTAGTGGTGATATCTAACGGGCTCTTCAGAATGTTAAGAAATCAATTGCGCCTGATATGGATGGTCTGTGTTACAATCACTTCACCATTAGGTGTCCATTATTGTTAACACACACTCAGCTCCTATTCCAAATGTGTTTAGCCCAGTCGTTAGTTCCAGATAGTTTTCTTTCGGGAATCGTAACATCAGTTTTGAAAAAGGGAAAGGACGCAGATCAGTGTTCCAGTTATCGACCAATTACAGTGTCCTGTTTCATGAGCAAGCTGTTCGAGTATGTCGTATTGCCTGAAGTTTTGACTAAATGTGATTTTTCTGATTATCAAGTTGGGTTCAGAGCCGGTTTTGGTTGTTCTCAAGCCCATCATATACTTGGTCAGTTGCTAGTCTCGGCAAAAATGCAAAAAAAGCCACTTTTTTTTGCTCGGTTGATATCTCGGGCGCTTTTGACAACGTTGTACATTCGCAAGCGCTTCACTACTTAGTTAAAGCAGGAGTTAATTCTTCCGTAGTACAAGTTCTTCAATATTGGTATTCCAACTCGTTGGTTTGTTTAAAATGGATGTCTTATATATCCGAGCCTATCTCAGTAAAGAAGGTCAGGCAAGGTGGTGAGCTGTCTCCATATATTTTTAAAACTGTGCATACGGACTGTTTGCGAATGCTGTCTCCTACTGTGTTTTTAGAAAATAGTGCTGTTAGTCACATTGCCTATGCTGATGATGTTCTGCTAGTTAGTCATACTAGGTCAGGCCTCACAAAGAACCTAAATGTTCGGAATAATGCTTTGAGTATGATTGGGCTTTCTGTAAATGCTTCAAAATGCGAGTTTCTGTGTTTTAATACTTCTAACCCTGCTCCTTCTTTACATGTGGTTACAATGCTACTCAAGTGTGTCTCAAAGTTGAAATGGCTTAGGATTACTTTTTCTGATACACTTTCGACTACATGCTCGTCTCTGGTCGCTAGCGCTCTGCAGTGCATTCGATTCTCATCTGGTAAAATCTCGCCTAATAGAGGGAGGTACAGCCGCCGATGCTTATGTAAACTTTACCATAGTTTTTGTTCTGCAATTCTTTTTTTTTTCCGGTTTGCAGCCTCTAATGCGCAAAAAAGACCGTCTTCAGCTAAGGAGAGGCTATTTTAAATATTGTAAATTCCTGCTATATTTGCCAAGGTGGTACAGAAATCACAAGATTATTTCTCATTTTGGACTTATCGACTCTCTAGTGCTGTTTGACAACATCGCTAAGGATCTGAGGACCAATACTCCAAGGAAGATATGTGCCAGTGACCCCCTCACTTGTTTTTTCCCAGATTAGTGATTCTATGGATATTGTTAAGTTATTTATGTTGTGTTGTCCTTATTATTTTCTTGTGGATAATATTATTTAGTTTTTTCTTTTTTTACTCCGCATTTATTTTATATTGCGGGTTACAAATAAACTTACTTACTTACTTAGTTATTGCTGTCTAGAACTGCATTATAAAAATGAAAAAAAAATTCAAGATCGGTTGGGGTTGGGTAATTATGAAAGTTTGACATTTTAGAATCCCTGCCTTCTTCACACCCTCATCTGTCTGCCTCTCACTGTCTCTCTTTATTGAGAGACATACATAGCTAAATGATTTTTGATAGCAATGGATTGTCATCTAAAAGAGATAGATTTTGGGAAATATGGTTAAATAGGAAATAGTTCGTGACTGAGTTACTCTTCTGGATTATAAGACGGATTATCTTGATTATCTAGCTAGTCATCAGACGAATTTATTTGTTCTTCATTTTGTAAAAGATACTCATATAATACAGAAGTATACGAATATATTATTCTAATTTTGTGGAAAATATTTATATTATATAACGTTATTGTTGAATTTTTATTCGGAATTTCGGGAAAGCATATCCTCACCATTGCACCAAAGGTAGTATCTGACAATTTTGCACCTCCGGGGTATTTGACTAAAATTGTTACAAAGCTGTCCCCAAAGGGATAATCAGCAGGGCAATATAGATCAAGAGGCCCAAAGAAGGACTAAACATACCCCGCTGATCCTCCCCTTGAGAGCAGATCGGCAGACGTTTTTTTTTACTTTTTTAAAAAATTTGGAAATATCAGATTCGACCCTTAGGGGGGTAACAGTGACGATATTCACATTACACTGTGATATGTTACTGCTGCTACTACTACCACTAACAACTCATTGGAACCCTAAGCCGTTTGAGACCAAGACAGCTCCTCCTCAGTTTAAGTCTATTTTGAAGCCTCCCTCTTTACATCCTCCCAGGAAGGTCCCATCTTCCTTAAATCTTTCCTTACGACATCCTCCCGGCCCAACCGGGGACGACCAGCTTTTTATTTGGCTTTAGACGGTTAGCCGACAAGGACAAGTTTTGGCAATCCGTCAACCGTCATCCACAGAATGTGCCCTAGTTATCTTGTCCTTTCTCTCGCTATAGCCCTAGAAAACAAGGTTGAATCACATTTTTCATACAGCTTACTATTTGAGATACGGTCAGTCAGTCAGGTACCAAAAACATCTGTAGGCAATCTCTCTGGAAAACATCTAGCAAACCTTCATCCGTCTTTGGAGTGCCCATGATTCAGAACCATACTTGACCACTGTCGTTGGTGTAGCATCCAATATTCTAGTCTTGTTTTGCGGACTTATCTTCCTATTTTTCCCTACTTTTCAACTGTGAAAAAACACCGGGGTCCTTGGCTATTCTTCTTTTAACATTTTTACTGCACCCATCGTCTTAGCTAATAGAACTACCCGACGGTAAATGAAGCTGACCACTTTATTAATGTTTTCAGTACCCAAAATCACCTCTTTACCTTCATTTATTCATAGTCCAAGTGACTCAGTCTTTTTGACATTCATTTTTCAAACCAATTCTTACACTCTGAACTTGCAAAACCTCTTAAGGTCCATTCATTTTGCTAGCATTTTCATCTAGGATGCTTAAGTCGTCAGCAAAATTTAAGTCTTGGAGAGTCTTACTTTCTCATTAGATTCCAATTTCTCCTACTGCCTTTGCTGTGCCTCTAAGAACAAAGTCTATCGAGATGATCCGTATAAATGGGGATAGAATGCAAACCTGCTTAAATCTTGATTTAATATGAAGCCAGCTACTAACCTCACTTTTTACCTTAACCCCAGCAATATAATTCTCATACATAGCACTAATCACTTTAATGTATTTATGTGGTGAACGCTACAAGGATAGGACCTTGACTAAGGCGTCTCTGTCGGCTGAATCAAACGCTTGCTCATAATCTATGAAACTGAGAAATAATTGTGTTTGATGATTAAGCCACCTTAATTATTAATCTAAAAGTGAAAATATGGTCGACGCATCCTCTCCCATTCCTAAAGCCACACTGTTCTTCTCTTAAAACTTTACCTACAACATCTCCAAGTCTAAAAAGTATCATCATATTGAGTAATTTGCTTCCTACAGAAACCAAACTAATGCCTCTTTAAATATCACAAACACTCTTATCAGCTTTCTTATGGAGGGGTTTAATTAGTTTTCCAAAAATCGCTAGGTACTTCCCCTTTTTCAAAAATCATATTCATAATCTTAAATAACTTATCTCTAACCTCACAATATTTAAAAAACTCATTTACCATATTATCAGTACCTGGGGCCTTATTGTTTTTTAATCGTTTTAGTAGCCTGCTGTCACTAATTCTTCCTCACAAAATAAATTTTACTTCACATCCAATATGTCACAAACGTTTTCATTCTCTTCTGTATCTTTTCCTGCAACTTTGTCACGGGCTAGTACATTCGTAAAGTGTTTTGCCCGTCTCTCTTTATCTCTTTTCTTCTCGCTAACTTTGGCCCGTTCCTAACTTTAATTGGGACAAGTCCAGATTGATCGTTCCCTGTGAATTTATTAACATGCAAATACAGTATTTTGCTATTATGCGTCTGGCTGCATCTTTCAGATTTTCGGCAATTTTATCCATGGCCTCCACTTCACACCTCCTTAGTTCATATTTTACTCCTTTCTACACTTTTTTTGTATTCCTTTTATTTTCATATGATCTATCACTCAGATAGTTCTTTTACAGGCCCTCTATTAAACATTTTTTCCTCTCTATTAAACATAAAGCATTTATTCGAATATTCCTAGCTGCGTTTCTAATTTTTTTTTTTTCCTAAGACACCATCAGTGACTTCACAAACTTTTCCTAATTTATTCCAACGTCAAATTTTAAACTCCAGTTTAGTATTCAACTTTTCCTGGAAAGTTTTTCTCGAATTCACATCCTGGAGTCTACCAACGTCGTAACTTTGCGGAAGGTAGTTACCTAAATTTCAGCTTTAAATTAGCATTAGACACTACCATATGTTGATTTTTACTTTTTAACATCAGTAACAGCACTCCTATATACCCTAGTATCTTGTATCGGTCCTTCAGTATTTGGTTTACAATAGCATAATCAATAAGGTTAGCTGTTTTACCATATTGTGAATTCCATGCCAACTTGTGAGGCATTTTATTACCAAACACTGCATTGGTTATAACTAGATTGTTATACCTACAAAATTACAGCAGTCTTTAACCATTAATGTTCTCTTTTCCCTTACCAGATTTGCCTAGGCTAAGATACCATCTATCCCTATTTCTGCTGACTTGGGCATTATATTTACCAATATGAACCATGTTATAGTCATGTACGGTTATGGTTATGTATATATTACATTACAGTGGTATGGTAAGTTATGTTGAAATATACTATTGTTTATGAGAAGCTGCAAGGCTGAATTAGTAAGCTTACGGTTAGTTAAGTCCAGACTGTTAAAGTTGAGCGGAATTGCTGTGTCAAAATTCAAGTTGTGACTAAACTTTGGATTCATTTTCTAAACTAAAAGGGCTCGAGGTCCAGCGTCCTAACCTAAAGGCACTTGCGACTAATTTTGATCATGATTTTTTTATGTCTTGGCCTATTCTTTTAAATGACAGCTTTGCTAAAAGATTTATTAAGTTATATATTTTGTATGGCGGACAGGATTGTTGAATGATGGCACTTTTTACAATGACAAAAAGAATAAGCAATAATGGTTTGTCAGATGACCAGAAATACCAATGACACTTTTTGTAATGACAAAAAAAACAATGCCACTTTCTCTGATAACACGAAAAAAACGATGACACTGTCTGCAGTGATGGAAAAAACAATGACACTTTGTCCAATTAAGGAAGAAAGCAATGGTACGTTGTCCGATGCCAAAAAAAGGTACGACACTTTCTGTAATGACAGGGAAAAAACAGTGATACTTCGGCCAATGAAAGAAAAGACGATGACACTGTCTGATGACGAAAAAAAAAACAAAAAAAACAATGGCACTTTGACCAACGTCAGAAAAATCATTAAAAAAAAAATTACGAGCAAGACTAAATAAACATGGAATATACTATTTAATAGCTCAATTCCTTCAGAAACTCAAATTGCCCCCTTAAATCCAATCTGTGGTATCTACCTTTTGGGGCAGAATCGGGCTAATATTTCCTCACTAGACTAAAAATTAAAAAAAAACATATTTGATTAAAAAATCCGATTGGTTGGATTTAGATGGAAAAATAAGTGATACAAAAAGTGATAGCAAAACAGTTTTGTGGCAAACTTTCTAGAAACCGGTGCCAAAGATGCATGTGGTCACATGTTGAAATCAGTGGTGCTGAAAAATAGTGCCAAAGATGCATGTGGTCACATGTTGAAATCAGTGGTGCTGAAAAATAGTGCTAAAGATGCATGTGGTCACATGTTGAAATCAATGGTGCTGAAAAATAGTGCTAAAGATGCATGTGGTCACATGTTGAAATCAGTGGTGCTGAATAATAGTGCCAAAGATGCATGTGGTCACATGTTGAAATCAGTGGTGCTGAAAAATAGTGCTAAAGATGCATGTGGTCACATGTTGAAATCAGTGGTGCTGAAAAATAGTGCTAAAGATGCATGTGGTCACATGTTGAAATCAGTGGTGCTGAAAAATAGTGCTAAAGATGCATGTGGTCACATGTTGAAATCAGTGGTGCTGAAAAATAGTGCCAAAGATGCATGTGGTCACATGTTGAAATCAGTGGTGCTTAAAAATAGTGCTAAAGATGCATGTGGTCACATGTTGAAATCAGTGGTGCTGAAAAATAGTGCCAAAGATGCATGTGGTCACATGTTGAAATCAGTGGTGCTGAAAAATAGTGCTAAAGATGCATGTGGTCACATGTTGAAATCAGTGGTGCTGAAAAATAGTGCTAAAGATGCATGTGGTCACATGTTGAAATCAGTGGTGCTGAAAAATAGTGCTAAAGATGCATGTGGTCACATGTTGAAATCAGTGGTGCTGAAAATTAGTGCTAAAGATGCATGTGGTCACATGTTGAAATCAGTGGTGCTGAAAAATAGTGCCAAAGATGCATGTGGTCACATGTTGAAATCAGTGGTGCTGAAAAATAGTGCTAAAGATGCATGTGGTCACATGTTGAAATCAGTGGTGCTGAAAAATAGTGCTAAAGATGCATGTGGTCACATGTTGAAATCAGTGGTGCTGAAAAATAGTGCCAAAGATGCATGTGGTCACATGTTGAAATCAGTGGTGCTGAAAAATAGTGCTAAAGATGCATGTGGTCACATGTTGAAATCAGTGGTGCTGAAAAATAGTGCTAAAGATGCATGTGGTCACATGTTGAAATCAGTGGTGCTGAAAAATAGTGCTAAAGATGCATGTGGTCACATGTTGAAATCAGTGGTGCAGAAAAATAGTGCCAAAGATGCATGTGGTCACAAAGATGCTAAAGATGCATGTGATGCATCTTTACACAAAAAATAGTGCTAAAGATGCATGTGGTCACATGTTGAAATCAGTGGTGCTGAATAATAGTGCCAAAGATGCATGTGGTCACATGTTGAAATCAGTGGTGCTGAAAAATAGTGCTAAAGATGCATGTGGTCACATGTTGAAATCAGTGGTGCTGAAAAATAGTGCTAAAGATGCATGTGGTCACATGTTGAAATCAGTGGTGCTGAAAAATAGAGCTAAAGATGCATGTGGTCACATGTTGAAATCAGTGGTGCTGAAAAATAGTGCCAAAGATGCATGTGGTCACATGTTGAAATCAGTGGTGCTGAAAAATAGTGCTAAAGATGCATGTGGTCACATGTTGAAATCAGTGGTGCTGAAAAATAGTGCTAAAGATGCATGTGGTCACATGTTGAAATCAATGGTGCTGGTGCTAAAGATACATATGGTAACATGTTGAAGTCTTTATCTATTTTCGGAAAGATTTATACCGCTGGAAGATGTTCTGTATATCTCAGGGTCCATTAATGTACCGTTCTAATATGACTACCATCTCTGTTTCTTTCTGTTTGGCGACAAATAGCCCATCAATTTAAACGTCAAGGCCAATTGATGACGAATCGTTCTGAAACGCTGCTCTCCAACATCTCCCAAGTTAATTTTACATTTTATTAATTGATTGATTAATCCTATTAATCCAGTTAATTAATGTACTTAGTTTAATGTATTTACATGCTTCCAAGGATAACAACCCGATAAAGTCTATGACTTTTAGCCCATGGATGTATTATTTCATCTGATGTCTGAGAAAGGTATATTATTTCTCCTAAAATCACTTGGGGCTCTATGGACCATTTTTAAGAAGTTAATCTCTCTTGTCTTTTCATGTTAGCTGGTACGCTATCTATAAGGGCTTCAAGAACAGTTGGGCCCCCGCACCTTTCAAGAAGAAATGAAAAAATATTGGCCTACAATAGCACTTATTCGTTTTTTAAAGTGGGGGTGGGGACATGACACCTGAAAAACACGCTTTCTTATGTATAATAGTTCCTAGGATACCTACAAAACAGTCTTTGGGAAATAACTTCTATTATTATTATGTACTTACAGGTATGCTTGGTATACCCCCCCCCCCACCCTCTCCCCCTAAAAAAAAACAATTAGTCAGAGTACCCATCATCACTCCGGTCGGGATTGACCTGGAGATGTACCATTTCGTGTTTTCGGGCTTGTCTGGTATCATAATAGACGAGGTAAATCAAGCAGTGTTTATTTTATTGTCGTTTCTATATGTTTATTTTAAGTATATGATAATATATATATATATATTTTTGTCTAATAACTTTACAGATTGAAATAGTAAACGGCTAATTTACTTTTAGGATGGGTTGCTGTGACGCTTGGTGCAAGAAAAGAGGCGAAGATCCGGGTTGGGACTCCTGATGCTCGAGGAATTTACATGAGGAAGCCACCACTATTACCAAGAGCAGTTAATCTGCGCGGCAAAAAAATTAGAGCTAGTCCCGCTTATAGGGATCATAAAGTGGTTTTCAGTCACTGACTTAGTCAAAGGAGTGGACAGAAATTTGGCAACGCTGTACCTGAAAACAAAGAATAAAAGGACTCTACGACCGTTCCTTGCTTCTATCCTAGTTAATTTTCATTAATATTTTCTTGAAAAAGTGTTTTCTGATGTTTATTCACGCTATAGGAATTTGAGCTGTTATCAGCTTTTAGAAAATGTTATTTGACTCCTACTGCTGTTTGGTATCCGTCAGTAAAACCAACTTTTATATTTGAAAGGACTTAAAACCAATCTTCGGTTACTTCTTTAGCCTAGGCTACTGTTGTTAAGATTGAAGAGAAGCCATTACGCTTTTCATATATATATATATATATATATATATATATATATATATATATATATATATATATATATATATATATATATATATATATATATATATATATATATATATAGCGTAATCGCTTTTTTTCAACCCTAACAACAGTCGTCGGTCATTGGAGTTAAAACCAATCTATGGTTACTTCGTTAGCCTAGGCTAACTGTTGTTAGGATTGAAGAGAAGCCTTTACGCTTTTCATATATATATATATATATATATATATATATATATATATATATATATATATATATATATATATATATATTATATATATATAATATATATATATATATATATATATATATATATATATATATAATATATATATATATATATATATATATATATATATATATATATATATATATATATATATATATATACATATATATATATATATATATAAACATTTATATGACAAGCGCAATCGCATTTTTTTCAACCCTAACAACAGTTGTCGGTCATTGGAGTGAAAACCAATCTTCGGTTACTTCGTTAGCCTAGGCTACTGTTGTTAGGATTGAAGAGAAGCCTTTACGCTTTTCATATATATATATATATATATATATATATATATATATATATATATATATATATATATATATATATATATATATAATATATATATATATATATATATATATATATATATATATATATATATATATATAAACATTTATATGACACGCGCAATCGCTTTTACAGTTGTCGGTCATTGGAGTGAAAACCAATCTTCGATTACTTCGTTAGCCTAGGCTACTCTGTCGTTAGGATTGAAGAGAAGCCATTACGCTTTTTACATATATATATATATATATATGTATGTATATATATATATATATATATATATATATATATATATATATATATATATATATATATATATATATATATATATATATATATATATATATATATATATATATATACATTTATATGACAAGCGTAATCGCATTTTTTCAACCCTAAAAACAGTCGTTGGTCATTCCGTAACAACATTGTTCCGTCATATGTCAACCTAGGGCTTCAAATGGCTAAGAGAACTGACAGACTATCTGAATTACCTTTACTGCATATCTTATCTTTCTTATTTCTGCGCATGGGTAATATACCATCATGAAGAAGTGATAATAATCATTTTTTATACAACTCTGGAAAAGCTATGCCAGTTTTGCCTCTCACAGACACTATCTTTCGTGGCTTTACTTTAATTATGCTTTCAAGTTTTGATCAATTTGACCAAATTTTTTACTTGGATCGTACTGAAACTTACAAAACTGATTCTCTATTCTAATCAGTTTATATCATAGAACTTTCTATACCATTTTACTTTGTTGCTCTATTTTTAGTTAAATCTACCTATATAATTGTAAATTTCGGTAACTCCCAGCCAATCACTGATGTGAAAATAATCATGTGTTATCTTTTTATGGCTGTAACAACAAAAATTGTTGCAGCCAGTGCTGGTATTTAAACCTCTGAACTTTCCTTGCCTCTTATTCCTGGGTGTACCTAGGCTATTGTTGTCAGGACTAAAAAAAAATAGTGTCACGCTTATCATGCTTTTTTTATAAAAAAAAAAAAAAAAAAAAAAAATCGAAAAAAAATTATTTATTTCAGTCAGTTTGTAGAAGAGATCTTTTCTGCTATACTACTGAGTGGCTCCTTTTTTCATGAAATCTGCCTGTATTATCGGTAATGTCAATAACTTCTAGCCCATGCCTAGTGAGTCATTTGACGTAATGCAAGGGTTACCTGAAATGAGTATTTCTCCTGTCTACGGAAATTTTAATTATTAAATTTAACTTGAATTTAATTGATTAAATTAAATGGAAAAAAAATCCAAATATATTTGGTTTTAGTTTTATTGTTTTTGTAGTTTTATGATAGGAAAAATAAACATAAATAATTTCTGACACCACACTGGCTAAGCATGACAAGATAAGGGAAGATTCGAAAAGAAGAAAAAACGAGGAAATTTACAGCCAGTGAAAATTAAAATATGATTCAAACATTTTGGCCAAGACCTCAGTGCAAAAACAAAAAGGACCTTAAAAAGCAACCGCCAAAATAAATAAAAACCAAACCTTAATAAAAACACTGAAGTAAAAGTAAGACCCACTCCAAGCAACAGTGAAAGGGTAACTGATTGAGAAATAAAAAACTATCGGCTACTGGCAAAAAATCATTTGCCATTCATAGTTGGATTTTTTTTTTTTTTTTTTATTTTTTTTTTTTATCAGTTACCCTTTCACCGTTGCTTGGAAAGGGTCTTTCTTTTATTTTACTGGTGTTTTTATGGTTTATTTTTTTTTTAATTCTTGTTATTTTTAACGTCCTTTTTGCACTGAGGATGCTCGAGCGGAGGTCACTTGCAGATATAGCGGTCATTATACAGCGGAGGTCCCTTGTCACTAGATAATCAACATATCCTAATATAAAATACGCACAATTGTGAGTCTCACCTTCAATTTAGGATGTCAAGGTCTTTACCGTTATTTACCTATATTTTTCCATTGGGTTAGTCAGGTGTGTCTATAACATATTTATTCAAGTTAGACTAAGGTAAGTTTGGCCCATCTTGTTGTTGAGAAGCTTCTGTTCCTGAAGTGACAGTGCTCGATCATAATATTGTTTTGGATAAAATTTGTGCAATTTAAATTTTGCTAAAATTGCACCAGAAAGGTGCAATTGCACCCTTCTGGTGCAATTTAAAGTTTTCTAACTTTATGAAGTTATAAAAATCTGAGTTTCTAACCTGTAAGAAATTTATTCCGATTAGATTAAGACAAGACACGTGAGGTTCAACTAGGCATCAAGAAGGCCCAGCACCAAGTGCTTCAATTGGGTTTTGTCTTTGTTGTTTGGTAGATCAAATTCTAGCCAGACCATGCCCTAGTTCTGAGTATGCCTACAGTGTTCCTCAAGTGGCCTGACATATTTTGTAGCGAAGATATGCTAGTATCTGGTCCTTCTTTATTTTCTTCCATGGAATAGATGGGGCGGATATTAGCACCTGACTTATTAGTTCTGGTATCTCATTACGCGGTCTAGCAACCTTAGAAGTCTTATTCTTATCATGATGGAGACGCCTGACTCCTATCCACATACTTTCATTGACCGCAGTTATTTATTTAAACCTCAACGACCAGATTGTTTTTTAATTTTAGTCAATTAAGCTAATGTTTAGAATATATCCTTATAAATGCATAGGGGGAATAGCCTTTCGTTCGCTTTGATGCGATGTTAAAAGAAAAACATAAAAAAGACGGGATACATTTGACTTCCAAAAGGCTCAAATATCAAACACCAGAACAGCTGCAGCAACTAAAAAAATATTAAGTTACAAACATACATTTTACACAAGAGAAGAATATGTCATATGTCATATAAATGTTTATATATATATATATATATATATATATATATATATATATATATATATATATATATATATATATATATATATATATATATATATATATATATATATATATATATATATATATATATATCTATATATATATATATATATATATATATATATATATATATATATATATATATATATATATATATATATATATATATATATACATTTTACGCAATAATTTCTCTAATATTAATCAAACTTATTTAGTAGGCCAAAAGAGATGAATGAGGAAAGGTTTTACAGACCCCTCACTGGGATAGCTTCTAATAACCAGTTAAACAGGACAATTTTCACAATAAACAATGAACTAATTAAAATCTATTTAATTTATACGATTTATCTAGTATCGGCTATAGGAACGCAAAAAATGTTAAGTTTCAAGCACAAATTTTACACAAGGAAAGAAAGACTAAAAATGTGCTTTTTGGATTTTTATTATTTTATCTACTTCAATTTTTGACTTATTACGAGCCTTTGTTTGTAAAAACAAGGATTTTTAGCCATCAAACAAACGATTAAAAAGAAATTCATAAATTTTGTGTTGATGTTATTCCTTGATTCAGTTTTGAAGTTTCATTTTCTGAATTTTCCAACAAATACAAACAGAAAGTATAGGGTAAATAATCATTTGTTCAGGCAATAATTTCTC
Source organism: Artemia sinica (assembly GCA_027921565.1). Lineage (NCBI taxonomy): Eukaryota > Metazoa > Arthropoda > Branchiopoda > Anostraca > Artemiidae > Artemia > Artemia sinica. The sequence goes on along the minus strand of CM051272.1, from coordinate 44,470,197 downwards.
TAACATTAATCAAACTTATTTAGTAGGCCAAAAGGGTAGCTTCTATATTTAGTAAAATGGGCCAATTTTCACAATCAACACTTTTAATAAATTAAAAAAAATGTTTTATTTAGTGTCACTAGAAAAATAATTTAGTGACATCTCCTTACTAAGGCGTGATGCTCGGTACGATAACACATATTTCGATGTTCAGTGGTATCGTGTTTGTTAGTTGATGGAATCGGAAGGTATCGACACTTTCGATGCAAATATTTTACTATTTTTCTAAATCTATCCATTTTTCTATTTTACTTATGGGAACCAAAAGGTTCTTTCAGTTAAAATATTTCCGGTTGGTTTGTTTTCAGTGTTCCCCTAAGAAGCAAGGAAATAAACCACAGCTCAATAAGTAAAAATCTACAGAAAAGAAGAACTAAGATTTGATTTCAAATCATTTCCAACATTGTCTGACATCCTGTCGTGTCATCATCAATGCCACCATGAAACCAATTGAACTACTAACAATTCATTGAAGTACCATGCCACCGAAGGTCAACACAGCCGCGCACGCACCTCCGCCCTAAACTATTCTAAGCTTCCCTCTTTAACTCTCCCAAGTAGTTTTAGTTTCCCCTAAATCCATCCACATGACTCCTGTTTTTACCCATTGGGGCACGACCTACTTTTCGTTTGGTCCTAAATGGATAGCTAAAAGAACGATCACTGCCAATCTGTCATCCTTGAGCCACTAAATGTGGCCTAGTCATCTCAACCTTTCTCTCATTTTAGTCATAGGAAGTGGGATAGAACCACATTTTCGTGGGATTTCCATATGTTTTTTGTTGCTTGATATACGGCATGCCAAACGAGTACCTTAAACTATTCGTAGACAGTTCTTCTGGAAAACATTGCAGGTATTTTTCGAGAAGGTCGTATTCCTATTTGGAATGTAGATGAGGCGGAAATGTGATTATGTGCTCTAACTCAGCTAATCTTGGGAAACGGAATAAGAAGCTCGATAGAGGTTGCTGTGTCTAAAAGTGCGGCTTGCAAATGTCAGTGCGATGACAAAAGAGGTCGTACAAATATCCTATCTTTAAAGTTGCGCAAGCCATCCTTCGTTAGAAGGGTTTTTATCCAGCCGAAACCCCGTTCAACTCAACCCCTTTAATTCAATCCTGTTTCAAATCTATCGCATTCAACTCAAAGAACATGCGACTCAACTTCTGTTTAACTCAACTCCCATGTAACTAATGCTCATTTAACTCACTGTCTTTGGGTTTCATTCAACCCAATTAAATTCGACCCCCCATTTAACTCAACTCCCATTCAAATCAACCCCAATTCTATTGAATCCTTGCAACAGGATACGTTAGGTGAATGACTGATGCAGTGTATCAGGTAGAGCTTAATTAGGATTAAATTGAATATATGTTGAGTTCGGTGTGGGTTGAGTTAAATGAGAGTTGTATTGCACATGGATAGAGTTAAATGGGGGTTGAGCTGAACAAAGGTTAAGTTGCATGCACCCCCTTTAGATTACCCCAGAACGACCTTGTTTTGCGTGAGAACGCAAAACTAAGAACGATATCTTTGTCTTGAAGAAAAGACAAAACTACCTTATTTATAGTATATAAATAATATGTTAAATCCACATAAAATATTCTAGAAAAAGATAAATTCAAAGACTTCATAAGATCTCTTCTCCGAATCTGTTCACTTGCTTATACTATCCCTTCATCATCTTCTTCTAAATTTGATAAAGTATTTAAAATATGATTATTAGGTGATGTGTTTGAAAGAGATGTCTCTACTGTTGCCTGTACGAGTGATATAGTTGACAGAACTTCTTGTGTCTGCGCAAGTTGATTTATAACAGGGGGTGGTGGTATAGCATAGAGGCTTGAGCAGGGGGAAGCTCGTTTTCTTCTTCGACATGTTCTTAACATGACCCGTCGAAAATTTGATGACATCAAACTGAAAACAGAAAGATAAATTTATGCTAAATTATAATAGAGGTCACTTATGTGGGCATAAATATTCAGTTCGCTTCTATTTTGGAACATAGCGGAAAAGTCTGTTTCTTCTGCTGGCGAAAATGTGCTTAAAATAAAAATAAAAACAAATTTATATTTGAGCACTGGTAAAGATATGCTACTTTTATATTTTTTGTTACTACTTTGTACGCCAAATTAGGAAATTTACATTTTATTACTACTTTGTAAAAGCCAAACGAGTAAAAGAAAAAAAAAATATTCCTCAATCCATCAATATATCTTTTTCTGGGTAATCTGCCAGCCTCCTAAATATTTTTCATAAATTATCTGCTGACTGAAATTACAGATTCCAGAAGGCAGACGAGCAGAAAAGAAGTTCCGAAAGGCAATTTTTTTTGTTGACAATTCAGTTTATTTCAAGCTTTTTGACAAAGACTTTCCCATTTGGTAGATATCAAGTGAGTCTTCAATTCTTCCTTACTTTGCTTCAAATGATGCGCATTGCGGCAGAAAAATTGCTATAATAATTTGTATACCAAGGGCCCGAGTTTTGCTAGGTAATGATGCTCGTTTAATGAGATTGTTTGTAATGAGATAATTCTTCGTTTCCCGGTGTGAAATAACAATCTGGATAGGCCATGATTTTTGAAAAATTCGCTTAGGGCCTTAATTAATTTTGGAAAAACTTTTTCGTATGAACAACGTCACAAATATCCGCATGTTCAATTCTCTAACGGTTTTACTTTCTGCAGTGAATAAAATAGAATTACGGTTTTTTTGTGAAAGAGATTGAGAAACTGTCTTTCTTGTCCCCATGCAAAGCTTGGTCCCCTGGTACTAGCACCTAAAGTCTGTAACTCATTCAGTTGAGTTTTTTAGGCTTTAAAAACCTTGACTTTTATTTTTAGACATTAGCTTTTGTTGACAGTAACTTTTTGGTAGTTTTTATACTTTTTTAGAGTTTAAAGAAACTTAATTTTCTTCTTCTTTGATAAACTGAATTTTTAATCTAGAAGACTCTACCATCTTGTTGTATCTGGTATGTGCGATGTCGAAGTTCGAGTAGTATTTCATTTTTCTATGTTAAAGTAGAGAAAAGCTATTCAAAACATTTTTTTTAGTAAAGTGTAATGGCAGATTTAAAAATAAAACTTAGCTTTACACCCCTCACTTCTAACTTAAGGTAGCTCTCTTGATTGGTTCAGTCTATTCTCTAGTACCTTATTTTGTTTTTGAGGTATTACAGAGTTTTATTTAAGCTCTTTTTATAATTTACTATATAATTAAATTTTATAAATTCTATGAAATATATTATAATAAAACTAGAATAAAATTATAAAAAAATTAAATATATATTTATCAATATAACTTATTAATAAATAAAATAAACTGTTTAGTTATTTTGTGTTTATGTAATATAAATCTATATAATTTATCTATATAAACTTATATATTTTATGTATATAGAATAAATTTATTATCATTAAACTATAAAATGTTATGAAATAAAATCAATATTTAATAAATTATATACTCTGTTGTCGCTTGCTTAAAAAGCTGAGAAATAGGGCTTGTGATACCAAAATGGTTTTGCTGTATCTTGGATACCTAAACAGCTTCATTATAATCTGGTCCTTAATAAAAGCAAATAAGCTTAAAACACATTTTTAATTCTTCCGCTTCAGTTACCCTAGCTGACTTCTCTGTCTTTTCAAAAGCTATGAAGTATTTTGAAACTTAGTCTTTTGAAGTTATCACGAGGGGGTATTCATTTCATCACTGAATGTACACCTTGGAGTGTCAATTTTCTCCCCGCATGAGGCATACTATGTTGTACTAGTTCCGTCATGCTAGGCATACTACGCAGTACTGGTATGTACATTGCCACCCCACTTCACCTCCTCACGCCAAAGGTGGGACATTTCTGCAACGCTTGGAACGCACTATAGGGTGTACATGATTTTGGAAGGGGGTGACGCTTCGAGGCCACAAGTAAAATTTGAAAGGCTTTTATAATAGAGATATATTTAATGCTTCTTTAGGCAATCTAGACTTTAAATTTTTAAAACTTATTTTTATTTATCTTCGGGTGCGCTCCAGAAGGCATTTGTCATAAATTTTAGTTAATTATTTATTATGGTTTGTAATCCGAAACACTGCATAATAAACAGATTGGCTCATGCCTTTGCATTATTAGCACATTAAGAACCAAAATATTAGTCTTTTTTGACTATAAATAAAAAAACAAGTTTTTTTTAACTAAAAGTAAGGAGCGACAGCAAAACTTAAAACGAACAGAAATTATTCCGTATATCAAAGGGGCTGTCCCCTCCTCAACGCCCCGCTCTTTACTCTAAATTTTTTTTATTGTTTTAAAAATAAAGTTGTGAGAAAGAGTCAAACTTTAGCGTAAAGAGCGAGGCGTTGAGGAGGGGACAGCCCCTTTCATACACGGACAAATTTCTGTTCATTTTAAGTTTTATTGTCGCTTCTTACTTTCATTAAAAAAAAACATGTTTTTCTTATTTAATTTCTGAACGTTTTTAAATTAATGTAGGTTTTGATTTTGGCTCACCGTACATGAATAATTAAAATGAAATTTGCATATTAATTTTACTTTTTTTTTAGCTAAATGGCTGTCTCGGAAGTTTAATTTTATTTACGAACGTTTTTATTAGTAATAAATATACGTAAATTACGAATTAACTTACGTAACGAACTTCTATATTCGTATATTTTTATTACGTATATTAGGGAGGTTCGTCCCCCTAGTCAATACCTCGCTCTTTACGCTAAAGTTCGAATTTTTTTTCCAATACTTTAAAAATGACCCCTTAATCACAAAGGCCGTTAATTAGAATAAATAGCTCTTATGAAAGTACTAAAAAAAACTTTAGCTTAAAGAGCGAGGCATTGACTAGGGCGGAACCCAATCATATACGCAATAGTTTCTGCTCGTTTTAAGTTTTATTGTTGAAAAGTTTTCAGTTAAAAAGTTTTTTAGTTGAAAACTTTAATTTCTGATCGTTTTTTTAAATAATGCTGGGAAATCCGGTGCCCCATCCATAGCAATGTCCCTTCCCCATGAAAATATCCTCCATGGACAGATCCTCCCACATAACCCCTGATTCACCCCCCCCCCCACTACAAGAAAAACTTCCCCCTGACAAAGTCTGTATACTTCCCAATAACCAATACTATATGTAAACATTGGGCAAAGTTCATAACTTGCAGTCCTTTCCCGGGGACTGTGGGGGATTAAGTCATCCTCAAAGACATAGTTATTACATTTTTCGACCATGCTGAACAAAAAGGCTATCTCAAAATTTTGATCGGGTAACTTTGGGAAAAAATGAGTGTGGGAGTGGGCCTAGTTGCCCTCCATTCTTTTGGTCACTTCAAAAGGGCACTAGAACTTATAATTTCCGTTCGAATGAGCCCTCCCGCGATATTATAGGACCACTAGGTTGATACAATCACCCCTGGGAAAAAAAAACAAATAAACACGCATCCGTGATCTTTCTTCTGGCAAAAAAATATAAAATTCCACATTTTTGCAGATAGGAGCTTGAAACCTCTGCAGTATGGTTCTCTGATACGCTGAATCTGATGGTGTGATTTTCATTAAGGTTCTATGAATTTTAGGGGCTGTTTCCCCCTTTTTTCTAAAATAAGGCAAATTTTCTCAGGCGCGTAACTTTTAATGGGTAAGACTAAATTTTATATAGCTTATATATTTGAAATCACCATAAAAATTTGACTCTTTTGATGTCTCACATATCAAAATTCCTTTTTTTAGAGTATCGCTTACTATTGAGCCTGGTCGCTCCTTACTTACAGTTCGTTACCACGAACTGTTTAATTAATCTAAAAAAAACTTTTCCTTACGGAATCAAAAATTGATGTTGAAAATTCAAATAAACAAAATGTATTGCTTCAAAGATTGCTCAAAATATAAAAAAAAAAAAAAATAGATCATATACATTAAGGGATTTTCTGATACTTTCAAATATGTGTAGAATTATAAAAACTGGCGATTAACTGAAAACACAAATCGACCACAAAAATTCTGAGCCGATAAATCCTATGAAGGCCTGAAGAAAATAAAAGACTGGTAATTTTAATTCCTTCAAAACTCGAGCACGCTCAGTTTTTGGTGAAGGACTGGTTTTTAGAATTCTACAGATCTTAAAAAAAAATTATCTTCATGAAATGAAAATGAAAGGATTACATTTTTCATCAGGCAGTTTTTTCCAACAGTTTTTAAGTTTTGACCTATTAAGGGAGCTGTGAGGGGAAGATCATTAAAGGCTATTTTAAATCTCCGCGTGAGGTTTCTCGACCATGGATTATAATGGTACTCTTGTTACGCTTTTCAGCCTTTTCACTCCAGAAATGGCACCAAAAAATGCCAATTTTGGTGTCACATGGCACTTTACGATGGAATTATTAGGAATTAATAAGAGGCAGATGGAAAGAAGCAGTAGGTTTTAAGCGAGCCACTAAACATCTCTCTGCTTCCTTGTAGTGGCCAGCAAGCCCTGGAACAAACTAAAAGTCGAAATAAACACTGAGATGCATGCTAACCATGCAAAAAAAAAATTCCATTTTTTTAAAGAGGGTGGAGCTCTAAATTTTTCAGTTAAAGATTTTAAAATATAAAAATTAATGGGCTATCTTATAATTTGCTTCTCCAGCATTCTGAACCTTTTTGGCCAAATATTCATGTTTTGTGGCACATAATGGCAGAATACGCCATTTTTCTGTGGCACTGTCTATTTTGTTGCTCTAGGCAGGCGTGCCTTTCCAAAAACTAACAAACAAGTATGTGTCCAATAAGAGAGTCATACTTACTCCCACCATTTACCCGTGCCGCAGCCATTTAAACATTTGCCTCTCAATTACTCGGACTATCTGTCTTGGCTTTTCTCTTTCTATCTACAATTAGCAATGTCTTGATGCAACCTACTGCAAAATACTTGATAATTTCAATTCAAGTCGTTATCTGCTGATAATTGATGATAAAACTTGAGAATCCCTGCAGAATCCATGTCATCACCTCTACAGATGATCAAGGAGGCACACTTGTGCCTCTTTAAAGAGGTGACCCACCACAATGTTAAGCGATTTCCGGCCCTAGCGGTCGCAGGGAGACGGTGGTGATCGCATTTTGTAGCCTAAGCTCAAACTAAGAAACATACAAAATTTCACCCCCCCCCCCTCCGACTTTATCTTCATGGGGGAAAGTGGGCCGGAAGTTTCGACCCTCCCACCACAGCCCCCCTTTAACGTTGTTCGATCGGGCTGAAATTTAGAGGATAAGCTTTCCTAGGGCCTGGGAGCTTATCCTCAAAACTTCAGCTCAATCCGATCACTCCTTCCCTGTTTTCCAAAAACCAAATGTAGCCATTTAATGTTCATCAAATTATTTTTTTTTATCAGCCACGCCTACAGGCCACATTTGGCAACGGATCCGGGTGAATGAGGACTCATTCGAACCAGAATTCGACCTGTTAGGGCCTTTTGATATTTTCAGACCGAAAAAATTATCCCCGAATTTACATTTACGAAAAACCTCGTTTTCCTTTAAGAGCCCATGTTAATTTTTGCAATTCCTAAACGCATATTATTTCATTATTAAATTAGATCAAAATAGTCCTCTTAACCTGACAAGACCCATTGCAAGCTTCCAAAATTTCCAGCTCTTTCCCAGAAGTTTTTTTTGTCGAAAAACGAAAATCTTACTTTGTACTTGCTTGCGTCGAAAATAGATTGCAGAGACTAAAAATAATTTAACAAGAGTCTCAGTAGAGATGCCCTAATATCTCCTGTCCCTCACTCCTGCTGCCACCTACAACTTTTTTACATAGTTTAATGGGGACAGTGTCAATGACCTCTTTCTCCAAGGTCTCTTTCTCCAGGTGTGTTTTTGGCACGCTATGGGAGAATGTTATGATCTAGGAAAGAGTATTTGTTGTTGTTGTTTTTGGCCAAGTGCCCGCTAGGGAAGAATTTTATGATGTCAGGAAAGAGTATTTGTTGTTGTTGTTTTTGGCCAAGTGCCCGCTAGGGGAGAATGTTATGATCTAGGAAAGAGTATTTGTTGTTGTATGCTAGGGAAGAATGTTATGATCCAGAAATAGTATTGGTTTCCGGGCAAAGTTTAATAATGTCCGACAGGTACTGTCAATCATTAATCAAATTGTTCCCAGGCGAAGTTTAATAATGTCTGACAGGTGATGTCAAGATTGATTGATAAGTCACGAAAGGAGATTTAATTTGTTGTTTCTAAGGGGGATTATTGATTCAAGAAAGGGAAATTAATTTTGTTGTTTCCAAGGGGAATTATTGATTCACGAAAGGGGAATTAATTGTTGTTTCTAAGGGGAATTATTGATTCAAGAAAGGGGAATTAATTTGATTTTTCTAAGGGGAAGGTGGGGAAGAGGTATATTGATTGCGTAATCGAAGGGAGAGAATTCCCGAGAAATTGATTACATAATCGGTAGAACCCTATAAGGAGCTCGTGACGGGAATCCATTTATGGGCATAGAATGGCGTAATCAAATAGAATGACGTAATCGACTAAGACAATTGGATTTCTGAGAAATTTATTAGATAATCGGTAGAACCCTATCAGGAGGTCCTGACGGGAATCCATTTATGGGCATAGAATGACGTAATTAACTAGGACAAATGGATTTCTGAGAAATTGATTACATAATCGGTAGAACCATATCAGAAGGTCATGACGGGAATTCATTTATGGGCATAGAATGACGTAATCGACTAAGACAAGCAAGTTACTTTCTTAATGTCCCTCCTAAACCCATTTTCCAACTTGAAGTACTTATCTTTTTCACCCACAACTATACTTTACAGCTTTTTGGATACCCCAACACCAAGAAATACTTTTCAAAAGGCACTTCAGAGCAAGTTCCTTTCTGTATGTCCCTCCTAAACCCATTTTCCAACTTGAAGTACTTATCTTTTTCACCCACACCTTAGTTATAGGTAAGAGTTTTAAGTTTTACCTTAGAGTCCTAGCTTAGAGTTTTTGTTTGAGTTCTAGTTTGGTTTAGTTTTAGTTAAAAGTTTAGAGTTTTATAGCTTAGAGTCTTAGCTTAGAGTTTTTGTTAGTTCCAGTTTAGTTTAGTTTTAGTTAAGAGTTTAGAGTTTTTAGCTTAGAGTCCTAGCTTAGAGTTTTTGTTAGAGTTCTAGTTTGGTTTAGTTTTAGTTAAAAGTTTAGAGTTTTAGCTTAGAGTCTTAGCTTAGAGTTCTAGTTTAGTTTAGTTTTAGTTAAGAGTTTAGAGTTTTTAGCTTAGAGTCTTAGCTTAGAGTTTTATTCAGAGTTTTAGTTTAGTTTAGTTTTAGTTAAGAGTTTAGAGTCTTAGCTTAGAGTTTTTGTTAGAGTTCTAGTTTAGTTTAGTTTTAGTTAAAAGTTTGGTGTTTTACCTTAGAGTCTTAGCTTAGAGTTTTAGTTAGAGTTCTAGTTTAGTTTAATTTTAGTTAAGAGTTTGACGTTTTATCTTTGAGTTTTTGTTAGGGTTCTAGTTTATTTTAGTTTTAGTTAATAGTTTGGAGTTTTAGCTTAGAGTCTTAGCTTAGAGTTTTTGTTAGAGTTGAAGTTTAGTTTAGTAATAATTAAGAGTTTAGAGTTATAGCTTAGAGCCTTAGCTTAGAGTTTTTGTTAGAGTTCTAGTTTAGTTTAGATAAAGTTAAGAGTTTGGAGTTTTACCTTAGAGACTTAGCTTAGAGTTTTAGTTTAGTTTTAGTTAAGAGTTTAGAGTTTTTTAGCTTAGAATCTTAGCTTAGAGTTTTTGTTAGAGTTTTAGTTTAGTTTAATTTTAGTTAAGAGTTTGATTTTTCACCTTTGAGTTTCAGTTAGAGTTCTAGTTTAGTTTAATTTTAGTTAAGAGTTTGACGTTTTATCTTTGAGTTTTTGTTAGGGTTCTAGTTTATTTTAGTTTTAGTTAATAGTTTAGAGTTTTAGCTTAGAGTCTTAGCTTAGAGTTTTTGTTAGAGTTGAAGTTTAGTTTAGTAATAATTAAGAGTTTAGAGTTTTAGCTTAGAGTCTTAGCTTAGAGTTTTTGTTAGAGTTCTAGTTTAGTTTAGTTTTAGTTAAGAATTTGGTGTTTTACCTTAGAGTCTTAGCTTAGAGTTTTAGTTAGAGTTCTAGTTTAGTTTAATTTTACTTAAGAGTTTGACGTTTTATCTTTGAGTTTTTGTTAGGGTTCTAGTTTATTTTAGTTTTAGTTAATAGTTTAGAGTTTTAGCTTAGAGTCTTAGCTTAGAGTTTTTGTTAGAGTTGAAGTTTAGTTTAGTAATAATTAAGAGTTTAGAGTTTTAGCTTAGAGTCTTAGCTTAGAGTTTTTGTTAGAGTTCTAGTTTAATTGAGATAAAGTTAACAGTTTGGAGTTCTACCTTAGAGACTTAGCTTAGAGTTTTAGTTTAGTTTTAGTTAAGAGTTTAGAGTTTTTTAGCTTAGAATCTTAGCTTAGAGTTTTTGTTAGAGTTTTAGTTTAGCTTAATTTTAGTTAAGAGTTTGATTTTTCACCTTTGAGTTTCAGTTAGAGTTCTAGTTTAGTTTAATTTTAGTTAAGAGTTTGACGTTTTATCTTTGAGTTTTTGTTAGAGTTCTAGTTTATTTTAGTTTTAGTTAATAGTTTAGAGTTTTAGCTTAGAGTCTTAGCTTAGAGTTTTTGCTAGAGTTGAAGTTTAGTTTAGTAATAATGAAGAGTTTAGAGTTTTAGCTTAGAGTCTTAGCTTAGAGTTTTTGTTAGAGTTCTAGTTTAGTTTAGATAAAGTTAAGAGTTTAGAGTTTTTGTTAGAGTTCTAGTTTGGTTTAGTTTTAGTTAAAAGTTTAGAGTTTTTCAGCTTAGAGTCTTAGCTTAGAGTTTTTGTTAGTTCCAGTTTAGTTTAGTTTTAGTTAAGAGTTTAGAGTTTTTAGCTTAGAGCCCTAGCTTAGAGTTTTTGTTAGAGTTCTAGTTTAGTTTAGTTTTAGTTAAGAGTTTAGAGTTTTTAGCTTAGAGTCTTAGCTTAGAGTTTTATTCAGAGTTTTAGTTTAGTTTAGTTTTAGTTAAGAGTTTAGAGTCTTAGCTTAGAGTTTTTGTTAGAGTTCTAGTTTAGTTTAGTTTTAGTTAAGAGTTTGGTGTTTTACCTTAGAGTCTTAGCTTAGAGTTTTAGTTAGAGTTCTAGTTTAGTTTAATTTTAGTTAAGAGTTTGACGTTTTATCTTTGAGTTTTTGTTAGGGTTCTAGTTTATTTTAGTTTTAGTTAATAGTTTAGAGTTTTAGCTTAGAGTCTTAGCTTAGAGTTTTTGTTAGAGTTGAAGTTTAGTTTAGTAATAATTAAGAGTTTAGAGTTTTAGCTTAGAGTCTTAGCTTAGAGTTTTTGTTAGAGTTTAGATAAAGTTAAGAATTTGGAGTTTTACCTTAGAGACTTAGCTTAGAGTTTTAGCTAGAGTTTTAGTTTATTTTAGTTTTAGTTAAGAGTTTAGAGTTTTTAGCATAGAGTCTTAGCTTAGAGTTTTGTTAGAGTTCTAGTTTAGTTTAGTTTTAGTTAAGAGTTTAGAGTTTTAGCTTAGAGTCTTAGCTTATTGTTTTTGTTGAAGTTCTAGTTTAGTTTGGTTTTAGTTAAGAGTTTAGAGTTTTAGCTTAGAGTCTTGGCTTAAAGTTTTTGTTAAAGTTGAAGTTTAGTTTAGTAATAGTTAAGAGTTTAGAGTTTTAGCATAGAGTCTTAGCTTAGAGTTTTTGTTAGAGTTCTAGTTTAGTTTAGATATAGTTAAGAGTTTGGAGTTTTACCTTAGAGACTTAGCTTAGAGTTTTAGTTTAGTTTTAGTTAAGAGTTTAGAGTTTTTTAGCTTAGAGTCTTAGCTTAGAGTTTTTGTTAGAGTTCTAGTTTAGTTTAGTTTTAATTAAGAGTTTAGAGTTTTTAGCTTAGAGTCTTAGCTTAGAGTTTTAGTTAGAGCTCTAGTTTAGTTTAGTTTTAGTTAAGAGTTTAGAGTTTTAACATAGAGCTTTAGCTTAGAGTTTTAGTTAGAGTTGAAGTTTAGTTTAGTTACAGTTAAGAATTTAGAGTTTTAGCTTAGAATCATCGCTTAGAGTTTTACTTAAAGTTGTAGTTTAGTTAAGTTTTAAAAGAGTTTGAGTTTTAGCTTAGAGTCTTACTTAGAGTTTCGTTAGAGTTCTAGTTTAGTTTAGTTTAGTTAGAGTTTAGAGTTTTACCTTAAGTCTTAGTTAGAGTTTAGTTAGAGTTCTAGTTTAGTTTCGTTATAGTTAAGAATTTAGAGTTTTAGCTTAGAGTCATAGCTTAGAGTTTTGGTTAAAGTTATAGTTTATTAAAGTTATAGTAAAGAGTTTAGAGTTTTACCTTAGAGTCATAGCTTAGAGTTTTAGTTAGAGTTCTGATTCAGTTTAGTTTTAGTTAAGAGTTTAGAGTTTTAGCTTAGAGTCTTAGCTTATAGTTTGTGTTAGAGTTCTAGTTTAATTTAGTTATAGTTAAGAGTCTCGAGTTTTTAGCTTAGAGTCTTAGCTTAGAGTTTCTGTTAGTGTTCTAGTTTAGTTTACTTCTAGTTAAGAGTTTCGAGTTTTAGCTTAGAGTCTTAGCTTATAGTTTGTCTTAGAGTTCTAGTTTAGTTTAGTAATAGTTAGGAGTTTAGGGTTTTACCTTAGACTTAAAGTTTTAATTAGAGTTCTAGTTTAGTTTAGTTTTAGTTAAGAGTTTAGAGTTTTAGTTTAGAGTTGTAGTTTAGTTTTAGTTAAGAGTTTAGAGTTTTAGCTTAGAGTCTTAGCTTAGAGTTTTTGTTAGAGTTCTAGTTTAGTTTAGTTACAGTTAAGAGTTTGGAGTTTTACCTTAGAGACTTAGCTTAGAGTTTTAGTTTAGTTTAGTTTTACTTAAGAGTTTAGAGTTTTAGCTTAGAGTCTCAGGTCAGAGTTTTGTTAGAGTTTTAGTGTAGTTTTAGTTAAGAGTTTAGTGTTTTTAGCTTAGAGTCTTAGCTTAGAGTTTTTGTTAAAGTTCTAGTTTAGTTTAGTTTTAGTTTAGAGTTTTAGCTTACACTTAGAGTTTTAACTAGAGTTCTAGTTGAGTTTAGTTTTAGTTAAGAGTTTAGAGTTTTTAGCTTAGAGTCTTAGCTTAGTTCTATTTAGAGTTCTAGTTTAGTTTAGTTCTAGTTAAGAGTTTAGAGTTTTACCATAGAGTCTTAGCTTAGAGTTTTAGTTAGAGTTAAAGTTTAGTTTAGTCACAGTTAAGAATTTAGAGTTTTAGCTTAGAGTCATAGCTTAGAGTTTTACTTAAAGTTACAGTTTGGTTAAGTTTTAGTTAAGAGTTTCGAGTTTTAGCTGAGTCTTAGCTTAGAGTTTTTGTTAGAGTCCTAGTTTAGTTTAGTTTTAGTTAAGAGTTTAGAGTTTTAGCTTAGAGTCTTAGCTTAGAGTTTTTGTTAGAGTTCTAGTTTAGTTTAGTTTTAGTTAAGAGTTTGATGTTTTACCTTTGAGTTTCAGTTGGAGTTCTAGTTTATTTTACTTTTAGTTAAGAGTTTGGTGTTTTACCATAGAGTCTTAGCTTAGAGTTTTAGTTAGAGTTCTAGTTTAGTTTAGTTTTAGTTAAGAGTTTAGAAATTTAGCTTAGAGTCTTAGCCTAGAGTTTTTGTTAGAGTTCTAGTTTATTTAGTTTTAGTTAAGAGTTTAGAGTTTTTAGCTTAGAGTCTTAGCTTAGAGTTTTTGTTGAAGTTCTAGTTTAGTTTAGTTTTAGTTAATAGTTTAGAGTTTTAGCTTAGAGTCTTAGCTTAGAGTTTTTGTTAGAGTTGAACTTTAGTTTAGTAATAGTTAAGATTTTAGAGTTTTAGCTTAGAGTCCTAGCTTAGAGTTTTTGTTAGAGTTCTAGTTTAGTTTAGATATAGTTAAGTGTTTGGAGTTTTACCCTCGAGACTTAGCTTAGAGTTTTAGTTTAGTTTAGTTTTAGTTAAGAGTTTAGAGTTTTTAGCTTAGAGTCTTAGCTTAGAGTTTTTGTTAGAGTTCTAGTTTAGTTTAGTTTTAGTTAAGAGTTTGGTGTTTTACCTTAGAGTCATAGCTTAGAGTTTTAGTTTAGTTTAGTTTAGTCTAAACTAGCATAACCATAAAATTCCACAAAATTGCATAGAAATACCATAACCATAGGTTAGATTAGGTTAGGTTAGAGGTTAGGTTTCTCCACGTTTAAGTTAGGTTAGATTAGGTTAGCTTATCTTGAGCGCTCATGATAAGCTAACCTAATCTAACCTAACTTAAACGTGGAGAAACCTAACCTCTAACCTAATCTAACCTATGGTTATGGTATTTCTATGCAATTTTGTGGAATTTTATGGTTATGCTAGTTTAGACTAAACTTCAACTCTAACTAAATCTCTAAGCTAAGATTCTAGGCTAAACCTCTAAGCTATAACTCTTAACTAAAACTAAACTAAACAATAACTCTAACTAAAACTCTAAGCTACGACTCTAAGCTAAAACTATAAACTCTTAACTATAACTAGACTATACGAAACTTCAACCCTAACTAAAACTCTAATCTAAGACTTTAAGGTAAAACTCTTAACTAAAACTAAACTAGAACTCTAAAATCTAAGCTATGACTTTAAGGTAAAACTCTAAACTCTTAACTAAAACTAAACCAAGCTAGAACTCTATCTAAAACTCTAAGCTAAGACTCCAAGCTAAAACTCTAAACCCTTAACTATAACTAAACTAAACTTCAACTCTAAGTAAAACTGTAAGCTAAGACTCTATAGTAGAACTCTAAACTCTTAACTAAACTAAATTAGAACTTCAACAAAAACTCTAAGCTAAGACTCTAAGATAAAAACTCTAAACTCTTAACTAAACCTATACTAAACTAGAACTCTAATTAAAACTCTAAGCTAAGACTCTAAGCTAAAAACTATAAATTCTTAACTACTACTAAACTAAACTTCAACTTCAACAAAAACTCTAAGCTATGACTCTATGATAAAACTCTAAACTCTTAACTAAACTAAACTAAAACTCTAACAAAAACTCTAAACTACGACTCTAAGCTAAAAACTCTAAATTCTTAACTATAACTAAAATGAACTAGAACTCTAACAAAAACTCTAGGCTAAGACTCTAAGCTAAATTTCTAAACTCTTAACTAAAAGTAAACTAAACTAAAACTCTAACAAAAACTCTAAGCTAAGACTCTAAGCTAAAACTAAAAACTCCTAACTAAAACTAAACTAGACTAGAGCTTCAACAAAAACTCTAAGCTAAAACTCTAAGCTAAAAACTCTAAACTTTTAACTAAAACTTAACTAAACTAGAACTCTAACAAAAAACTCTAAGCTAAGACTCTAAGCTGAGACTCTAAGCTAAAAAACTCTAAACTCTTAACTAAAACTAAACTAAACTAAAACTCTAAGCTATGACTCTAAGGTAAAACACCAAACTCTTAACTAAAACTAAACTAAACTTGAACTCTAACAAAAACTCTAAGCTAAAACTCTAAGCTAAAAACTCTAAACTCTTAACTAAAACTAAACTAAACTAAAACTCTAAGCTAAGTCTCGAGGGTAAAACTCCAAACACTTAACTATATCTAAACTAAACTAGAACTCTAACAAAAACTCTAAGCTAGGACTCTAAGCTAAAACTCTGAACTATTAACTAAAACTAAACTAAACTAGAACTTCAACAAAATATCTAAGCTAAGACTCTAAGCTAAAAACTCTTAACTCTTAACTAAAACTAAAATAAACTAGAACTCTAACAAAAACTCTAGGCTAAGACTCTAAGCTAAATTTCTAAACTCTAACTAAAACTAAACTAAACTAGAACTCTAACTAAAACTCTAAGCTAAGACTCTATGGTAAAACACCAAACTCTTAACTAAAAGTAAAATAAACTAGAACTCTAACTGAAACTCAAAGGTAAAACATCAAACTCTTAACTAAAATTAAACTAAAGTAGAACTCTAACAAAAACTCTAAGCTAAGACTCTAAGGTAAAACTCTAAACTCTTAACTAAAACTAAACTAAACTAGAACTTCAACAAAAACTCTAAGCTAAGACTCTAAGCTAAAAACTCTAAACTCTTAACTAAAACTAAAACAAACTAGAACTCTAACAAAAACTCTGAGCTAAGACTCTAAGCTAAATTTCTAAACTCTTAACTAAAACTAAACTAAACTAGAACTCTAACTAAAACTCTAAGCTAAGACTCTATGGTAAAACACCAAACTCTTAACTAAAAGTAAAATAAACTAGAACTCTAACTGAAACTCAAAGGTAAAACATCAAACTCTTAACTAAAATTAAACTAAAGTACAACTCTAACAAAAACTCTAAGCTAAGACTCTAAGGTAAAACTCTAAACTCTTAACTAAAACTAAACTAAACTAGGACTCTAACAAAAACTCTAAGCTAAGACTCAGCTAAAAGTCGAAACTCTTAACTAAAACTTAACCAAACTGTAACTTTAAGTAAAACTCTAAGCTATGACTCTAAGCTAAAACTCTAAATTCTTAACTGTAACTAAACTAAACTTTAACTCTAACTAAAACTCTAAGCTAAGACTCTATGGTAAAACTCTAAACTCTTAACTAGAACTAAACTAAACTAGAACTCTAAATAAAACTAAGCTAAGACTCTAAGCTAAAAACTCTAAACTCTTAACTAAAACTAAACTAAACTAGAACTCTAATTAAAACTCTAAGTGTAAGCTAAAACTCTAAACTAAAACTAAACTAAACTAGAACTTTAACAAAAACTCTAAACTAAGACTCTAAGCTAAAAACACTAAACTCTTAACTAAAACTAAACTAAAACTCTAACAAAAACTCTGAGCTGAGACTCTAAGCTAAAACTCTAAACTCTTAAGTAAAACTAAGCTAAACTAAAACTCTAAGCTAAGTCTCTAAGGTAAAACTCCAAACTCTTAACTGTAACTAAACTAAACTAGAACTCTAACAAAAACTCTAAGCTAAGACTCTAAGCTAAAACTCTAAACTCTTAACTAAAACTAAACTAAAACTCTAAACTAAAACTCTAAACTCTTAACTAAAACTAAACTAAACTAGAACTCTAATTAAAACTCTAAGTCTAAGGCAAAACCCTAAACTCCTAACTATTACTAAACTAAACTAGAACTCTAAGACAAACTATAAGCTGAGACTCTAAGCTAAAACTCGAAACTCTTAACTAGAAGTAAACTAAACTAGAACACTAACAGAAACTCTAAGCTAAGACTCTAAGCTAAAAACTCGAGACTCTTAACTATAACTAAACTAAACTAGAACTCTAACACAAACTATAAGCTAAGATTCTAAGCTAAAACTCTAAACTCTTAACTAAAACTAAACTGAATCAGAACTCTAACTAAAACTCTAAGCTATGACTCTAAGGTAAAACTCTAAACTCTTTACTATAACTTTAATAAACTATAACTTTAACCAAAACTCTAAGCTATGACTCTAAGCTAAAATTCTAAATTCTTAACTATAACTAAACTAAACTAGAACTCTAACTAAACTCTAACTAAGACTTTAAGGTAAAACTCTAAACTCTTAACTAAAACTAAACTAAACTAGAACTCTAACGAAACTCTAAGGTAAGACTCTAAGCTAAAACTCGAAACTCTTGTTTAAAACTTAACTAAACTACAACTTTAAGTAAAACTCTAAGCTATGATTCTAAGCTAAAACTCTTAATTCTTAACTGTAACTAAACTAAACTTCAACTCTAACTAAAACTCTAAGCTAAAGCTCTATGTTAAAACTCTAAACTCTTAACTAAAACTAAACTAAACTAGAGCTCTAACTAAAACTCTAAGCTAAGACTCTAAGCTAAAAACTCTAAACTCTTAATTAAAACTAAACTAAACTAGAACTCTAACAAAAACTCTAAGCTAAGACTCTAAGCTAAAAAACTCTAAACTCTTAACTAAAACTAAACTAAAACTCTAAGCTAAGTCTCTAAGGTGAAACTCCAAACTCTTAACTATATCTAAACTAAACTAGAACTCTAACAAAACTCTAAGCTAAGACTCTAGCTAAAACTCTTAACTATTACTAAACTAAACTTAACTTTAACAAAAACTCTAAGCCAAGACTCTAAGCTAAAACTCTAAACTCTTAACTAAAACCAAACTAAACTAGAACTTCAACAAAAACAATAAGCTAAGACTCTAAGCTAAAACTCTAAACTCTTAACTAAAACTAAACTAAACTAGAACTCTAACAAAAACTCTAAGCTAAGACTCTATGCTAAAAACTCTAAACTCTTAACTAAAACTAAACTAAGCTAAAACTCTAGCTAAAACTCTAAGCTAAGTCTCCAAGGTAAAACTCCAAACTCTTAACTTTATCTAAACTAAACTAGAACTCTAACAAAAACTCTAAGCTAAGACTCTAAGCTAAAACTTTAAACTCTTAATTAAAACTAAACTAAACTTCAACTCTAACAAAAACTCTAAGCTAAGACTCTAAGCTAAAACTCTAAACTATTAACTAAAACTAAAATAAACTAGAACCCTAACAAAAACTCAAAGATAAAACGTCAAACTCTTAACTAAAATTAAACTAAACTAGAACTCTAACTAAAACTCTAAGCTAAGACTCTAAGGTAAAACACCAAACTCTTAACTAAAACTAAACTAAACTAGAACTCTAACAAAAACTCTAAGCTAAGACTCTAAACTCTTAACTAAAACTAAACTACACTAAAACCCTGAATAAAACTCTAAGCTAAGACTCTAAGCTAAAAACTCTAAACTCTTAACTAAAACTAAACTAAACTAGAACTCTAACAAAAACTCTAAGCTAAAAAACTCTAAACTTTTAACTAAAACTAAACCAAACTAGAACTCTAACAAAAACTCTAAGCTAGGGCTCTAAGCTAAAAACTCGAAACTCTTAACTAAAACTAAACTAAACTGGAACTAACAAAAACTCTAAGCTAAGACTCTAAGCTGAAAAACTCTAAACTTTTAACTAAAACTAAACCAAACTAGAACTCTAACAAAAACTCTAAACTCTTAACTTTATCTAAACTAAACTAGAACTCTAACAAAAACTCTAAGCTAAGACTCTAAGCTAAAACTCTAAACTCTTAATTATTACTAAACTAAACTTCAACTCTAGCAAAAACTCTAAGCTAAGACTCTAAGCTAAAACTCTAAACTATTAACTAAAACTAAAATAAACTAGAACTCTAGCAAAAACTCAAAGATAAAACGTCAAACTCTTAACTAAAATTAAACTAAACTAGAACTCTAACTGAAACTCAAAGGTGAAAAATCAAACTCTTAACTAAAATTAAACTAAACTAAAACTCTAACAAAAACTCTAAGCTAAGATTCTAAGCTAAAAAACTCTAAACTCTTAACTAAAACTAAACTAAAACTCTAAGCTAAGTCTCTAAGGTAGAACTCCAAACTGTTAACTTTATCTAAACTAAACTAGAACTCTAACAAAAACTCTAAGCTAAGACTCTAAGCTAAAACTCTAAACTCTTAATTATTACTAAACTAAACTTCAACTCTAACAAAAACTCTAAGCTAAGACTCTAAGCTAAAACTCTAAACTATTAACTAAAACTAAAATAAACTAGAACCCTAACAAAAACTCAAAGATAAAACGTCAAACTCTTAAGTAAAATTAAACTAAACTAGAACTCTAACTAAAACTCTAAGCTAAGACTCTAAGGTAAAACACCAAACTCTTAACTAAAACTAAACTAGAACTCTAACAAAAACTCTAAACTCTTAAATTTATCTAAACTAAACTAGAACTCTAACAAAAACTCTAAGCTAAGACTCTAAGCTAAAACTCTAAACTCTTAATTATTACTAAACTAAACTTCAACTCTAACCAAAACTCTAAGCTAAGACTCTAAGCTAAAACTCCAAACTATTAACGAAAACTAAAATAAACTAGAACTCTAGCAAAAACTCAAGGATACAACGTCAAACTCTTAACTAAAATTAAACTAAACTAGAACTCTAACTGAAACTCAAAGGTGAAAAATCAAACTCTTAACTAAAATTAAACTAAACTAGAACTCTAACAAAAACTCTAAGCTAAGATTCTAAGCTAAAAAACTCTAAACTCTTAACTAAAACTAAACTAAAACTCTAAGCTAAGTCTCTAAGGTAAAACTCCAAACTCTTAACTTTATCTAAACTAAACTAGAACTCTAACAAAAACTCTAAGCTAAGGCTCTAAGCTAAAACTCTAAACTCTTAATTATTACTAAACTAAACTTCAACTCTAACAAAAACTCTAAGCTAAGACTCTAAGCTAAAACTCTAAACTATTAACTAAAACTAAAATAAACTAGAACCCTAACAAAAACTCAAAGATAAAACGTCAAACTCTTAACTAAAATTAAACTAAACTAGAACTCTAACTAAAACTCTAAGCTAAGACTCTAAGGTAAAACACCAAACTCTTAACTAAAACTAAATTAAACTAGAACTCTAACAAAAACTCTAAGCTAAGACTCTAAACTCTTAACTAAAACTAAACTAAACTAAAACTCTGAATAAAACTCTAAGCTAAGACTCTAAGCTAAAAACTCTAAACTCTTAACTAAAACTAAACTAAACTAGAACTCTAACAAAAACTCTAAGCTAAGACTCTAAGCTAAAAAACTCTAAACTTTTAACTAAAACTAAACCAAACTAGAACTCTAACAAAAACTCTAAGCTAGGACTCTAAGCTAAAAACTCTAAACTCTTAACTAAAACTAAACTAAACTAGAACTCTAACAAAAACTCTAAGCTAAGACTCTAAGCTATAAAACTCTAAACTTTTAACTAAAACTAAACCAAACTAGAACTCAAACAAAAACTCTAAGCTAGGACTCTAAGGTAAAACTTAAAACTCTTACCTATAACTAAGGTCTGGGTGAAAAAGATAAGTACTTCAAGTTGGAAAATGGGTTTAGGAGGGACATAAAGAAAGGAACTTGCTCTGAAATGCCTTTTGAAAAGTATTTCTTGGTGTTGGGGTATCCAAAAAGCTGTAAAGTATAGTTGTGGGTGAAAAAGATAAGTACTTCAAGTTGGAAAATGGGTTTAGGAGGGACATTAAGAAAGTAACTTGCTTGTCTTAGTCGATTACGTCATTCTATGCCCATAAATGAATTCCCGTCATGATCTTCTGATATGGTTCTACCGATTATGTAATCAATGCCTCAGAAATCCATTTGTCCTAGTTGATTACGTCATTCTATGCCCATAAATGGATTCCCTTCAGGACCTCCTGATAGGGTTCTACCGATTATGTAATAAATTTCTCAGAAATCCAATTGTCTTAGTCGATTACGTCATTCTATTTGATTACGCCATTCTATGCCCATAAATGGATTCCCGTCACGAGCTCCTTATAGGGTTCTACCGATTATGTAATCAATTTCTCGGGAATTCTCTCCCTTCGATTACGCAATCAATATATCTCTTCCCAACCTTCCCCTTAGAAACATCAAATTAATTCCCCTTTCTTGAATCAATAATTCCCCTTAGAAACAACAATTAATTCCCCTTTCGTGAATCAATAATTCCCCTTGGAAACAACAAAATTAATTTCCCTTTCTTGAATCAATAATCCCCCTTAGAAACAAAAAATTAAATCTCCTTTCGTGACATATCAATCAATCTTGACATCACCTGTCAGACATTATTAAACTTCGCCTGGGAACAGTTTGATTAATAATTGACAGTACCTGTCGGACATTATTAAACTTTGCCCGGAAACCAATACTATTTCTGGATCATAACATTCTTCCCTAGCATACAACAACAAATACTCTTTCCTAGATCATAACATTCTCCCCTAGCGGGCACTTGGCCAAAAACAACAACAACAAATACTCTTTCCTGACATCATAACATTCTTTCCTAGCGGGCACTTGGCCAAAAACAACAACAACAAATACTCTTTCCTAGATCATAACATTCTCCCATAGCGTGCCAAAAACACACCTGGAGAAAGAGACCTTGGAGAAAGAGGTCATTGACACTGTCCCCATTAAACTATGTAAAAAAGTTGTAGGTGGCAGCAGGGGTGAGGGACAGGAGATATTAGGGCATCTCTGCTAGTCTCTGATAGTACAGTGGTCACTATTCCTGTCTGTCATGTGGAAGACCCGTGTTCGATTCCCCGTCGGAGTAAATTTTTTATATATTGAATTTAAAGTAGTATCTCTTAAATTTAAAGTTAAAAAAAGAAACTCAGTTTCTTTGTTAAATCCAATCTATTAAATCCTTTGGCTCAATAGGCGTCTTCAGAAGAATATCACAGTCGGCCTTCAGCTTACAGGTAAGTCTCCACTGCTTTGATAACATGCCGTATACCCGCATGCTCGAAGAAAAGTTGAAAAAAGAAAATCTTACTGTGCATTTGATTTGAGTATTCAGGAATTCAGGGGGGCGGCAGCCCCCCAACTTTAACTCCTGACACGATCAGCTAACAGTTAGTCAAGTAATAATAAGTAATAAACTGTACAAAAACGTGCAGAAGTTATTTGAAAAAAATTACGTTTTCGAAAGAATTAAAGAGGCTGAGTCACAAGTACGAACCTTAAAACGTACAGGGATTAGGAGGTACAATTGGGGGGCTGTCGCCCCCCAAACCCCCCGCTTTTTCAGCCTCTTTTGTTAAGATTTTTATTTTGGGGGTCTACCGCCCGCCTCAACCCCCGCTTTTTCCCTTGCAAAAAAATGCTTTGCAACACGAACGAAGTCTGCTTGAATTTTTTACCGTAAGAACATCCTATTGCATCTCTTTGATTAGAAACAGTACTGAGCCTATTTGCTGGATTTTTTAAACGAGATTTTTCCCTAACCGATAACAAGCTATAATGTGATGAACTTTGTTGGTACGACCAACTGATTGCAGGCTACAGGACTTAAAAAACCTTAACAAAAGAGGCTGCAAAAGTGGGGGGTTTGGGGGGTGGCAGCCCCCCAACTGTACCTCTTAATCCCTGTACGTTTTAAAGTTCGTACTTGTGACTCAGCCTCTTTAACTCTTTCGAAAACGTAGTTTTTTTTTCAAATAATTTATGAATAAACATGGAGCTCAGTGCGGCATTCATCTCATATTGTAAGGCTTGAGCCAAGTACTGTATAGCTGTTTTTCAAAGCGTAGAGCTGTGGCTCAAACCTCCCTTTTAGGGTTTTAGACTGTCGGAATACATCGGTTGTCTTAGAAATTAGATTTATTGGCATTTTGAACCTATTTGTGCGAATTTTGATGTTTTGTAGCACAAAACGCCAGAAAACACCCTTTGTTGTGACACGATCTCTAAATAACCCAAAAAATCCCATTTTTGGCACCATATATCACTTTTGGATGGTAAAATTTACAAATGCACGTGTACTCAGCATCAACTTTAAAAGGGTGGACTTCCTACAATTTCTTTTAATGTGCTTGATAAAAAAGAAAAGAAAAAAAGGCGTAACTGATTTCAAGGTCTTTGAAAAAAAACAGAAAAATTGTTTTTATAATTAACTTTTACTGTTAAGATAAACATAAATAAAAAGTTTTTCCTGAATGGAATTTAAATTATTATTAAGGCAGTTTTTTTTCAAAACGTGTTTTATAACTTCCACTTCCTAAAGGGGCTGCGTGGGGAGCATTCAAAATAGAGATTAAAAACCTCTAGTCATTGGTTGCTGACCATATCGTTTTCAATGGTACGCTTTTCATGCTTCTTGGCCTTTCAACTCCCGAAACGGCAAAAACAAGCGACATTTTTGTGTGCTGCATGCCACTTCATTATGTCGTTATCAAGCCGAATATATAAAAAGAACTTAGATATTAACATTATCTTCCAAATGAGCTCTTGATCTGCTATCTTTGATGTTCATGGGCCTTGCTATTGGCATAGAAAAAAAAGGAGACACGTCAGTGCTACCCATGCAAATGAGTCATTTTCCACGTTGGCCGACCGTAGTGGTTGCAGTAGCTCACTCTTCATCTCGATCTGATGCCATTTTCGAGGGATTTGAGGCTCTTGTTCATTTTCGTGCACTTTTTTGAAATTTCCGCAAATTTGTTTTTCCGATAAACTTTTATTATTACGAATAAGTGAATTAGTAGTTACCAAAGAAATATTTAAAGGAAATGGGAACTTCCTGGGAGGGTGTAAAGAGGGAGGCTTTAAATAGATTGAGATGAAGGAGGGGAGTGCATAGCTGTGTTGGCCTCAGGTGGCTTGGTGCTGCGGTGAGTTGTTAGTAGCAGTAGTAATATTCCTGAATCAGCTTTAAATGGCTATTTTTTATCACTAGACATAATTTGGCGCTTTTTCAAACTTTCGGTTACTGTGGTCTGTGGCTCGCTCTTTACTAAGTTGCAGTTATAGCTGCAACCTTGATTACGAGCATATAAGTGTTGAATTTACAGGAATGAGCAATTTTGGGGTGAAGATGACAAGAAGTAATTAATGATAATTTTCTTCTAGAACGCCGCATTTGATTTTGAACAATATGTGAAAATTTTAAAGTTTTCACTCTCTGCAACAACCTCAAAAGCTTATATAAAGCTCTCTAAGGTCGTTGTTTGTTTGATGCACTCCTGGGCGGCTACCGGGGCGACTGTGCACGTCTCCTCGATATTATCAGAGCCTTATAGGGTGAAAGGTAACTCTACTCTAAGGTAGTATTAGGTAAGCTAAATGCAGCAGCGCTTGATCTAGG
The DNA here is from genome assembly GCA_027921565.1 of Artemia sinica. Classification (NCBI taxonomy): domain Eukaryota; kingdom Metazoa; phylum Arthropoda; class Branchiopoda; order Anostraca; family Artemiidae; genus Artemia; species Artemia sinica. The sequence continues at coordinate 44,445,530 of CM051272.1, read as the reverse complement.
GTACAAGTGACCCAGTTGCAAGACAATAATATGTCATAGGGTGCTGAAGGTGAATTAATTTTGAGACTGTTTACACTAAAATTCTGGTAAAAAAATAGCAATGTATAAAAATAGCAATTATAACATTATAATTGAAATCGTAGAATGGGTGATTGATTCAGCATTTGAATTCTGGTATGATAACAAATTTGCCCTGTTGGCTTAAAAACACACATTCTCCCCTTAAAGTTTCATTGATTGACGCCATTACTTTGAAACCTTTTTAGAACCTATTAAATTGGGCCGGTACAGTCAGTGTATACTTCAAACAATTTCAAGACCTCCAAGATAGGGAAAAAAACGGCTCCAATCGTGTACTCATCACGGTATTATAATTTCTCTATCAAAATACCGCTCAAACGATACCGCATTAATGTAGTACTATGCAGATGCGCTGAAGAGCTTTTTGTACACATATTTGTAATCACAGGAGTGAATAATCGTGAGTTTGCGTTCTTGATTTTCACATTTCACTTAGGTTCTAGGACTCAGGCTTGGATCAAGTCAAAACTTAAAGTTAAAAATCATGAACTTCGAGAACTGCCGGTTCGAGGACTTTCGGAATTGGTCTTACTCCTGCGATTTGGCGTCTGCCTAATACTGGTTTTAAACAGAAATTGACACTGTTGAACTTTGGGTTTACGAGTGCACCTAAGAGAAGCATTTCCATATATACATGGATTTTATGATTACTTATTGTCTCTATTTTTCACGAGATTTAAGTTTACGAAGATCTCTATAGATTTATAGCGGAAAATCTCCATAAATTGGTGTCTGAACGCCGTATTACGAGATATTTCACATCAAATCGGACTTTATTATCAGAATCAATTTTGAGTATGAACTTTATTTAAGTGGATAGAAGCGGTGGAATTCTTCTATATAGTAAGGTGATTTTCTTATATATTGTAAGGTTATTTCTATATAGTAAGATGATATCCTTTTTCTATAGCAAGGTGAATTCTTCTAAAAATTGATTCAACGGACCCCAACCCAATAGATTAATAAAATCTCTAAATAAGTTAAATTCGAATTTTTGGGTCTAAACCTCAGATCGCACTCTAGTTTCGCACCCTGTGTTGTTAGTTTTCTTACTCTTTATAGCCCCCTCCCCCTCTATTAGTATAGGTAAGCTCACAACCCATGAATTTGTAAACAAAAAAAAAGTTACTTACGTGTATATAACAGGATTTAAACACGAGTGAATAAATGGTAATAAGTATACTGTTACACGAACATAGTATACTGTTTTTGTATATGCTTCAAGCCCTGATTTTACAATAACATTGAATATCAGTCGTGGACCCCAGCAGAGCAGAAATAACGCAATGACAAGTATCAGCATTTTTATAACCTGGAAAACAAAATAAAAAACTTTGAGACTAATCTACCACATCTTTACTTTTTCTCTATTTCATCATATTGCGCATTTCCTTGAAAAATTACTATAAGTTTCAAAAATTATTTGAAAAAACTCCTTGGAGGAAGAAAAAAGAAACAACAGTATACAAGGTAACATAAAAACTAAGAAGTGCTAAAACGAAAAAAAAAGAAGCTTTCGCTTTAATTTAGTTGCAAGCTGGAAAGAGTTTCCTCATAGGTTAAGAATTTCTTGATATTTAAGAAATTAAATATAAAAGAACAAGTTATTTTCAACTGAATGTAAGGAAATTATTTTGTATACGAGAGGGTTGTCTCTTCTCTAACCCTCCCTCTTTACACTAAAATCGTAAAGCTCATTAGAATTAACCTTCATTCAGATTCAACGTCTCTTGTGGTTGACCAGTCTTTCCTAAAGAATTATCACAAAAATAGATTAATCAACCGTTTTCCAAAGAAACTTTCTTTAACATTTGGAGATAAATAGTTAAGGGAGGTCTAAGCAACTTTGAAATATTTTGAGCTGAAATTTAATGTTTGGGATGATTCCCAAAAGTTTCATCCATTTGGCTCCGCCCATTTCTTTAAATTATCAAAAAAATATTTGTTTGGAAAGTGATTTCCTCTAAGCTAATTGTACAAAAAATATAAGAAATTAGAGGAGCAATCGTAAAATATCATGGTTTGCAAATGCTGGACAAAAGACATAAGTTGATCCCCCTGCAAAAATATAATTTATAGTTCACTAGTTAGAAAGTCTTTGCTAAACCTCTGGTCACAGGTTCTTGAAAAGTCATCGTGAAGAGGCAAGGTTTTCGGCTTATACGCCAGCCAGTGTAGAAAGACCCACATTTTCAACATACCTGAGAACACAAACAATTTGATACAAGAGAAAAATGTTTCCCCTCTTGTGAGTATTTATTCCCCTGGTTCTCATACCATTGTTACCACTCATTCTGAAATTAGACACTGTATAATGTTTGGAGCTAATTAATAAAAAAAATATCTTCTGCTAATGACTTTGCCAAAATAGTATTTGGGATCTAATGTGGGATAAATTCCAAGTTTAGCGCATTAACATCCAGCGGGATAAAAGAAAAATAAACTTCCAGAAAACGATTGTATTCCCTAAACTAAAGAAAACAAAGTGACCCAGTTTCATTTATTCTATTGTTTATTTAGTCAAATTGGAATTTCTTTCTTCTTCTTGTGTAAAGGTCTTCTTTCAATTTGATTTATCTCCTGATTTGCTCCAAAGCCATTGTTTGTCACACGGAGCAAACGTGTCCCAAGTATCTTCAGTTGTTTAAGTTTTAATTAGGGGACGACGTTCAAGAACATGGATGGGCCTTTCCATACACGCAAGATTCTGAATTCCTAAAATATGCGTCAACAAATTTGGAGCGATATTGCTGGTTTTGGTTAGTTACACAATCCTGTTTACAAAATTTGAGTGGGGTAGGTGCTGCAACGTTTATAACCTTTTTGGTGTTACCCCTACTTCTACAAAGGATAAGAAAAGAGTCTTTGGTTGTTTCTTAACTAAGACATAAAAAGCGTCTTTTTGGAAAAATGGGGAAATCATAGCCTCCAACCAAGGGTTTGTAACTATGGGGATCCTGACATTAGGAGATAAGTGTTTATTTTTTTACGAACATCCTGTTTATTTAGGACAAATCCCATACTGCGAGCGAGTATGTCCTTTGAGACTAAGAGGCTTTATAAAAACCCATTCGACAATTCTCAGAATTTCTATTTGATAAAATTTTGTACCTTTTCCTTCCAAAATTGTTGTTTTATGGGCCAAAATGTAAGAATTCGGCATTGCCGTGTGGCATAATCGCTTTTGTAACTTAGACAGAGGGCTAGTTCTTTAAATATTTGTTCAGTTGAACCCTGTTTCAATGGTCAACGAATACTGGTTCGATCTGGTCACCCCTGGGGAAAAAGCGAGCATGCATGTGTGACAATCCTTCTATAGAAATAAATATAAGAAAATTCGTATTTTTGTTATTATGGCTTAGGGTTATCAGACATGCTTAATTTCATTTTACAATTGTCATCCTGGCAGCACCCATTTTGGGGGAGTTTGACCCCTTTTTCCAAAATTATGTAAATTTTCACTTGAATATAGATTTTGATGAGTATTTTAGAATCATTGTGTTTCCCATATTCAAAATCAGTATAAATAATATTTTTAATTGGTTCCTATATTTCAATCAAAGCTATTGTGTTTGGTTTCAAGGACCCCTCTTTATTTACAGCTTTTTGATCCAAGGCTCTCCTAACTTTTATGGACCACTCTCTCCTTCAACCCCATTCTCCTTCATCTTCAACTTTAATATTCCTATAACAAATCGTCAGGAATGATAATAGTTCCTGAAAAAGGGACGGAAAAGAAGTATTTCAATTGGTAGAACTGGCTGACCCTGGCAAATTGTCGGTCTGACCAGGTATGAATCCCGGGGGGTGGGGGCCCTGGGGCCCCCAATATTTTTCTGGTGCTTCCATTTCTTTTTTTTCTTTTTCTTGATCTTTTTTTTAAATAAGCGTGTAAATTTAGTAAATTATTTGCACCCTTGTCACATTGCCCCCCTCCAAGATTATGCTCTAGATTCACCTTTGTGTCTGATATGGAGAGGCCTGCCCCCCAACCTCTCCCCCGTTTTCGAAGGTAAGTATATAAGCATAATCGTTTATGTTGTATTTAAGATATTTGTACAATAACAGGCAGATGCCAACCCTACTTTATCCATATTTCAGGCTTAATCCAAAATTATTCATTAAAATGAAAGGAGATTAGCAATTTAATTCTACCTCCCCCTGCCTCTCATTCTATATTTATTTGAAGACTCCCTGAGAGTTATGACTTTGGGGGAAAAAACGCACGTTCTATGGTTTCAGCCCCCCCCCAACAAAAAAATCTATTGGCCCTCCTCCTTAATATTGTATGTGTAATTATTCACCACTCTTCTTAGTTTCATGAAGCTTCAAAACGAATCATAGGGTAGCATTATGACTAATACTGGGGAGCTCAATATATAGTTTTTTGATAACTTCAAATCAATTAACCGTCTTGAAATTTCCAATCCTTAGGGTTTTAGCACTCTTTGGCCTGACGATGTCGTTTTGCGACATAAAATAGCAGAAAACGGCATTTCTGTGGCATAATTGCGTTTGCTACTTAAATGGGGTCAAAATGTTTTAATTTCCGTGGGAACGTTTGCCCTCTCGCACTATTCTAGGATCAGCGATTCAACACGATAACCCATGGAGAAAAACATGAAAAAAACGAACAAACCAAGGAACGTGCATCGTTGATTATCCTTTTCGGGAAAGATGTAAAATTCCAGATTTCTAGATAATGCATTGAAACCTCTGCACTAGTGTTCTCTGATATTCTGAATTGGAGGGTGTGGTTTTCACAAAAATCAATCCCATTTTTTGGGTTGTTTCCCCCTTTTAAGGATTTAGGCAAATTTTCTTAGGCTCGTAGCTTTTGAAGAGTTAATTTTTGGTTTATAATTTTACATATTCAGAATTACCATAAGACATTGAGCCATTTGATCCATAAATTCCTTACTTATTTATTACAGTTTTGGACGCTGTGCCCCGTTTTTTTTCTTTTTTTACTTTGGCCTTCTCCTGTTGGTTCCTTTCAATATTTTTCTTCGTCATGTCCAGCCAGATCGGTCTGACATAAACCCTAAAATGGTTTCAAATATTCACCATAGTTTGTGTCGAAAGATTTCTAAGCTTGTTGATTACATATTAAAGTCTAATATTATTATATTTACTTTCTTTTCCAATTCTACCGTTCTCTTAATAGAAACACTTTCCTCTCCAGATTATTCGGAATTGGTATTGAATTTTTCAATTGAGTATGTTGAGCTTTTTCAAAAATTTAATAAATATTAATTTTCCCATTTTCTAAGCAACGGTTGTGTTTCGTAACTTTCAATCTTAAAGTAAAAGAAACAGTTCCGAGGAATATTACTAATACAAAAAGCACTATTGGTAAGTTTCCCTATAACGAAGTACCAAATTGAATAGGGGGCCTCAAGGCTCGTTTTCCCCCGAAGGTCTTTGGCAATATTCCGTGTCCTTGTTTAATTTAGGAGAAGGAACTTAAAAACTTGGTAAGAGATACTTATTTTGAAATAAATAAAAAAAATAAGCAGATCTTGCTAACAGTATTTAAATTGAATTTTGAAAATCCTGATAAATGCCTTAAAAAATAAAAAGATATTTAATTAATTCTCCAATTTCTAAAAATAAAATCTTGAATTAACACACAGGATCAAATTATGAAGATCCTTTTCAATCAGAAGGCAGTAGTATAGAGATGTCTAAATGAAGAGCCTTGTGTCCGTAATGTATTACTTTTCATTCACTTTTCCCGAGGCCGTTTTGTATTGAAGGGGTGATCAGAGAAACTTTGGAAGGGGTTCATTCAATTGGAAACTGAAAGTTGTAGGGCTCTTATTAAGAGTAAAAGCGATTTGAGTGCATTATCCTCACTCCCGTACCTGTTTCTACTACCCAGTTACTTCGTAACCCCAAAAGACATCCCGTCAAAATTTCGAGATAATCATTTGTTTGAAATAGTCAAAAGATCCAATTAATATGCCTCCAGAGATGGCACGATTCCCACAACCTCTGTAAGAGCCGTAAATAATGCAAAATGTTTATACATATAAAAAAAAGGTTTTTTATGTTGGGTGGTGTAATTGACTTCTAACTTTCAGGGATTGTTCTTTGGGTAAAAAGGTATTTGTTGTGGGAGGTAGGACAGACTAGAGCCCGGGAATAGATAAAAAAAAATGGTCACTGATCAGTTTGAAACCTACAATTTTAATCCTTGGCCGAAGATAAGTCTATTCCAAAGGATAATTATTCCAAGAAAACATCCCCCTTCCAACAAAGGGTGCAAAAGGGGCCAAGATTTTTGAATTAGAATCAAGTTGCCATCAATCCATTGGCCAATTGGATACAAAGCCAAGACAGATAGTCTGAGTGAGAGGCAAAGCTGGCATAAACCTTTTTCAGGATTGTATAAATATGATTTCATTTTCCCTTGTTGATAGATAGTCTATCATCCATCCATCCATCCTAAGGCAGAAGTAAGGTAGATAGCCGTAGGACTAAGGGATGATCGAGATTTTTTGTATGACTCATGACGGACAATGTCGACTTGACTTGTATGCAAAAGAGGGGACTGAATTTGCTTGGACTCTCAGGCGAACAAGTGACCTAAGCCTAATAGGCTTGCCCGCTTAGAGTCTCAAGCGGACTACCGTGTTTTAGGACTGACACATGACAGACAAGTCCCCTGGACTCGCATGCGAAAACTTACAGCCCAAAAATTACGTCCTAAAGTCTTTCGGCTAAGAAGATCCCAAGACAGAAGGAAAATAAAAAAATACCTAAAATACCCCCCCCCCTTCTACCCCAAAAAACAGGGACTACTTAAAGGGCCGGGAAAGAGCCCAAAAAAAGTTTTTCACCGATCACTTTACGTGGAAGATGGAATTATAGAAACTTGGGAGGGGGCTTATTCCATTGTTAATTTGAAGTTCAAGTACGGTGTTTGAGGGTTGAAAGTCATTGGAGGACAGCCATCTTCCCTCATGCCACTTGACCAGCACCCCTTTCCGGACCCCATGGTATTTTGACAAAAACTGTGGGGTAGTCATTTTTCTCAAAAATGTCGACAAGTTTAAAAAGTAAGCGCTTCGGGGCGACATCACCCTCACAGCCCCAGTTTGATACCCAAAACTAATTACGAAAAACTACATATTGTTCAAAGATAGGTTTTAAGCAGCCATGTTTGGCCTTGGTTGTACTCTGACTCCGACTCTTGAAACTTTAAACATAATTGTTCCGACTTCTGCTCCGACTCCGAGCTGCAATACTCCCTTTTTCGTAAAGGTCCCTTTTCTTCCTTTTTCGCTAAAAGTACACAGTTTTATCAAATTCTTTTTTAAATATAATTTTTAATTTTCATTGATTAAGTTTTTTATTAAATTTTATTTTTATAAATTAAATTTTTATGTAATATGATTTATTTTAACCCTGACTCCAACTCTGAATCCAAAAGGTCTGACATTATTTCCGTTACTCCGACTCCATTAAGCAAAAGTTTACTAAGACTCTGACTCCACGACTTCGACTCCAAATTTCTGTTCGCTAGGGCAAAATTTGCAAAGTTTTCTAAGGGTGTACAGCAGGAATGATAAGCGGGTCTGAGGAAATCAAAAGACGCTATATACACCCGACTTTTCAAATTATGCTGAATATCTCAGGAAAGACTCTGGGGGGTCGAGTCGAAACTTTCAGCTAGTATTAGGATACTGTAGACTGTAGCGACTTCTTTTTCCAAACATGACACACATTTCATACTGCGCGTATTGACCTTCAGCATTTACGTCAGAACCTTAGCTCAGTTGGCATAAGCTCATCGTGATGTGTACATAGGAAACAATTGTCATTGTGCGGGTGTGAAGGCGGAGTATGAATCTTGTGTGGTTTTAAATCTGTGTCTCATATTTTTAATGGAGAGTATAGCCTTTGTCGATACTGTATATTCTGTCTACTGTGGTATTAGGAGGTCATTTGAATCTCTAAATTTGATTGGGGGGGGGGGGGAGATCGAAAGAAGATGTATGTGTCAAGATCATCGTGATAACATACTTGCAGTATCTCAAAAACACCTTGGGGGAAAAGCTGAAACTTTCAGCTGTTTTTTGGGAGGAACAGAGGGAAACTGGGACATTGGGACTTCAGGTTTTGCACTGGAGGAGGGGGAAAGATCTTAGTATTTTTTGTCTCTGATCCGCCAAAACAATTAAGTAGCAAGGTAAATCAAAAGACATTATTCAGAAAATAATTTAGGTTGCCAGGCTTTCAAAATGCCGTGCCCCTGATATCTTAGGAATGGCTTATTTACATTTAATCCCACCTCCTCTCCTCTCAGTGGCACTAACCGCTTGAAGGGCGCGGTACGTTAAGTTGAAACTTCCAGGGAATGGCGAGGAAGGGCAAGAGGTTGAAATATTACTTTGAGAGAGGGTAGAATTGAATCAAAAGACACTAAGTGTATCCAGGTTACCAAAACACCCTATCTTTAACATCTCGATAACGGATCAGGGGATAGAGCTGGAAATTTTAGGTAGCGTTTAAAAACAAGGAATCAAGGGCTGGGATGTACGGAGGACGGGGTCTCGGGGCTTCACCTCCCCAAAATACTAAGTTTTTCTGGAATTTTGGGTACTTTCAGCTGTATATTGCTGAAATTTCAAATGTATATTGACCCAGATAGAGCTAAACGAAGACAAGGCATTTTGAAGATTGGTTGCATTGATATCTGAAGCCTGAAACCATGCGAATAATTTTATTCTCAGGTGGACTTAAACTTACGTGGTACAGGGCAAAACAGACAAAGAGTATAAAAAACTGTTACCTAGATTCAAGGTGCGAAAATAGGCCCAAACTTGTTTTATCTCCGTTAGGATGTTAACTTACTGGGCTAAACAAACCTAAGGGGGGAAAAGAAAAAATGATTTATATCGATCCACGAAAGCCCGAAATAGTTCATACAATATATTTCTCTGGTAGGGCTTAAACTTTCAGGGTTTGTAGACTGGACTTAGATTCCTTAACGAGGAAAATTAATTTAGGAGGGAAATGGTGGCTGTATCGATTCTTAAGACTAAAAACTTGATTTTTTTTTTCCAGCCAGATCGGCTTTAAGGTTTAAGGCTATATAAACACCCTATTTAAAATTTCGAGACCAAGGGAACTTCAATTGAGACAAAATGTTAAGGAAACAAACGCCATGCATTTGAAATTATATAGTAAGAACTAATATGGAGAATCTATTGCACAATAGCCTACTACTGTAGAGGAAAAATTTTGACTGAAAACCCAAATTTTGTACAAATTTAAATTACAATCTAAAATTTTAGTTCTGAAGCAGAAAAACTGAAAAATACCAAAATTTCTCTATATTTATCAAACTCTAAAAAACTTGTGCTTTACTGAATTAAATAAAAAAACATTTTGTTTTAACTGAAACTAAGGAGCAACATTAAAACTTAAAACAAACAGAAATTATTTCGTATCTGAAAGGGGCTGTTCCCTGCTCAACGCCTCGCTCTTTACGCTAAATTTTTTTTATTGTTTTGAATTATAGAGCTGTAAGAAAGATTCGAACTTGGCGTAAAGAGCGAGGCGTTGAGGAGGGGACAGGCCCTTTCATATACGGAATAATTTCTGTTCGCTTTAAGTTTTAATGTTGCTCCTTACTTTCAGTTAAAAAAGCTTCTTTTTGTTTTATTTAATTTCTGAACGTTTTTGAATTGACGCAGTTTTTGATTTTGGCTCCCCGTACATGAATAATTGAAACGAAATTTCCATATTAATTTTACCTTTTTTGGTTAAATGGCTTTCTCAAAAGTTTTTTTTTAATTTTATTTACGAACGTTTTTATTAGTAATAAATATACATAACTTACGAATTAACTTCCGGAACGAACACCTGTATTCATATATTTCTAATACGTATATTAAGGGGTTCATCCCCTAGTCAACACCTCGCTCTTTATGCAAAAGTTAGAATTTTGTTCCAATTCTTTAAAAATGACACTTATTCACAAAGGCCGTTAATTAGAATAAAAAGCTCTTATGAAAGTACTAAAAAACTTTAGCGTAAAGAGGGAGGTATTGACTAGGGGGCGAACCCAATCATATACGCAATAACTTCTGTTCGTTTTACGTTTTGATGCTGCTCCTTATTTTCAGTTGGAAAACTTGTTTTTTGACAGTTGGAAAGTAGTTTTTTTCTTATTTAATTTCTGATCGTTTTTTATAAATAATGCTGGGAAATCCGGCACCCCCTTCATAGCAATGTCCCTTCCCCAATGAAAACTTCCTCCATGGAAAGATCCTCCCACGTAACAGTTCCGTTTAAAACAGAGCTTCTTTGAGTTTTTTTTATAAAGAATTTAAATTGTTTACTATGATTTTTCAATACCACGGCCGGTGAAAGACTATTGAGCCTTATAAAATACCCTTATATTTTCTGCATGGTACTTAAGGACTTTTTGTCCTAAGAGAACGTCATTTTTTTGCGTTGGTTTTGTGTTTTCAGTAAAACACTCATTTTTTGGAAATCTGCAATTACAAGTAAATATCACGAATCAGTTTAGTTAAGCTAATTTGGATGTTTATATTGCAGAAACTGCCAAACAACAGTTTTTGTTCGTTTTAATTGTCTACCTTGCTCTTTATTCCTATCCAAAAACCTCGTTTAATTTTATTTCATCAAACATAAAGATAACAGATTCTGCTATAGATGAATAAAATTAAATAAATAATAAATTCAAACTTAATGAACTATCAGAAACAGGAGCCAGACTACCCCCCCCCCAAACGTTACAAAGGCCTGAACATCATTTGTACTTTATTGAATACACATTATGTTTAACAAAAATTGTAAACATAATTTTGAACAATAACAAGCTGCTAAGGCTTCTAGACATTAATATCACTACTTCCATTAGTGCTATCAAGTAATTTTGATTATTATGATGATTGATTTTTTCTTTTTTTTTGTTAAAGTTTTGACAAATACAACCACACTTTTGAAGCGCATGTCGTTTTCAATAAAACGCAAATGGTGCTCAAGTCATTTTCAGGGTTTGAGGGAGGGGGAGAGTCACATATCTTATTTGTTAACTTGTTGTTATAAAATTTGTTGTTGTGTTGTTGTTGATGTTATGGTAAACAAAAATTAGGCATGCACTGGTTTAAATACAAACCTTTTTCAGTAAAATGCAGATGATGGTCTGACTTTAAGAAGATTTAAGGGGTGGTAACTTTGCTCCCGTTTGTGACGATTTGTTTTTTGTAAATTTGACTTCGTTGTTCTTTTAAATTTCTGTTGGTTATCAGGTTCTTTTTTTCTTCATTTTTAATTTCACTCTTCAATTTTAATTAGTAAATAACAAGCAGATCGTGCTAGGAGTCTTCACATTGAATTTTGAAATTCCCGGTAAATCTTAAATACAATCGAAATATAATCATTTGATAAAATTACTAATTTTTTAAAAACCTCATTAACTTAAAGATTATGACCTTACCTGATCAAATTTTGATGATCTCTCTCGTAATTTAAACAAGAGACAGAGGATATTGCTCGAAACTCTCAGAGAGAGAAAAAAAAGTTGACCTTGAGGTTCCCAATCTAATTTATTACTTCATAATAAGAGCTTCAATGAGTATATAAGCCTTCTTCAACATTTACTTAAATATGGATTTTCGAATTTTCTTAGCAAATATTTCCTTGTGTAACTTTCATTTCTTCAATAAAAACAGTTGTTTCAAGAAATACTGTTGCACTAATCCTGCTGTATCAACAATGCAACAGGCACTGCTTATAAAGTTCCAATAACGAAGGGCTAGATTAGGAAGGGATCCGAAAGTTTGTTTTTTCCCTGGGGGTCTTCGGCAATATCCTGTGCTCCTCGTTTCACTTCGAAGAAATATCTTTAAAAATTGATCAGGAAAATTTATCTTAAAATAAGTAAAAAAAGAAAAATAGATGAATCATGCTAGTAATCGAAAAATCGAAATATAATCATTTGATAATATTTATAATTTATTAAAACCTTAGTTAACCTAAAGATTACGACCTGATCTGATCAACTTTTGATGATTTTTCTCATAACTTAGACAATAGACACAGAATATTGCTCAAGATTCTCAGAGAAAAAAAAAGTAGACATCGACGCTCCCAAATTAATCTATTACTTCCCTATAATGGCTTTAACCAGTGAAAAAAATTTCAAGACATAAATAAATAAACAATTTTCAAATTTCTTAGCAAATATTTTCTTGTATAACTTTCAATCTTAAGCTAAAAGGAGTGTTTCAAGCATTAATATTGTATTAATGCTGCTATGTTAAGAATACAACAGGCACTATCTGTAAAGTTCCCAGTAACACGGGGCCAAAAAGAGAACCTCGAAGTTTTCTTTGTTCCTGGGTCTTTGGTAATATCCTGTGCCCCTTGTTTCGCTTCGAGGAAAGATCTTTAAGAGTCGATTGGAGAAATTTATCTTTAAATAAGTAAAAAAAATAAAATAAAATGCAAAAAAAATTAGGTGGATAATGCTAGGAATTTTTCAATTGGATTTTGAAATTTTTGAGAACAGCCTTAAATAAAATTTCAATGCAATGATTTAATTAAATTTTTTATTTCAGTAAAAATATATGACACTTTATTTTATGAATATACCTGCGTTTGAACATGCTATTTCTAGCTTAAACAATGAACAGAAGATTTTACCCAAGATTCATGGAGAAAAAAAAACCAACAAACCTTGGAGCTCCTTATTTATTTCATCGATGTAGGGATCTTCAATAGGCTCCGTAAAACTGTAAGGATCTTTAAGTATGTATACATTTCCAAATATTTTTAGCGACTATTTTTTTAGAATATCTTGCACCTCTAAAGAGAAAAAAGTATTCCAAGGATATTGTTGATACAACAAACGCTGTTGATAAGGATCCACAGAATGAAGGATGAAATTAAATAGGGAGCCTCAAGGTCTGTTTTTCTCTCACAGGGTCTTTGGCAATATCCTGTGTTCCTTGCTTAATTTAGAATAAGAATCTTCAAAATTCGATCAGGAAAGTTTGCCTTTAAGAACAGAAGATTTTATAAGTGAACAGAAAAAATAAGTGGATTTTGCTTGGAGTATTTAAAGTAAATGTTAAAATTTGAGATATGCAGTAAATAAAAAGGCAAATTTAATAATTTAATTAATTTCCTATTTATTTAATAACATCTAATTTTCTTGGTTTTATGAACATATCTGTGTTTAAAGAGCTATCTCCTAATCAAACAGTTCGTGGTAACGAACTGTAAGTAAGGAGCGACCCGGCTCAATGGTAACCGAAAGTCTAAAAAACGGAATTTTGATACCAATAGATACATCAAAAGAATCAGATTTTAATTGTAATTCCAAACATATAAGTTTCATCAAGTTTAATCTTACCCATCAAAAGTTACGCGCCTGTGAAAATTTGGCTGATTTTCGAAAAAAGGGGGAAAGACCCCCTAAAAGTTATAGAGCCTTAACGAAAATCACACCATCATATTCAGCGTATCAGAGAACCCTACTGTAGAGGTTTCAAGCTCCTATCTACAAAGATGTGGAATTTTTCATTTTTGCCAGAAGAAAGATCACGGATGCGTGTTTATTTTTTTTTATTTTTTTTTTATTTTTCCCAGGGGTAATCGTATTGACCCAGTGGTCCTAGAATATCGTGAGAGGGCTCATTCAAACGGAAATTAAAAGTTCTAGTGCCCTTTTTAAGTGAACAAAAAATTGGAGGGCAACTTGGCCCCCTCCCACGCTCATTTTTTCCCGAAGTCGCCTGATCGAAATTTTGAGATAGCCATTTTGTTCAGCATAGTCGAAAATCTAATTAATATGTCTGAGGATGACTTAATCCCCTACTGCTCCCGGGGGAAGGGCTGCAAGTTATAAACTTTCCCCATTGTTTACATATAGTGTTGGTTAATGGCAAGTATACAGGCGTTTTCAGGAGGATTTTTTTTCTAGTGGGGGGTCAGGTTTAGAGTAGGGGATACGTGGGAGGATCTTTCCATGGAAGATATTTCCTTGGGAGAAGTGACATTTGTATGAAGGGGGCGCCAGATTTCCCAGCATTATTTAAAAAACGATCAGAAATTAAATAAAAAAACAAGTTTTTTTCAACTGAAAGTAAGAAGCAACATTAAAACTTAAAACGAACAGAAATTATTACGTATATGAAGGGGTACGCCCTCTAGTCAATACCTCGCTCTTTACGCTACAGTTTTTTTAGTACTTTCAAAAGAGCCATCTATTCTAATTAACCGGCCTTTGTGATTCAGGGGTTTGTGTTTCGGACAAAATTTGAACCTTAGCGTAAAGAGCGAGGTATTGACTAGGGAGCGAACTCCCTAATATACGTAATAAAAACATGCGGATATAGAAATTCGTTACGAAAGTTAATTCGTAAGTTACGTCAGAACAAAATTTCGAGAAAGCCAATTAGCCAAAAAAAAAAGGAAAATTAATATGCGAATTTCGTTTTAATTATTCATGTACGGTGAGCCAAAACCAAAGCTGTATTAATTCAAAAACATTCAGAAATTAACTAAAAAAAACAAGTTTTTTTAACTGAAAGTAAGGAGCGACATTAAAACTTAAAACGAACAGAAATTATTCCGTATATGAAAGGGGCTTTCCCCTCCTCAACACCTCGCTCTTTACGCTAAATTTTGACTCTGTCTCACAACTTTATTTTTTAAAACAATAAAAACTTTAGCGTAAAGAGCGAGGTGTTGAGGAGGGGAAAGCCCCTTTCATGTACAGAATAATTTCTGTTCGTTTTAAGTTTTAATGTCGCTCCTTACTTTCAGGTAGAAAAAAACTTGTTTTTTTTTAGTTAATTTAGAAAAGGGACAGAAACAATTACGCAAGACTTCCGGAGAATAAACCACTACCTTTGAAGGTCCACTTTTCATTTCGTTGTTATAGGGAGCTTCAATGAAGTGTAACAAACTTGAAGTAAATTTTCTTTGTCAATTTTTTTAGCAGTTATCTTCTAGCATATTTTTCAATTACAAAATTTAAAAAAAAGTGTTCCAAGGATAATATTGATCCAGCGATCACTGTTGAAAAGGTTCTACATAACGATGAGCCAGGTTGAAAAAAATACAATTATTTAATTAAATTCCTATTAACCAGAAATATCTAATTGACTTGAGTTTATGAACACATCTGTGGTAAAAGAGCCTTAAAAAAGAGGCAGAAGCTATTACGCAAGACTCGTGATGAAACAATGAACTTAGAAACTCCCTTTTTATTTCTTTGAAATGGGGAGCTTCAACAGAGTACAGAAACTTAGGTAAATAAACATTATCAAGTTTTTTTAGCGGTGCTTGTGGGATAAAGCGCCAACCACTCAAGTTTTTCATCCATTGACGCACTGTAAACTGGTCTCTTTTGCTAAATTCTTTCAGCTTAGCATGAGACAAGACAAAAACAAGTGACAGAATAGATGGGAAATATATAATTTGGGCTATATATTTTCACATAAGGGGGGGGGGGATTTTGGTAAAGTATCTGGACAGCGTGAAGTCAGAAAACAATTCTTATTTCATAATATGTTGAATAATTGTAGCTAACTCATTTTGTATGCATACCCGCTATACTTCACCCCACCTCACCCCTAATGGGTAAATATATAGCCCAAATTTGTTTCTAAAGTGTTATATTTTTATCATGTTTAGGTATATTTCATTAGGATTAACCTAACTTCCCTTCTTGAGTGGTCGGCTCTATATCATACAAGTACCGTTTTAAATCTATTTTCTAGTATATTTCTCAGCACTAAAGGGAAAGAAAGTGTTCCAAGGAAATTATTGATACAGCAAGCATTGTTAATAAAGATCCCTAATAACGAAGAGCTGAACTTAACAGGGAGCATCAAGGTCTGTTTTTTTCCCATGAAGTCTTTGGCAATGTTCCGTATCCTTTGTTTAATTTAGAAGAAGGATCTTCGAAAGTCAATCAGAGGAGTTTATCTTTAAGTAAATAAAAATAAGTGGATCTTCCTATGGGTGTTTAACCGAATTTTGAATTTTCTGAGAAATGTCTGAAATAAAAACAACAGTGTAATTATTTAATTAAATTTCTATGGTATTAAAACATCTAATTTAGTTAATTTTATGAACGTATCTGATAAACGCTTGAAGATCTTTCTACAAATTTAACAAAGGAAAAGGGGATATTGCCCAAGACTTACTGAGAAAAAAAATTGAAGGTTCCTTATTTAATTTGGAATTTCCTTGCGGGAAATTTTATCAACAATGGTGGTTGTATCATTAATATTCCTTGCAACACTTTGGTTCACTTTGAGATTGAAAGTTATGCAAGATAATATTTGCTAAGAAAATTGGAAAACTTGTTTTTATTTAAATATTGAAATAGTTTTATACACTCTGTTGAAACATTCCATTTTAAAATGGAATATCAAACAGTTCGTTGTAACGAACCGAAAGCGAGAAGCGACTCGTACTAATAAAAGGTGCAAAATGTAATAGCTATAAAGTTAACTATAAAGTAATGAGCATCAAAAGCTATTACCAAGGGCACCAGAAGGAAATTTTACAGGGGGGGGGGGAGACGCAGAATCGCATCCAGGATTTTTGTTCGGGGGGGGGGGGGGGTACTAATTTTTTTAGGGGGGGGGCGGGTTACACAAAAAACCTCAAAAACGCATACAATATTTATAATTGTATTCTGAAAGCCACTGATGTCACAGTTTATGTAAGACTATGAAAAGCGTTATAGATTAGTTTGTTGTTGTCAGGTTATGTACTCACTGTTGACTCCTAAATCAATATTCTTGTTTTTTCTACTGGCCTTGGGTGTTTTCAGTAAAGTGCTAGTTTTCTATAATCATACAAACATAGGGAAATATTACCAGTTGGTTTATTTGCACTTGTTTCATCAATATATGCTATATAGAATGTGAAGCAATAGAATTTGTTCGTTTTAAGTTCCAACTTCGCTCTTTACTTCCCTCAGAACAACTTTGTTTTTTTTAAATTAATCTTTGCTCGTTTTTGACGTCTACTGCGACTTCTTTTGCCTGCGACTTTCTTCGCCTGCAACTTTCTATTAACGACTTTGATTACTTGTGACTGTAATTGCAACTAAGGCTACTTGCAATTACGAGTTTGACTACTTGGGAGTACGACTACTTGTGACTGCGGCTACTTGCAACTACGAACAACGTTCTCCCAGAGGATTTTATTGACCCTAATATCTTTAGGTTGTTGTTAAATCAAAATCTTGGGAAATATGGATGTAATATAGCATTTGTCTGGACCTCGAATAATAAATTCGATAGGAAATATTGTGCAAAACAGGTGTCACCTGTCTTATGTAAAAAAAAATGCTGTACAATTTAAATTCCTAAAGCAAAATGACAATTTTAAATATGATTGATTGGCGCACATGTGAACAAAGAATCTTGGATCGGATATGTGCTCAAAAGTATGGGCAGGAATTGAAATTCGGTATGGATCCTACCTCTCTTCACTACTCTTTAGTTTATGGCATGTCATGTTTTGTTCAGGATAGACACGGAAGAATGTACTAACCTATAGGGACGCATGATTATGGATCATGTAAAAGAAAATTTTGCTTTTTGAAGTCAAAACCTCTTTTGTCACTACTTTAAAAATATTTTTCGAAAAATATTTTTTTCGTTTTCGAAGAAAAGTAAAGAGCTATGTCAAAACCTAAAACGACCAGAAGTGAAGTTATAAAATGATCGTGATTGCAGAAGTAGCTACAACCTATTTAGAGATAGTTGAGATGAATGGGTGTTGATTTTAAAGAAGGCAAAGGTGGATGCCTCCGATGAATGAGGCTGAGTTGAGAGGGGTAAAGCTGAATCAGTTTGGATTGCATGGGGCTAACTTTAATTGTGTTGATTTAGCAAGGATTGTGTTAAATGGGGTTGAATCTAAGGGGATTGAGCTTGATGAGGGTTGAGGTGAATTGGATTTGAGTTGAATGAAGTTTGAGATGAGTGGGTATGAACTGAGTAGTGCTGCGTTGAATGGGGTAAATTTTATGAGGTTGAAATAAACGCGAGTTGAGTTAAACACTGCCTAACTTTATGGGGTTGAATTGAACTGGAGTTAAGGTGAATGGGGTTAATTTAAATATTGATGAGCTACACGCACATTGAGAATTTCCAGTGACTGATGAGGTCAAGACGTAGCTCAAGAACTCGAGAGATTTCATAGTCTCTTTAATTTGGGACTTAGACAGATAGCCAGCTCTTACGTCACCCTTTATTAAACAAATTGGCAGGATTCTTCGACAAACTGCCTCCTTTCCGAATATTGTTTTCATTATTTGGTTGATTTTCAATGTAGTTGTGGAAAACTTGAAACAAAATTTGAGGCAAGTTCGGTAGTAAAATTTTAAAGATTCTTCTATAGATATAAATCAAAGTGCGTATTCAGTCACCAAGCTCTACGATCATTCTTATGAAAGCTTATGCATCAGAGTAGACCCCGGCGCCGCGCCGATTAGGGAAGACCGGCGGCGGCGGGGCCAAAAACAGCGCGCCGTGTCGCGCCGCCGGTAAGATGTCGGCGGCGTGCCACCGGCGCGATAAATGTTGACCGCAAGTAGTAACTTACCTATTGAAATGAACCGTACTTGCGTAATTTGTCTTATCTCTAGCATGTACCAGAATATGCAGCGTAGCTTCACGTGCACATTGCAAAAAAGCTGGCAAAGCTTTACCTATAAAGTGGTCAAACACGCATTGAAACTATAGTCAAGGTTGTATGCACGTGGACATTTTAAAAAGCGAGAAATTTATTATAAATTTGGAACAATATGAATCTTTGGAAATGGTTAACGATAACAAACATGTTTTCAACCAGATGGGTTTTTGAAGCACATTCAGCATGGCGTGTTTTATTTTTTTATTTTTTTTGGCAATTGACGTTTTTTCTGATAACAAGTACCATTCATTGCGATCATAGCTCTAAAAAAAGGGTTTAGCATCTGCGAATTGGATCGTATGAAGGTGGAGAAAAAAAGGGGGGTTTAGCATTTGCGAATTGGACTGTACGAATGATCTGATTTGAATAATAGGGAAAAAACAAAGCTGGATAACATTCGCGAATTGGATCGTATGAAGGTGGAGAAAAAAAAGAGTTAAACTGATTAGCAGTTAAGGTAACCCCGAAGGGCTTGTTAACTCCGGCAATTTATTATAAATTTGAGCAACATCAATCTATGAAAATGGTTAACGATGATAGAATGACATTGTGAGTTGACCTAGCTTTACCTCACCGATGTGTTCTGTATAATCCACAAGTGGTGTTTGAAATGTGTTGTCAATTTAAAATAGGGTCTAACGTTATAGTATACTAAAAATATGATACTAAGAGAGATGTAGATGGCAAGAAAAGAATTTTAATAACGGATAGCTTTACTTCTTCGATGTGTTCTGTATAATACACAAGTGGTGGGGTGATGGCAGCGGGGTGTCTTAGAGTACTTATAGTGCTGTACTGTGGGCCGAATCGCTTGCGAAAAAAACCCGAATGAATGAGTTGAAATAAAATTTTTAACCAGAAATGGCTGAAGAGTGTTTTGGGGGAGATGGATTGATGGCAGAAGGATGCCTTAGCGTAGTTATAGTGTGATAGTGGGGGGCTGAGCTAGGTTTCTTAGTCTTTCATAGGTCTGTGTTGTCTGAAACTTATGATTTGGGATGTTTAGTTTGCTATTTTAATTTTTCTGTGCTAAGGTTTCCTAGTATTTCGTAGGTGTGTGTTGTCTGAAACTTATGATTTGGGATGGTTAATTTGCTATTTCCGCCTTTTATGAGCTAGGTCTCCTAGTATTTCGTAGGTGTGTGTTGTCTGAAACTTATGATTTGGGGTATGTAAATTACTATTTTGGGCTTTTCTGAGTTAGATTTCTTAGTCTTTCGTTGGTGTGTGTTGTCTGAAACCTATGATTTGGTATGATATTTCCTGCTTTTATGAGCTAGGTTTCTTAGTCTTTCATAGGTCTGTGTTGTCTGAAACTTATGATTTGGGATGTGTAGTTTGCTATTTTAACTTCTCTGTGCTAAGGTTTCTTAGTATTTCGTAAGTGTGTTTTGTCTGAAACTTATGATTTGGGATGGTTAATTTGCTATTTCCGGCTTTTATGAGCTAGGTTGCCGTGGTTTACCTTGTCACAGTTACATTCTCTTCATTTTTCAAAGTACATTTTGTATTTCTTTCATTGAAATGCAAGAGTTGGAATATTTCAGTAGTGTTTTGTCGTGGTTTACCTTGTCACAGTTACATTCTCTTGATTTTTCAAAGTTCATTTTTGGATTTCTATCGTTGAAATGAAAGAGTTGGAATATTTCAGTAGTGTTTTGTTATGATTTACCTTGTCACGGTTACATTCTCTTGATTTTTCAAAGTTCATTTTGAATTTCTTTTGTTAAGATGCAAGAGTTGGAATATTTCATTAGTGTTTTATCGTGGTTTGTCATGTCATAGTTACATTCTCTCGATTTTCAAAGTTCATTTTGGATTTCTTTCGTTGAAATGCAAGAGTTGGAATATTTCGGTAGAGTTTTGTCATGGTTTTCCTATTTTTGACTTTTCTGGGTTAGATTTCTTAGCCTTTCATAGGTGTTTGTTGTCTGAAACTTATGATTTGTGGTATGTAAATTACTATTTCGGGCTTTTCTGAGCTAGATTTCTTAGTCTTTCGTTGGTGTGTGTTGTCTGAAACCTATGATTTGGAATGTGTAATTTGCTATTTCCGGCTTTTATGAGCTAGGTCTCCTAGTATTTTGTAGGTGTGTGTTGTCTGAAACTTATGATTTGGGGTGTGTAAATTACTATTTCGGGCTTTTCTGAGCTAGATTTCTTAGTCTTTCGTTGATGTGTCTTGTCTGAAACCTATAATTTGGTATGCTATTTCCTGTTTTTATGAGCTAGGTTTCTTAGTCTTTCATAGGTCTGTGTTGTCTGAAACTTGTGATTTGGGATGTGTAGTTTGCTATTTTAACTTTTCTGTGCTAGGGTTTCTTAGTATTTCGTAGGTGTGTGTTGTCTGAAACCTATGATTTGGGATGGGTAATTTGCTATTTCCGGCTTTTATGAGCTAGGTCTCCTAGTATTTGGTAGGTGTGTGTTGTCTGAAACTTATGATTTGGGGTATGTAAATTACTATTTTGGGCTTTTCTGAGCTAGATTTCTTAGTCTTTCGTTGGTGTGTGCTGTCTGAAATCTATGATATTGTATGCTATTTCCTGCTTTTATGAGCTAGGTTTCTTAGTCTTTCATAGGTCTGTGTTGTCTGAAACTTGTGATTTGGGATGTGTAGTTTGCTATTTTAACTTTTCTTTGCTAAGGTTTCTTAGTATTTCATAGGTGTGTGTTGCCTGAAACTTATGATTCTGGATGGTTAATTTGCTATTTCCGGCTTTTATGAGCTAGGTTGTCGTGGTTTACCTTTTCACAGTTACATTCTCTTGATTTTTCAAAGTTCATTTTTGGATTTCTATCGTTGAAATGCAAGAGTTGGAATATTTCAGTAGTGTTTTGTTATGGTTTACCTTGTCACAGTTACATTCTCTTGATTTTTCAAAGTTCATTTTGAATTTCTTTCATTGAAATAAAAGAGTTGGAATATTTCAGTAGTGTTTTATCGTGGTTTACCATATCATGTTACGTTCTCTTGATTTTTCAAAGTTCATTTTGGATTTCTTTCGTTGAAATGCAAGAGTTGGAATATTTCGGTAGTGTTTTGTCATGGTTTACCATGTCACAGTTACATTCTCATGATTTTTCAAAGTTCATTTTGAATGTCTTTCATTGAAATGCAAGAGTTGGATTATTTCAGTAGTGTTTTGTCGTGGTTTACCTTGTCACAGTTACATTCTCATGATTTTTCAAAGTTCATTTTGAATGTCTTTCATTGAAAAGCAAGAGTTGGATTATTTCAGTAGTGTTTTGTTGTGGTTTACCTTGTCACACTTACATTCTCTTGATTTTTCAAAGTTCATTTTGGATTTCTATCGTTGAAATGCAAGAGCTGGAATATTTCAGTAGTGTTTTGTTATGGTTTACCTTGTCACAGTTACATTCTCTTGATTTTTCAAAGTTCATTTTGGATTTCTTTCGTGGAAATGCAAGAGTTGGAATATTTCGGTAGTGTTTTGTCATGGTTTACCATGTCACAGTTACATTCTCATGATTTTTCAAAGTTCATTTTGAATGGTTTTCATTGAAAAGCAAGAGTTGGATTATTTCAGTAGTGTTTTGTTGTGGTTTACCTTGTCACACTTACATTCTCTTGATTTTTCAAAGTTCATTTTGGATTTCTTTCGTTGAAATGCAAGAGTTGGAATATTTTAGTAGTGCTTTGTCATGGTTTACCTAGTCACAGTTACATTCTCTTAATTTTTCAAAGTTCATTTTGAATTTCTTTCGTTGAAATGCAAGAGTTGGAATATTTCAGTAGTGTCTTGTCGTGGTTTACCTTGTCACAGTTGCATTCTCTTAACTTTTCAAAGTTCATTTTGAATTTCTTTCGTTGAAATGCAAAGGTCGGAATATTTCAGTAGTGTTTTGCTGTGCTTTAACTTGTCACAGTTACATTCTCTTGATTTTTCAAAGTTCTTTTTGAATTTCTTTCGTTGAAATGCAAGAGTTGGAATATTTCAGTAGTGTCTTGTCGTGGTTTACCTTGTCACAGTTGCATTCTCTTGATTTTTCAAAGTTCATTTTGAATTTCTTTCGTTGAAATGCAAGAGTTGGAATATTTCAGCAGTGTCTTGTCGTGGTTTACCTTGTCACAGTTGCATTCTCTTAATTTTTCAAAGTTCATTTTGAATTTCTTTCGTTGAAATGCAAGAGTTGGAATATTTCAGTAGTGTTTTGTTGTGATTTACCTTGTCACAGTTACATTCTCTTGATTTTTCAAAGTTCATTTTGAATTTCTTTCATTGAAATGCAAGAGTTGGAATATTTCAGTAGTGTCTTGTCGTGGTTTACCTTGTCACAGTTACATTCTCTTGATTTTTCAAAGTTCATTTTGAATTTCTTTCTTGAAATGCAAGAGTTGGAATATTTCAGTAGTGTTTTGTCGTGGTTTACCTTGTCATAGTGACATTATCTTGATTTTTCAAAGTTCATCTTTAATTTCTTTCGTTGAAATGCAAGAGTTGGAATATTTCAGTAGTGTTTTCTCATGGTTACCGTGTCACAGTTACACTCTCTGATTTTTCAAAGTTCATTGTGGATTCTTTCGTGAAATGTGTTTTGTTGTGCTTTACCTTGTCACAGTTACATTCTCTTGATTTTTCAAAGTTCATTTTGGATTTCTTTCGTTGAAATGCAAGAGTTGGAATATTACAGTAGTGTTTTGTTGTGCTTTACCTTGTCACAGTTATATTCTCTTGATTTTTCAAAGTTCATTTTGGATTTCTTTCGTGAAATGCAAGAGTTGGAATATTTCAGTAGTGTTTTGTCGTGGTTTACCATGTCACAGTTACATTTCTTGATTTTTCAAAGTTCATTTTGATTTCTTTCGTGAAATGCAAGAGTTGGAATATTTCAGTAGTGTTTTGTCGTGGTTTACCTTGTCACAGTTACATTCTCTTGATTTTTCAAAGTTCATTTTGGATTTCTTTCTTTGAAATGCATGAGTTGGAATATTTCAGTAGTGTTTTGTCACGGTTTACCTTGTCACAGTTACATTCTCTTGATTTTTCAAAGTTCATTTTGGATTTCTTTCTTGAAATGCAAGAGTTGGAATATTTCAGTAGTGTTTTGTCACGGTTTACCTTGTCACAGTTACATTCTATTGATTTTTCAAAGTTCATTTTGGATTTCTTTCTTTGAAATGCATGAGTTGGAATATTTCAGTAGTGTTTTGTCATGGTTTACCTTGTCACAGTTACATTCTCTTGATTTTTCAAAGTTCATTTTGGATTTCTTTCCTTGAAATGCAAGAGTTGGAATATTTCAGTAGTGTTTTGTCGTGGTTTACCTTGTCACAGTTACATTCTCTTGATTTTTCAAAGTTCATTTTGGGTTTCTTTCATTGAAATGCAAGAGTTGGAATATTTCAGTAGTGTTTGTAAGTTAGTTAGGTAGTTAGCCTAGTACGCGCGTACGTAGCTAACCTAACCTACTAATCAACACTCTGAAATTTCATCTCTGATTCAAAGTTCATTTGGATTTCTTTCATTGAAATGCAAGATTTGAATATTCAGTAGTGTTTTGTCGTGTTTACCTTGTCACAGTTACATTCTCTTGATTTTTCAAAGTTCATTTTGGATTTCTTTCGTTGAAATGCAAGAGTTGGAATATTACAGTAGTGTTTTGTTGTGCTTTACCTTGTCACAGTTATATTCTCTTGATTTTTCAAAGTTCATTTTGGATTTCTTTCCTTGAAATGCAAGAGTTGGAATATTTCAGTAGTGTTTTGTCGTGGTTTACCATGTCACAGTTACATTTTCTTGATTTTTCAAAGTTCATTTTGATTTTCTTTCGTGAAATGCAAGAGTTGGAATATTTCAGTAGTGTTTTGTCGTGGTTTACCTTGTCACAGTTACATTCTCTTGATTTTTCAAAGTTCATTTTGGATTTCTTTCTTTGAAATGCATGAGTTGGAATATTTCAGTAGTGTTTTGTCACGGTTTACCTTGTCACAGTTACATTCTCTTGATTTTTCAAAGTTCATTTTGGATTTCTTTCTTTGAAATGCATGAGTTGGAATATTTCAGTAGTGTTTTGTCACGGTTTACCTTGTCACAGTTACATTCTCTGGATTTTTCAAAGTTCATTTTGGATTTCTTTCTTTGAAATGCATGAGTTGGAATATTTCAGTAGTGTTTTGTCATGGTTTACCTTGTCACAGTTACATTCTCTTGATTTTTCAAAGTTCATTTTGGATTTCTTTCCTTGAAATGCCAAGAGTTGGAATATTTCAGTAGTGTTTTGTCGTGGTTTACCTTTCACAGTTACATTCTCTTGATTTTTCAAAGTTCATTTTGGTTTCTTTCATTGAAATGCAAGAGTTGGAATATTTCAGTAGTGTTTTGATTAAGTTAGGTTAGGTTAGGTTAGCCTACGTACGCGCGCGTACGTATGCTAACCTAACCTAACTTAATCAAAACACTACTGAAATATTCCATCTCTTGATTTTCAAAGTTTATTTTGGATTTCTTTCATTGAAATTCAAGATTTGGAATACTTCAGTAGTGTTTTGTCGTGGTTTACCTTGTCACAGTTACATTCTCTTGATTTTTCAAAGTTCATTTTGAATTTCTTTCGTGAAATGCAAGAGTTGGAATATTTCAGTAGTGTTTTGTCGTGGTTTACCTTTTCACAGTTACATTCTCTTGATTTTTCAAAGTTCATTTTGAATTTCTTTCGTTGAAATGCAAGAGTTGGAATATTTCAGTAGTGTTTTCTCATGGTTTACCGTGTCACAGTTACACTCTCTTGATTTTTCAAAGTTCATTGTGGATTTCTTTCGTTGAAATGTGTTTTGTTGTGCTTTGCCTAGCCTACGTACGCGCGCGTACGTAGGCTAACCTAACCTAACTTAACTTAACCTAACTTAATCAAAACACTACTGAAGTATTTCACGAAATAAATTCAAAATAAATTTTGAAAAATCAAGAGAATGTAACTGTGACATGGTAAACCATGACAAAACACTATAAGTTTCAGACAACACACACCTACGAAATACTAGGAGACCTAGCTCATAAAAGCCGGAAATAACAAATTACACATCCCAAATCATAGGTTTCAGACAACACACACCAACGAAAGACTAAGAAATCTAGCTCAGAAAAGCCCGAAATAGTATTTTACATACCCTAAATTGTAAGTTTCAGACAACACACACCTATGAAAGGCTAAGAAATCTAACTCAGAAAAGTCAAAAATAGAAAAACCATGACAAAACACTACCGAAATATTCCAACTCTGGCATTTCAACGAAAGAAATCCAAAATGAACTTTGAAAAATCAAGAGAATGTAACTATGAAATGGTAACCCACGATAAAAAACCATTGAAATATTCCAACTCTTGCATTTCAATGAATGAAATTCAAAATGAACTTTGAAAAATCAAGAGAATGTAACTGTGACAAGGTAAACCATGACAAAACACTACTGAAATATTCCAACTCTTGCATTTCAACGAAAGAAATTCAAAATGAACTTAGAAAAATCAAGAGAATGTAACTGTGACAAGGTAAACCATAACAAAACACTACTGAAATATTCCAACTCTTGCATTTCAACGATAGAAATCCAAAAATGAACTTTGAAAAATCAAGAGAATGTAACTGTGACAAGGTAAACCACGACAAAACACTACTGAAATATTCCAACTCTTGCATTTCAATGAAAGAAATCCAAAATGAACTTTGAAAAATCAAGAAATGTAACTGTGACAAGGTAAACCACGACAACCTAGCTCATAAAAGCTGGAAATAGCAAATTAACAATCCCAAATCATAAGTTTCAGACAACACACACCTACGAAATACAAAGAAACCTTAGCACAGAAAAGTTAAAATAGCAAACTACACATCCCAAATCATAAGTTTCAGACAACACAGACCCATGAAAGACTAAGAAACCTAGCTCATAAAAGCAGGAAATAGCATACCAAATCATAGGTTTCAGACAACACACACCAACGAAAGACTAAGAAATCTAACTCAGAAAAGCCCGAAATAGTAATTTACATACCCCAAATCATAAGTTTCAGACAACACACACCTACGAAATACTAGGAGACCTAGCTCATAAAAGCCGGAAATAGCAATTTACACATCCCAAATCATAAGTTTCAGACAACACACACCTACGAAATACAAAGAAACCTTAGCACAGAAAAGTTAAAGTTGCAAACTACACATCCCAAATCATAAGTTTCAGACAGCACAGACCTATGAAAGACTAAGAAACCTAGCTCAGCCCCCCACTATCACACTATAACTACGCTAAGACATCCTTCTGCCATCAATCTATATCCCCCAAAACACTTTTCAGCCATTTCTAGTTAAAAAATTTATTTCAACTCATTCATTCGTTTTTTTCGCAAGCAATTCGGCCCACAGTACAGCACTATAAGTACTCTAAGACACCCCACTGCCATCACCCCACCACTTGTGTATTATACAGAACACATCCAAGAAGTAAAGCTATCCGTTATTAAAATTCTTTTCTTGCCATCTACATCTCTCTTAGTATCATCTTTTTAGTATACTATAACGTTAGACCCTATTTTAAATTGACAACACATTTCAAACACCACTTGTGTATTATACAGGACACATCGGTGAGGTAAAGCTAGGTCAACTCACAATGTCATTCTATCATCGTTAACCATTTTCATAGATTGATGTTGTCTCAAATTTATAATAAATTGCCTGAGTTAACAAGCCCTTCAGGGTTACCTTAACTGCTAATCAGTTTAACTCTTTTTTTTCTCCACCTTCATACGATCCAATTCGCGAATTTTATCCAGCTCTGTTTTTTCCCTATTATTCAAATAAGATCATTCGTACAGTCCAATTCGCAAATGCTAAACCCCCTTTTTTTCTCCACCGTCTTAATATCCAATTCGCAAATGCTAAACCCGTTTTTAGAGCTATGATCGCAATCAGTGGTACTTGTTATCAGAAAAAACTTCAATTGCCAAAAAAAAGAACAATTGAGCTGTAGAAACGATCTTTCTACTATCAATTTCAAAATCCAACTGTAGTGAATGTAGTGCAGGTTTTTAGCATAACGTATAGCCCAAACAGGAGCAATCACTAGCCCCAAAATAGCCCAAAGTAGCCCCAAAATAGTGAACGCTATATAACCCTATTATAGCGCTGTTATGGGTAAAACGAGGAAGAAATACAAACGGTATATCAGATAACTTACGCATAAGTGTAGGTCAAAAGCAAAAAAGTGGTCTCTGAACGAACAAAAATAACAAAACCTCCACATATGCCGTCGTAAAATTGACAAGCGCTTCACTGAAAACAAAAATATATAAAACCAAAAAGGCAAATTGTTCTTTACCCACTCGGTTTGTTGCATGCATACCACGATCAAACAGTTCGTGGTAGCAAACTGTAAGTAAGGAGTGAACCCGGCTCAATAGTAACCAAAACTCTAAAAAACGGAATTGTGATACCAATAGGCACATCAAAAAATCAGATTTTGATTCTAATTTCAAATATATAAGTTTCATCAAGTTTAGTCTTACCCATCAAAAGTTAAGCGTCTGAGAAAATTTTCCATATTTTCAAAAAAAGGGGAAAACAACCCCTAAAAGTTATAGAACTTAGATAAAAATCACACCATCAGATTCAACGTATCAGAAAACCCTACTATAGAAGTTTCAAGCTTCTATCTGCAAAAATGTGGAATTTTGTATTTTTGGCCAGAGGAAAGACCACGGATGCGTGTTTATTTGTTTTTTTCCCAGGGTTGATCGTGTTGATCCAGTAGTCCTAGAGTATCGTGAGAGTGCTCAATCGAACGGAAATTAAAAGCTCTAGTGACCTTTTAAGTGACCAAAAAAATTGGAGGGCAACTTGGCCCCCTCCCACACTCATTTTTCCTCCAAAGTCACCCAATCAAAATTTTGAGATAGCCATTTTGTTCAGCATATTCGAAAATCTAATATATATGTCTTTGAGGATGACGTAATCCCCAACAGTTCCCAAGGGAAGGGCTGCAAGTTATGAACTTTGCCCATTGTTCACATATAGTATTGGTTATTGGGAAGTATACAGACGTTTTCAGGAGGGATTTTTTTCTGGTGGGGGGGAGTAAGAGAAGGGGATTACGGGGGAGGATCTTTCCATGGAAGATGTTTCCTTGGGGGAAGGGACATTTCTATGAAGGGGCGCCGGATGTCCCAGCCTTATTTAAAAAACGATCAGAAATTACACGTATATGAGGGGGTTCGCCCACTAGTCAATACCTCACTCTTTACGCTAAAGTTTTTTTTGTAGTACTTTCAAAAGAGCTATCTATTTTAATTAACCGGCCTTTATGATTCAGGGTTAGTGATTCGATCAAAAGTTGAACTTTAGAGTAAAGAGCGAGGTATTGACGAGGGGGCGAACTACCTAATCTACGTAATAAAAACATACGAATATACAAGTTCATTACGTAAGTTAATTCATAAGTTACGTCAGAACAAAATTTCGAGAAAGCCATTTAGCCAAAAAAAGTAAAATTAATATGCAAATTTTGTTTTAATCTTTCATGTACGGTGACCCAAAATCAAATCTGTGTTAATTCAAAAACGTTCAGAAATTAAATAAAAAAATAAGTTTTTTTAACTGAAAGTAAGGAGCGACATTAAAACTTAAAACGAACAGAAATTATTCCGTATATAAAATTACTATTGTTTACACGTTCTGATGCTCACTATCCCGCATTTGCAGGTATTTCTCATTGCAGCTTATCCTTTAACCGCATATTCCCTTGTTCTCGCTGTGTCATATCTTTCAGCCGCATATTTCTTTGATCTTCCCTTTTGTTTTTGAGTAGCTTTAATTCTTCCTGCAGCTTATCCTCGAACCTTATTTTTCTTTGTTCTTTACTTTTGTTTTTGACTCGTTGTAACTGATGCTGACGGAAGTATTCTGACTGTATATACTTGTTCTTTATTATCGTCTATCATTACTTTAAACATTTTTTATTTTCCCCAGACACCACCAACACTATGAACAGCTCTGTGTACAGTTACAATTAAGCTAAATTACGTGTTCCTAGTTTCTGTCTGACTCCAAGATACTTCTCCGTGATTGAACTTTTCAAACTAACAAAATTCACCCTGTCTGCTTGGCTAATTTCGTTGTGATTCCGAAACATTCAGAATGCGAAGTTTCATGATATTTTTCCACAAATTTCACTCTGATTTCTTGCGTCTAGCATTCAGAAGCCGGAAGCGGATGCTCAGAAAAAAGGTGTCAGGGTATTATGTGTATATATTATGTTTATTGGGACGGTAGAGTAGACGTTTTACATACTTTTATTTTCAAGGAATGGTGATGAAGATATGGGGTGGGATATCCACGAATTAGAAGGGGATAGCCACAGTCAAGACACATTATATTTATATTGTGATTCAAATCTACAAAGAAGGTAAATGACCAAATAGGTAAAACTTTCAAACATGATTTTTTTTTTTTTGGTTTCAAGTGAATTCAATTTCTAGCCCAAAAGTAGCGAGATTTAAAACATTATGGCCCAGAAACCCGCCTCACGGGTTTTTAGTAACTTGTCCCGCGAAGCTGAAAATTATATAGCCCAATTGGCGGGAAATAGCCCAACCTGGCAACCCTGGTAGTGAATGCGTTCTATAATTCTATTCAACTTGAAAGTAAAATTCTTGACTTCGAATGATGCAAGGAATTGCAATTGGGAAACTGGATTCGAAATGAGTTAAACTCATTTCATAAAGACGATACTTTTTTTGTCAACATATGAAGAACTGTGTATATTGCAATATTTCCAATGCAATTGCATATTGCATCTGTCTGGTTTTTATGCAAAGTAACAAAAGAGGCGAAAATTAACGAACCAGAGAGTAGTAAAGAATTGTGGTATGCAAAGTAATATTTGGCAGGGAAAGTCACTGGTGATAAATCGCTAGGGGATGGACCGTGATTGCGTGATTTTCGGGGATTCGGGGAACCAAATTTTTTTTCGGGGTGACGCATAGATTTTCGGGAAAATACCCGAAAATTCGGGGATAGTGCAAGCCCTGCATGATTTCTAATCAGGAAAATCGAAATACTAAACCACACGAGAAGGAAAAGCTCCGACTTTGCGGTTGACGCAATAAAGAATTGCCGCAAAATTAATTTAAAGTCGACCGAACGCCGCCGCCTTTGCCGGCAGCGGCGTGCCTGTTGTGCGCCAGCGGCGTTGCGACGCTTCGACGGCGGTCGACCGGGCCTCTCGTCGTGGCGTTCGGTCGATCCGCCGGCGCGGTGCCGGGGTCTACAGCAGAGAAAATATAAGTTCTAATATTGTCAGTGTTATCACACGTAATGATAGAATTTTAGATCTGTTTCGAAGGTTACTGGCACCGGTATAGAAGATAATTATATTTATTCCAATTAAAATATCGTATATTGCAGAAAAAAAATGTACAAAAAACAGAAATAAAAAAAGGAAAAATGTAATACACAAAGGGCTTAGCCGAGGAAGGATCATATAGAGTTTAGCCACTTAGGCAGTGAAATTAGTAAGACCAAAAAATGCCACAGCTACCTCGTCATCTGCAGAAAAGAGTCCCTCACAGAGAACACCACAAAATATCAGACCTGTGGAGTCAATCAAGACCCTGAGGAATGTTGCAACAACTGTGACACATGGGTCACACTTGTGGAGCTATAAATTCAACCGTGTTTCATGGGTAATAAATGAGGATGCTCTTATTTCACGGTTGAGGATATATAACGATGTTTATAAGTTAGTATTCGTAAGGTGAATGAGAATTTTGAGAAGCTTCCGTGTCTTCAATATAATTGTCAAATTTAGAATCTGTGTTGTTACTACCAATATTCAGTCTGTTTAATGTCTGCTGTTGCTAGTGAACATCCGTGAAACGGTTCATTTAGCAAACTTTTATTGCTTAAAATATGGTTCATTTGTGGATATAGAAGAATGCATGTCATTTTGCTTACTTTTCATGTCATTGGATTGAAACTTAAGATTGAAAACAAAACCATGAAACCATGAAACTTAAGATTGAAAACAAAAGGCAAGCCAAAAATTGTATCAAAATAAAAGCAAAAAAAGGAATTTGAGCGTCAAAATAGCAATGACTGTACTGACGGAGCAGTAGATTATCTCTGAAATATTTTGAAATAAAAGGATTGTGAATATGATTGTCATCAAGCAAACTCATTGAATAATAGCTAAGGAAGTAAGGAAGTAAAATGCACCACGCACTTGAAGAAACTCTATGATAGCTCTTGGTCTCGCAAATCAGTGCTGTATCTCCAAGTTTTTTTTTTTTCTTGCATGGGCTGACAACATGAATGGGTTTCCCATGGTAATGGACTCATTGAACCTAAGGGCATGGGTTAACAAAACTATAGCAAGTGTTCAACTTAGCCAAACTATATAATTGCCTTTGTATGAAAATATTAGCCAAAAACTTAAAAGGAGGAAGAAGAGCAGCATCGTCGAAAAAAAAACTGTGACCACACTGCAAAACGCTTACCAAGAATAATTGGCCAATTAATATGAAACCAATCTAAAGATGAAATAATTGTCCAAGAAGATTGGACAATTTTGGTTCACATTTTGGTTCAATTATTTGGTTCAATTATTTTGGTTCACCTACCTGCTTTCTCGCACTTCTTGCGTTGTAACCTGACTTCTGCGAAGGCCTACATGACCTATTACCATTTCTTGTGTCAGAAGTCCGCAGTAAGTTATCAGACGAACGAACACTCAGAGAAAGAGATGCCTTGAAATATAAAATAGTTTTTAGAGTTATCATTTACTAATAAAACTTGATGGGCAAACTTGATGGACATTCTTAAAATCTAAAACTACAGCTCATATCAAAGTATTCACTCTAAATTCTAATGACTGAGTCATTAGAAGTCATTAAAATGGCTGTGTATTAGTATCCAAGTCTTATTTGTTCATTAATCAAAACAACTTTTTGCAGAAAATAAGTTTTTCAAAAAAAAGTAAAGAACTCCATTAAACCAAAAATGAACAAAAATAGAATAAAATAATATACCAAGCATACAACTACCACAAATCAGCATCAATAAATAAATGAAACCCAAAATAAACAGAAATTAAAATAATTCAAACTCAAAACGAGCAGAAATTAATCTGAGTAGGGTTCTAAACCCTATGCTTTCTAAAATCCACAATATAATTTGTACTTTACTGAAAATAATTCTTATAAATGTTTTCACCTTTATAGCTTTAAGAAATAAAAAT
The DNA here is from genome assembly GCA_027921565.1 of Artemia sinica. NCBI lineage: Eukaryota > Metazoa > Arthropoda > Branchiopoda > Anostraca > Artemiidae > Artemia > Artemia sinica. The sequence continues at coordinate 44,412,481 of CM051272.1, read as the reverse complement.
GAATCAAGATTTTAAGGAATAAATATCAGCAAATATATGTTAAACAAACAATACACATTTTTATAACTTTAAGAAATCAAAAATTAATTAATATTTTAAGGAATAAATATCAGAATTTGTATATTAAACTGAAAATGCCCATTTTTTTCAGTAAAGTACAAATTATATTCTGGCTTTGAGAAAGCATAGGGTTTAGAACCCTACTCAGATTAATTTCGGCTCGTTTTGAGTTTGACTTATTTTAATTTCTGTTTGTTTTTGGTTTCATTTATTTATTGATACTGCTTTGTGGTAGTTGTATGCTTGGTAGATTATTTGATTCTATTTCTGTTCATTTTTGGTTTAATTTTAATTTTTTTTGTAAACTTTTTTTGGAGCTCTTTACTTTTTTTTGAAAAACTTATTTTATGCAAAAGGTTTTTTTGATTAATTTCTATTCCTTTTATATTGACATAGTCTTTTTAGGGATAAAGACTGAGCCTCTTCTGAAGTTAAACAACCATCCCTTCCATAAAAACCTAGAATACCCTTTGGGCATAACTTACAACCCTTGCCCCTAATCTCTGGGCTTTGTTTCAACCCCGAAAGCCTTGTTATATTATATTTAGACTATTTTGAATAGAATGGTTATCTGAAAATTTCTATTAGACGCATTTCGGGACAATACGACAAAAGTTTTTTTGGTTAATTTCTGTTCGTTTTATATTGACATAGTCTTTTTCAGGGAGAAGGACTAAGCCTCTTCCGAAGCTAAGCAGCCATCCCTTCCATAAAAACCATAAATACCTCCTGAGCATAATTTACAACCCTTGCCCCTAATCTCTGGGGTTTGTTTCAACCCCAAAAGCCTTGTTATATGATATTTAGACTATTTTGAATAAAATGGCTATCTCAAAATTTCTATTCGACGCATTTCGGGACAATACGACGTTTGTGAAGGGGGAGGGGTAGCTGCCCTTTGCTCACTTTGACTCTTAAAAAGAGCACTAGAGTCTCTGATTACCAACCCCCGCCGTGCCCTCACCTATGTATGTACTACTGATATATGGCTATTATAAAATTTCGATTGGATGTGTTAGGGAAAATGGTGGGTGTGAGAGGGGGTTTAGTTGCCCTCCAATCACTTTTGACTTTTAAAAAGGGCACTAGCCCTTTCAAATTTCCAATTGAGTGAGCCTTTTTTGAAGTTTCTACGACAACGCTATGTATAAAAACGTTATATGGCTCCAGGGCATAACTTACATCCCTTGCCCTGAGGGGTAAGGGGGGTTTGTCATCCTCAAAGATATAACTTCCAGAACTTTCAACTGCGTTGAATAAAAATGGCTATCTCAAAGTTTGGATTGGATGTGTTTTGGGAAATGGTGGGCGTGAGAGGGAGGTTAGTTGCCCTCCAATCACTTTCAACTATAAAAAAGGGCACTAGCCCTTTCAATTTCCAATCGAATGAGCAGTTTTTGAAGTTTCTACGACGACTCTTTCTATAAAAACCTTATATACCTCCAGTGCACAACTTACAACCCTTACCCTGAGGGCTGTGCGGGGGGGGGGTATCATCCTCAAAGACCTAATTTCCAGAACTTTCAACTACATTGAACAAAATGGATATCTCAAAATTTTGATTGGATGTGTTTGGGGGAATGGTGGGCGTGAGAGGGGGGTTAGTGTCCCTTCAATCACTTTCGACTATTAAAAAGGGCACTAACCCTTTCAATTTCAAATTGAATGAACCCTTTTTGAAGTTTCTACAACATCGCTATCTATAAAAACCTTATATACCCCCCAGGGCATAACTTACAACCCTTGCCCTGAGGGCTCTGAGGGGGTTATTATCCTCAAAGACCTAATTTTCAAAACTTTTAACTACATTGAACAAAATGGCTATCTAAAAATTTTGATTGGATGTGTTTGGGGAAATGATGGGCATGAAGGGGGGGGGGGAGGGTGGTTAGTTGCCGTCCAATCACTTTCGACTACTAAAAAGGGCACTAGCCCTTTGAATTTCCAATCGAATGAGCCCTTTTTCAAGTTTCTACGACAAAGCTTTCAATAAAAACCTTATATGCCCCCAGGACATAACTTACAACCCTTGCCCCGAGGGCTGGGGGAGGGAGAGTCATCCTTAAAGAAATAATTTCCGGACCTTTCAACTACTTTGAACAAAATGGCTATCTCAAAATTTTGATTGGATGGGTTTGGATAAATGGTGGGCGTGGAAGGGGTGTTAGTTTTCTTCCAATCACTTTTGACTATTAAAAGGGGCCTTAGCCTTTTCATTTTCGTGTCGAATGATGCCTTTTTGATGTTTCTATGAAAACGCTTTCTATAAGAACCTTATATGCCCCCAGGGTATAACTTACAACCCTTGCCCTGAGGGCTGTGGGGGGGGCAGAGGGATGTCATACTCAAAGACCTAATTTCCAGAACTTTCAACTACGCTGAAGAAAATGGCTATCTCAAAATTTTGATTGGAGGTATTTGGGGAAATGGTGGGCGTGGAAGGGGTGTTAGTTGCCTTCCAATCACTTTCGACAATTAAAAAGGGCACTAGCCATTCCAATTTCCAATCGAATAAGCCCTTTTCGAAGTTTCTACGACAACTCCTTTGGTACAAAGTGCCCTGACCAAAACCAGAAAATAAATAAATAATACATTGTGCCAACATGCCCAGTTTTAACATAGGGAAAGAGGGAAAATTGCGGTCCATTACTCTTCATAATGTGTTCCACAATAATATTTTTCCAAATATACTGGCTTTGAAACCTTATCATCAAGTAAAATTGTGAGCCTAGTTAATGGCAAAATCGAAAAATGTTCGATGCTTCCTGTTTCACCACATTTGCTCAGGTCAATTTTTTTTCGCTGAATTTAAGGTTCTTTTACTTCCTAAAATCTATCAGTTCAAGATCAGATTCTCTTGTTTTAACGCTTTCAAAAGTGGAAATTAATACACCCTCTACATCTGCAAATGGAACAGAAATGGAATCACTGACAAATAAGAAAGTAGATATATAGTGAATGTAATTTCCTGAATAAAAAAGAAATCATTGAAAATAAGACTTGGTGCTTTTTATAATGATATTTACACTATAAGTAGATAGGCCAAATCGGTTGTAGTTTGGTCATGGAACTTGGTGGAGGGGGATCCGCTCCAGGAATCATTTAATTGTTTTAGTTTTTATTTCCAGCATTAACGCATAAATATTGAACTGCCTCTATGAAGAATACCATAGTGACTTCTTGCTATTTTCACGTTCCTCAATATTTCTTTTAACAAGCTCCAAAAAAAGAAGTGACATAAATGTGCTAAGAATTATGACTGAAATTAGTCGCTACGCACAGAACGCCAGCGCTATTTGTGGGACATTTATCTCTGCATCAGCATGCTATAAGAAATGTCTTCTGAAAATAGAATAACTTGAATTTAAAAAAAAAATATGTATATTTTTCTCATAATTTGGAAATTTTGTGTGTACGTATAAGCGGTACCAACCCATTCTCTTTTTCTATTGTTATCATTTTTATCATGCAACACTAGGAGACCGCGCTTTGCTTGTGAAGGGAACTATAGACATAAAAACTATATTTAGTGTAACCCCATCCGGAATTGTATACACCCCATACCCTGATTTACACAAGACAAATTTTTGTGTAATTTTTATAGAATCCGTTTTTTAGACAAAGATACAAAGCAGAAGATAATTTTCCAACTCTAGGAGTCAATTTTCCCTTCCAATTGGCATCTCTGGTAATTTTATGATTTATGGCAATATTTATGATTGTTTAATGTGTGTTTATTGTTTATAATGCATTACGTAATGTTTTCATTTTCACCAAGTAGGGTTTTGTTAAATAGGTTTTTTTCTTCACTACCGCTTGAATAGCACCTACTTAAATATCACCCCTCTTGCCCCCCTAAAAATACTGTAGCTAGGTCCCAGATTTTAAACATACAAAATATAGGGAATTCGTAGAGTCAAAGCTCAAAAATACAAGGAGCCTAGTCACGCAATAGCTTTATTTCTCGAAAACTTACATAGGCTCCAGTTCTTAGAAGATCTCTTGTTTCTCACCTGCATTAGGGAAAAATTAAATTTTGTCTAGAAAAGTTACCTCTAGGATATCAAAAAAAGTTCATGGTTCATGACAACTTTGGAAGTTACTTCTAAATGAACAAAGCAATTTCGTATATAACAAAGTGCATACCATCTTGCCTTGTTTTAATAGTATCACTCGGTTAAATACAAAAGAGAATCAAATCCAAAATTTCAGAAAAAAAACAAAAACTCCAAATTTTGAAATGAAGGTTGACTTTTCCAAGACTATTTCCAAGAAATCTAGAAGAGATATAGAATTTTGTTCTCTTGTTCTCAGAGAGATAATGTAATTTTTTGCAGGAGAACGCCACAAAACTGTTCTGAAAAAAGTTTACTTTTCGGCTAGGATAGTTTTGTTTTCGCACCATGTACAACATGTGGGAAAAAAGGTTGTTTTTCGTTAAGATTACTAGGAATTTCAAAAAGTTCACTGGAGCTTTTTGCCCGTTTCACGATTCCCATAACCGAAAGAATTTCGAGTTGTCTCCCATCAAACAGTTCGTGGTAACGAACTGTAAGTAAGGAGCGACCCGGCTCAATGGTAACCGAAACTCTAAAAAACGGAATTTTGATACCAATAGATACATCAAAAGAATCAGATTTTAATTCTGATTTCAAATATATACGTTTCATCAAGTTTAATCTTACCTATCAAAAGTTACGCGCATGAGAAAATTTGGCTGATTTTCGAAAAAAGGGGGAAAGACCCCTTAAGAGTTATAGAACCTTAATGAAAATCACACCATCATATTCAGCGTATCAGAGAACCCTACTGTAGAGGTTTCAAGCTCCTATCTACAAAAATGTGGAATTTTCCATTTTTTGCCAGAAGAAAGATCACGGATTCGTGTTTATTTGTTTTTTTTTTTTTTTTTTTTTTCTTTTCCCCAGGGGTGATCGTATCGACCAAGTGGTCCTATAATATCTTGGGAGGGCTAATTGGAACGGAAATTAAAAGTTCTAGTGCCCTTTTTAAGTGACAAAAAAATGGAGGGCAACTAGGCCCCCTCCCACGCTCATTTTTTTCCCAAAATCACCCGATCAAAATTTTGAGATAGCCGTTTCGCTCAGCATGGTCGAAAATATTATAACTATGTCTTTTAGGATGACTTAATCCCTCGAAGCCCCCAGGAGGAGGGCTGAAATTTATGAACTTTACCCAATGTTAACATATAGTATTGGTTATTGGGACCCGGCTCAATGGTAACCAAAACTCTAGAAAACGGTATTTTGATACAAATAGATACATCAAAAGAATTGGATTTTAATGCTGATTTCAAATATATAAGTTTCATCAAGTTTAATCCTACCCATCAAAAGTTACGCGCCTGAGAAAATTTGGCTGATTTTCGAAAAAAGGGGGAAAGACCCCCTAAAAGTTATAGAACCTTAATGAAAATCCCACCATCATATTCCGCGTATCAGAGAACCCTACTGTAGAGGTTTCAAGCTCCTATCTACAAAAATGTGGAATTTTGCATTTTTTTGCCAGAAGAAAGATCACGGGTGCGTATTTATTTTTATTTTTTTTTCCCCAGGAGTGATCATATCGACCCAGTGGTCCTAGAATATCGTGGGAGGGCTCATTGGAATGGAAATTAAAATTTCTATTGCCCTTTTTAAGTGACAAAAATAAATGGAGGGCAACTAGGCCCCCTCCCACGCTCATTGTTTTCCCAAAGTCACCTGATCAAAATTTTGAGATTGCCATTTTGTTCAGCATGTTCGAAAATATTATAAGTATATCTTTTAGGATGACTTAATCCCCCGAAATTCCCGGGACGAGGGCTGAAAGTTAAGAACTTTACCCAATGTTAACATATAGTATTGGTTATTGGGAAGTATACAGTACAGACGTTTTCAGGGGAGATTTTTCCTGGTAGTGAGAAGGGGGGGTCAGGCAGGGACGTACGCAGGGAGGGGGTCCTCCGGGCCCGGCCCCCCCCCGAAATCTCCCAATTTTTTTCATTTTCCCATAATTTTCTGGTTTTTCTCACAGAATAATGGGTTTGAAGGATTTGCCCCCCCCGAAAAAAATTGGCCCCCCCCGAAACAAATTCCTGCGTACGTGCCTGGGTTCGGAGGTTATATAGGAGGATCTTTCCATGGAGGAAGTTTTCATGGGGAAGGGACATTGCTATGAAGGGGACGCCGGACTTCCCAGCATTATTTAAAAAAGATCAGAAATTAAATATAAAAAACAAGTTTTTCAACTGCAACAGCAGCAACATCAAAACTTTAAACGAACAGAAAATATTACATATATGATTGGGTTCACCCCCTAGTCAATACCTCGCTCTTTAAGCCAGAGATTTTTTAGTACTTTCATAAGAGCTATTTATTCTAATTAACAGCCTTTGTGATTAAGCGGTCATTTTTAGAGAATTGGAACAAAATTCGAACTTTCGCTTAAAGAGCCAGGTATTGACTAGGGGGCGAACCCCCTAATATACGTATTAAAAATATATGAATATAGAAGTTCGTTACGTAAGTTAATTCGTAAGTTACGTATATTTATTACTAATAAAAACGTTCGTAAATAAAATGAAACAAGTTTCGAGGAAGCCATTTAACCAAATAAAAGTAAATTAATATGAAAATTTTGTTTTAATTATTCATGTACTGTGAGCCAAGATCAAAACCTGCATTTATTCAAAAACGTTCAAAAATTAAATAAAAAAAACAAGTTTTTTTAACTGAAAGTAAGGAGCGACATTAAAACTTAAAACGAACCGAAATTATTCCGTATATGAAAGGGGCTGTCCCCTCCTCAACGCCTTGCTCTTTACACTAAAGTTTGACTTTCTCACAACTCTATTTTTTTTAAACAATAAAAAACTTTAGCATAAAGAGCAAGGCATTGAGGAGGGGACAGCCCCTTTCATATACGGAATAATTTCTGTTCGTTTTAAGTTTTAATGTCGCTCCTTACTTTCAGTTAAAAAAAACTTGTTTTTTTTATTTATACCACTTAAGAGCTACAGACCAAAGATCACGAAAGAAAAAAACAGCAGCGACTATGTGAAGTCAGTCACCGGAATTTGCTGTGGATGAAGAAATGAAACCCAAAAGTGAACATGGCTAAAAATCTGTTTACATTATAATTTTGAAACACCAAATATTTTTGTGAATTATCCGTTGTCACTTCTAGCTTTAATTTGCCCTACAGCATGCAAATATCGATAAGTCGCTATTACCAAGTATCGATACATTTGAGAAGTATCATATTGAGTCTTGATACCCAGTACTACTACTGCTACTAATAGCATCTCACTGCAACTCTAAGCCGCCAGAGATCTGCAAACCGACGCACGCCCCTCCTCTATCCCAATACTTTTAAAGTTTCCCTGTTTAGCCATCCTAAGAGGTTCCACTTTTCTTTAGATCTTTCCTTACAACCTCTTCCCATTACATTAAAGGACGAACTTCTATTCCTTTGGTCCTTAATAAATGGTCCGAAAGGATGAACTTTTCATCAGCCAAAACTGTGTCCAAGCTATCTCCTTCTATATCTCATTATAGCCTTAGAAAGTGGGATAGAGCCACAATTTTCGTACAGCTTACTGTTTGAAAGACAAGTCAGTAATACGGGTACCCAAAGCTATTTCTGGAAAATTCCCCTGGAATATATCTAACAAATCCTTCTCCGTCTTCCGAAGTGCCCATGTTCCAGTACCATACTTGATCAATGCTGTCACTGCAGCTTCCAATATTCTAATCTTAGTTTGCAGACTTGTTTTCCTATTCTTCCTACCTATTTTCAACTGAGAACAAAAACATCCCGGGACTTGGCTATTTAACTTTTACACCTTTACTTCATCAACCATTTTTACCAATAATTTTATCTAAGTAAGCGTTCCTATCCCCCTAATGAATCTTCTGGTTACCCAACATGACCCCTTCATCTCAATTTATTCCTTATCTAAGTGACTTAGTATTTTTAATACTAATTTCGAAGTTATGTTTGAACTCAGAACTTTCAACACATCTGAAAATTCATTCATTTTGCTAACATTTCAAACAGGACACATCATCCGCATTAGCTAAGTCTAGAAGAGTTTCATTTTCCCATTAGATTTTAAACTCTCCCATAGCTTTTGCCGTGTTCCTTAGGACAATGTCAATCAAAATGATCAATACAAATGGGGACAGGACACAACCCTTCTAAACTCCTGATCTGATACAAAATCAGGTAATAGTCTCATTTGCCCATCGGGGTCACAGCATGGTTCTCCACACTTGGTGATGCTCTTCTATCAATAAAAGCCGACTTCCCGCACAAACAATCTCAAATTTATTATCTTCAGCTTATTACATATTCATACCTACAAATATTATATCACAATGGGGAGGCAGCCCATAATAGAAAACTTAGATAGGAAGTGGTTATTCGGTGCAAAAAAACCCTCCAAAACCAACAAAACCGAGAAGAATCATTTATTAATCAGAATTCACTGCAATAATTTATTGTTTAATAGTCTATAATTTCTTCGAGGGGCACCATATCAGGGGAAAATCCAGGATGGGCTGGGAACCCCCCCCCAAGATTTTTTGGTGGAACTTGTCAATTTGGTCAATTATTGGCGCTCTTGTCACATTCCTCCCCCCCCCCCAATATTTTGCTCTAGATCTGCCTTTGCATGACACCACTCCTATTGGTAACCCTGCTGCACCGTTTACAGTCATGGTTCTGGCTGGGCATAATCATGAAAAGGCTACCTTAATGCCTGCACGGTACCACGCAAGCAGGGTTTCTCAGTCCATCCTGGTCAGGTATATACCCAATACCCAATAGTTTGTATGGATTGCACCGGTATAGAAAGCACTAGCTTGAGCTGTTTGTTGTTTCAAATGACTGGGTCTAGAGTCTTGTCTAGAACTTTGGAGTTAGGACTCAAACATCATTTTAGAACTTAGTATTTTTAATCTAAAATCATTGGAACATTTCTAACAAAAAAACATGTAGCCTATTGGAATCTTGAGCTGAAAAAATCTTTCTAAAAAAATGCTGCTTTTCCCAAAAGAAAGGGCAACTGTATAATTTATTCTTGCTATATTAGAAGGATCTATAAACTAACTACTGATGGCAGTAGGGTCAATTTGGGAGGATCTAGAGAGGTCAAAATCTATTTTCAAAAGCAAGGACGGGGTGGGGGGTGGGGTAGGTTTTCTTTTCAATGAAACTACCAAAAAATCATTTTTGGATGAAAATACCCCCAAAAAAGAAACTCTCAAAATTTAGTGGAGGCAAAAACCTAAGGGGCAAATTCCCTCCCCGTCTCCCCCTCCCCTAATGAAGGAACTGACTGATGGTACTTGTTGGTCTTAGCGCACAACTTCTAAAGTATACATATACTTTAGAGCCATTTGTTTAATTGAAGGCAAGAGAATAATTCAAGCGGATGCGCAATTGTACCGAAGTAAAGCCGATTGGATATTCAAAATCATTGAGTATGTGAGTATAGAAGTGGTTCCAATATAAAGGACGTCAATCAATATCAGAAGCAAAATATTTTAAGAGGAGTGACATCCGTCTTTCTACGTGGGTTTTAATTCATCATTGTTAGTAGGTTAATTTTGTTAATGAATAATTCTGTATTTAAACAGTATTACAAACTGCACTTCACTTTTGCAATCTAAACAAAAATATAATGACTGGAAGTTGACCTTTCCTCTTACAACATCTTGCATTATTAGCCAAAAAACACTTTCGGAAGAACGGGCCTTCAGTAACGTGTCGAAAAAGTTTACATTTTGAATGATGCAATTGATCATTCCAAAAGTGTTGCTGTCACGAATCAACAGAATCCCTAGAGCATTATTCCCTGAAGCAAAACAGAAAAGGTGAGGAGCAGCTGCCTTTTTATACAATTAATTAAAAAAACTTTTTCCACAAAATAAGTTTTTCAAAGAAAAGTAAAGAACTCCATTAAACAAAAAATGAGCAAAAATATAATCAAATAATCTACTAAGCTCGAAACTACCACAAATCAGCATCGATAAATAAATGAAACCTAAAACGAACAGAAATTACAATAAATAACCGAGTCAAACTCAAAACGAGCAGAAATTAACATAAGTTGGGCACAAAACACCTATGCCTTCCCAAGGCCAGAACGAAATTTGCACTTTGCTGAAAAAATATAAATGTTTTTACTTTTATAACTTTAATAAATGAAATAATTTTTAACATTTTGATTACTAAATATCAGTATATGTATATTAAACTGAAAATACACATTCATTTGTATTTTTCAGTAAAATGCAAATTTCTTTCTGGCCTTGAAAAGGCCAGATTTTAATTCCATTAAAAAGGTGAACCATTGTTTTATTTCTAACAATAATATTGCAAATATACTTTGAGAAAGGGAAGGGGGCGATCCAAGAATTAGAATGTGAATTAAACATTATTTTCATTGCTGAACCAGTAGATATACTAAAAACAGAGACGTTAAAAGATATGGACGGGGTACTAGACATCTTGAACCAATCTTGCTTAAAGCAGTAAATTTGGAAGTCAATTGAGCTCTACTTGTGAATTTTAAATCTGTTTTCCAAATTGCCTATAATTTTTTGCCCAACGTTTTCTTAGAATTTCTAGAGAGCAAAACAGTTCTCAAACTGGTTTCCGTAATTCTCTAAGAAGATCGCAAGGCATTTTCGGTAGTATTGGAAAAATTGCTTTATATTTGCACCATTTGTATTAATAATTTGAAATTATATCGTAAAATGTCTTGGGATATATTTTATTCAGGGGAGTCGACTTATTAAAAATACTGTGGGACTCATGCAGGGGGCCCAGTCTTGCTCACAAGAAATCTATAAATTTTAGATTAAAAATGGTCAGTTTTAAAGTTGTTTTTTATGCATTTTAGAGTCATATGATCAACATTTAAACCCCGCAAAATCGACTTTTAATAGCCCAACAGCCTGGGAAACTTAACAACCATGACACATATTTTGGCTTTGGAAATCGAAACAAAAAATAAACACGCGTGGTATTTTCGTAAAAAGCTAATTTATAGACTTTAATTAAATTAATCCAATTACTTCTGTAAATTACAGTAGCAATTATGCTTACAGACTATTCCAGAACAGTGATTATATAGCTCTGAAAAGACTAAAATTATATTTAAATAAATCCTAAATTATCATTAGAAGAATAAAACATTGTTCTGTCGCACAGAACTAGTACCTTGTTTTGAATAAAAGTCAGAGTTCATTAAAAAAACACTATCTTAAAGACAAAGCTTTAACACAGTTAATAAAGTTAACACTGTATGCCCAATACTTTCAGTAAAAAATTATGTAAATAATTGGGTTTCACTTGGGTTTTACACCCTAAAAATATTTAGGCCCAGTTCCCACGGGGCAACTGTTTTGAAACTAGAATTGCTAACCGATTGCGCACGCAGCAGTTTTGTGACCATGGCCTTGAAGTAGAGTGGGGGCCCGCCCACGAGGCAATCCAGATGAGACTGGTTTCCAATTAGTCTAAAACCGGTTCCGTATGAGCCTCCAGCCGTGGTAAAAGTTGCGTTGCAGAGTGTTGTCCCACACATTTTCGGGTGCTACCGCGTTGATATTGTCCAACGATTTTGGCTCTCAACACGTCAGACCAGGAATTAGACGTGAAATACGTAGGAGAAATGGAGAAGCATAAAGAGCTGTACAACTATAAACTTTCTGTAAAAATTCTGTAAAATGCAATATTTTTTCTATCTGTTTGAGACAGTTCTTTTGCTTGTAAGAACAGATGAGCTGCTCGACAATCACTCGCGTCCGTGGACGAGATGCACCATTTCACGAACTTACATGTAAGAGCTGTTTAGTATTCTTCGGGGGATATGAAAGCCTGCTGTGAGCTGGTTCCGTTGTCTTGATACTTCTTTGGTACACGTTGATTCTGATGAAGCGAAGGATCATCACCCGGTGAAAATTTTCTTTTTTCTTTTCTTTATAATTCCCAAAAGTGTTCGAAACTATTTTGATTTCCATTCAATGCACAAATCAAACCCTCATATACTTTCTCCAGATCAGCAACACATACATCAGTGCATTTAGTTTTTTAATTAACGTTCTCTATTGGGTTCATTGTATGGCAAGACGTTGAAAGACGTCTCAAAGTATAAAGACATGGCAATACGTCTCAAAATATAACAGTAACTCAAGGTAGTCTTCTCATTTGTCACCTGTCTCTGCTGTGTTTTCTGCAGAAAATGTTTAAAAAATCTCTAGCAGTTCTTTAAATTTTTTAATATTCTCAAGATACTAGAAGCTTACATAGTTCATCGAGTCGGGCAAAGGGGTCTTAAGCCAGCTTGGTCATTGGTGCTCTCAGAGTTTATGCTTTTGAAAAGTCTAATTCCTTTTGTTGGACTCCCTTGCGGTGTTTATTACGTCTATGGCTGAAGCCATAATATCCTAAAAGACGTAAGATGGTGGAGACTGTCTAATCCTTCCAATAATAAACAGTGACCAGTGCTGTGCATAAGACGTGCTTTCGGTTGTATGTCCAAAACTAACTCTTTTAGCTCTTTAGATGTACACCTCCTGTTAGAGAAACCCTCATAGCACTGTCCTCTTAAGTTATCCATTGACAAATCAACGTATCAAGATAGGCTTTGGAAAAAAAAAAATATTTAACGAGTTTGATTTTCAGTTTGGTTTTAGGGCAAAGCACTCAACTCAGAAAGCATGTGTAACTCTCTTGAACTATTTACGTTCGGCTCTTAGATTTTGTTTTATACCTGGTGCACTTTTTCTTGATGTAGGTAAAGCATTCAACTCACTAACACAAGAAATTCTTCTTTGGAAATTGTTTCATATATTTATATGAGGGCCTTGGCCTTCTCGGTTTCTATCATATTTATCTGACCAACTCATCTCGGTTGATCCTCTTTTTGTAACAAATTTCGAAATAAAGTTTGGTACGCAGCAAGGATCTGTCATTGGGCCAATACTCTTTTAAATTTATTTTAATGGCCTTTTTTAATGCGGTTAACAATCCAAATCCTACGATGTGTTGCCGTCCTTTCAACAAGCATCTACCATTAACTGTGGCAAGAGCCTCTCTTCTCCAGATGCATGTGGCAAGAGTTCCTCTTTTCCAGATGCATCTACCATTAACTGTGGCAAGGGTTCATCTTTTCCAGATGCATCTACCATTAACAGTGGCAAGGGTTCATCTTTACCAGATGCACTTAATGCTTTTATTGATGAAAACACTCTTGGTACAGCCGGAAGAACTGGATCTAGTCTTTGTTCAAAGATGGCGGCCCTTACACATTTATCAAAAGGTTCTCTAAATAGAGCGGCAGATCGTTAAGTTTGGTTTCTCTGCATCTTGATTGATGAAAATATTTCATTTGAAACTAATATTAAAGTTATTAAAATAAAAGTCTGCAACAGCGTATATTTAGAGAGCTAAACATATATTTCCAGGGTTGATTCTTGCAGTCCTTTTTATGACCTTACTCAGTCCCACGGAGTATTATTTTGGAAACTAAACATTCTTCATTTAAACGCTTGATTTACAATCACTTTATTTTCTGCCGTGTGCTTGTTTCGCTTTTCTACAATTGCATGACAGCTTTTCTGCTGCCCTGTGTAATAATATGCCTTTTAATTTTTATAAATTTACTTATCATCCCCGCACTTCCAACAACCTAAATATTTCTCATACTTTCTCATTACGATCTGATTTCAACCCAGAGGCAGATTGTAACTTGATTTGGAACACACTCACAAAATTTACACAAAGCTGCCACTCGTTTGGTGTCTTCAAAAAGAAAGTTAAAGAAGTTTTAGTTAATAACAGAGTGTTTTTTCTGTTTTTTGTTGTTTTTGTTGTTGTTATTTTGGTTTAAGTTTCTCCTGGAGCTAATTTTTCTGGATTGGGTTTGCATGTTTATTTGAGTTGGCAAAGGCACCTGCTACGCCCTGTCTAGCTTGTGATTTTGATAATTTGTGAGGTGGGCAACTGGATTTGGTTTTTATTTTGTTTATATATTTTGTTGGTATTCTTTTCAACCTTGTTCTTTACTGACCTTGGAACCTTATGGGAGTAAAATCTTGAAGTTTGTTCTCTGTCGATGCGAATGTGTTGTTGAAAAAGAAAACTGAGAACTCAACGGTTGAATCCGAAATTCTGTTTGAAAAATAGCATGATACTAGCATGAAACTTGTCTTTTGAATTTCTTTTAAATAGAGGCTTCTGAAGCGAAATAGTGTGCGATAAGGCTTGAATCCGCAGTTGTTTTGAAAAATAATCTGAGAGAACTAAACTTTTGAATTTTATTTTTCTTCTTTTGAATACAACCAACAATGCTTAGTAGCAAAATAGGCCATAGAGTTAGGTCCCAAGTCCTTGAATGAAATAAAAATATATTATCCCACAAATTATTATTTTTTTTTAATAATTTGGTTATTTGCAAACCAATGAGCATTTGAGAAACTCAATGGAAAAACCTCTCCAATTACTCAAGATTAAATGTGTTTATTGATGGACACTTGCTTTTAACAATTGCGTTTTTAGTTCCAAGATCACTTGAATTACCGGTTGGTGACATTGTTGCTCAAAAGTATATTCTGTAAAGCACTAGCAAAGCTCGGGGCTAGAGAACAGGACTTAGAATTTATCTCTCCCGTGCAAAACTCATTGGAGCTTACTCATTGAAGCTTATCAACAGTTCACCTCAGTGATTTCCATCCATGTTTATATTTTCCTCTACAATGAAAGTCAATGCTAATATAGTTCTTTTGCAAAACTTTCTTGTGATTTGTATTTATCTTAGAAATTGAAATGAGCTTAAAGTTATGATATTATTGACTTAAGAAAGAGTAGAACTCATGTTATTATAAGTCCAGTACCCTAATGAGGATTTTAAATTTGTATTCAGCAATTCCGGATTTATGCTTAGAGGTGAAGTTCATGGAAAATACTTGCTCCATAAGTCAAATTAAATATCATAAGTTCGGTTTTAGGATCCTCTAAGAAATACATATTGCTAAAGAACCAGATTTCACAACGTAACAACCTTTTGAAGCGATTTGTAATCTTCAGTTAGCAAAGATGGCTGATGTAAGAAAAAAACAAACAAAAAAAAAACTGTGCGTTAGAAATTTAGCTTTAGTAATTTTATTATTTATTAGCGAATTTATCAAATATTCAAGTGAAAAAATTTAATTAAATTAATATTCAGAATCATTATTAATTGTAATCATTATAATTATTATAATTAGAATTATCACTGAATCAATTAAATTGAACTATATTATTATATTAAATTATTAGCCCTATGCATTCTAAAAGGCACGTACATACGGATTCACGTTTGGAGAGAGAGGCATTATAGATAAAGTAGCCCAGTGGTGACGAAACTCTTCTCAAAAGTTTTTGGTATAAAAACGGTTGTCACGTTCAGTTGACAAACGAGTGGCTGTGTTAATGAGGTGAACCATTGTCTTAACGATTTGATTGTTTCAAAGGTTGTTTAACAGAAGGTGAACATGAGTGGAAGTGCTGTCCCTGCCAAAATAAATTCTAGATTTATTCAAGCACCACGATCGTGTACCTTCATATAAGTTCGATTAAAAATAACTTCTTTTGAAAGAAGGTCATTAAGACTTAAAACCAATATAAATTATCGGAAAATCTTTTCTAAACAGCGAAAAATATTCGGTTAATTGTATGAGAATTAGGCTGAAAATTTTGTATTCTTTTTTAATTTTTTTTTTCAGTAAATACTTTTGGAAGCTGTATTTTTGAAGCTCGGACAAGATGGATCTTTGTAAAGAACTCGAAGTTTGTGTTGAGATGGTTTTTACACACAATATCTATTATTTGCTAAGAGCCTTTACAATTTATTGGTATCCATTGTGTTAGTTGGAAACTCACAATAAAAAAAAATAAACTTGAATGCATTTGTGTTTTTTTGCTGTAATGATTTGATTTTTGTTTCTATTTTGAAGATTTTAATTGTGTTTGCTATTATTATTTTTTGGCAGCTGAAATCAACCAGCCGAAAATTTGCCAAATACAGGCTACATTTCTATATGGACCATAGACAATGTATATAGTCTACCACTAAACGTTGTAGTCTACGGTAAACGTTACTTACTGTGTTAAATATTTTGCCATAGCCTATGGGCTTTCAGCGCAAATAAATTCTATTTTATTTTATAGACTGTATGTTGATAAGTTACCTTAGCTTTATTCCTTCTTGACTTATCTGAACCAAAGGAAATACCTGAACTTAAGCTTGAGTTAGGTCCAAGTGAACATCTAGATTTCGAACGGCGCACAGAGGAGCCATTTGGTTCCAAGTCCCTTGAGTAGCTTATGCTGAAAAAAGAAAAATAATTAAGCCTGTTCATACATATACAGCATAAACTTGGTTAAGCCCTTTATTTATACTATCACTACCAGGAAAGCGTGTTGAACGACAGCGACAACAAATGGCATGTCTCCTGTAAGGATTTAAAACCTACTGAATCGTACTGCATAAGGTATAACAAAAAAACACGCACTTCATGTAGGCTACCCATTCTACAACGTGACATGGTTGCTTTTTGAGCTAAAGACTAGCAATTGACTGGGAACTAATTGTATATGTATATTAATCCAGTTCTTTCGGCCTTATAAGCATAGAATAACCCTAGCCTTGAGAGGAAGGCCCACTCAATTACTGATTATTATTATAATATAGGAAAGATCTGCTATTGCACAGTTACTCGCTGTTCGTTAGTTTAAATAAGTTTTTGCGGATGTAGCAAAAATACAAAACTATTAGTGCCAATGAAAGTATAACATCACGCATTAAAGCTAGAAATATTCAAAATAAGTTCAATCTTAATTAGTCTAATTCCGTGTCTCAAGTAGAGGATCCAGACAGACATTTTTTAAAATTTTTCAGAGAGAAATACTGAATAGAAAGTTTTTCAAAGAAAAGTAAAGATCCACATTAAACTAAAGACCAGCAGAAACAAAATCCCTTTATAATTCAAACTAAAAACGACCAGAAATTACTATCAATGAATAAAAAAAAATCAAAAACACACAGAACTTAAAATAAATAATGGCATCAAACATAAAGATAATTTATGCTGATATCGATGAATAAATAAATTCTAAAATGGATAAAAATTAAGATGAAACATCAAGTCATACTTAAAACGGAGAAGAAATACTACAAACGAGAATAGGGATAGCACTCTGCTCCCTAAACTTTCTAAAAGCCATTGCGCCATTTATAATTTATTGGAAACTATTTGTATTTTGAACAATACGGTCTATTTTTATGAAATATTGACAAAAAATAAACAATAGAATTAAGTTACAATAATAGTCAAGATAACTTCAAGGATCCAATGAAAACAAACTGAATACTTAATATATAATGATAGATATATAAACTTAATATATATATATATATATATATATATATAATGTATATAATATATATATATATATATATATATATATATATATATATATATATATATATATATATATACATATATATATATATATATATATATATATATATTATATATATATATATATATATATATATATATATATATATATATATACATACATATATATATATATATATATATATATATATATATATATATATATATATATATATATATATATATATAGTATATATATATATATAGTATATATATATATATATATATATATTATATATATATATATATATATAGATATATATATATATATATATATATATATATATGTATATGTATATATATATATATATATATATATATATATATATATATATATATATATATATATATATATATATATATATATAATATATATATATATATATATATATATATATATATATATATATATATCTATATATATATATATATATAATATATTATACTTAATATACAATGATGTTAATTTCTGGAAATCTCAGTAGTTCAACATTCAAGAACTTATTTCAGAGAATTTTTATTTTAAGTTTGAACCGTGCCTCGAAGTCAGTAAAGCATTACTGACACAATACCGTTTAGAAGGTTTAGAAGAAGCAGAAGCTATACTCCTGTTTATAGTAATTTCTGTCTGTTTTAATTCCTTTTTTATTATACGTTAAAAGTATTATTCGTCTTAGGATTCCTTTACTCGTCTATTTCAGTATGTCTTATTTTTATGTCTGGTCAGTTATTTTAACTAAAATTCTTTTTATTAAACTTTCCTTTCGATTTTTTAAAATTCATTTCTGCTTGCTTTCTATTGCCGAAGTTTTATTATTAGTTATTATTATGATTTTTTATATTATGGTCATTTTGACAGTCTCCACATAAATTCCGTCTTTATATCTAGTCCATCTTAATACCCTTAACCTTCCGGAGATATTACGCATACGCCCCTTTTACAGCTTGGATGCGCACAGAGTCTTCTCATTTAGTTCAACATCCCCCTAATCGTTTCCGGAAAATCCTAACTGAGCACCCTTACCCGCTTCTGAGGTATTGCAGATGCGCTATTTTGACAACCAAGATGCGCATAGTGTTTTTTTTTTTTTTTTTATTTAGTTCACTTTCACCCTTAAGATTCCCTGAAAGTTTCAATCTAATAGCTTTGATACCCCTTTGATGACCTAAATGCAAATAATGCCTTTTGAGTTAATTCAGTAACCCCACAGAAAGTTCAGCATTAAAAACTCACAGAAAGATTCAACTTGATACCCTTAGCTTTTTCCGAAATATTGTCTATACATTCCTGGTGATAACTTGGATGAGCATCGTGTCTTTGATTTAGTTGAAAATCGCCCTTAAGATTCCCTGAATTTTAACTTAATATCCAATGCCGTTTCTGAGATACTTCAAATACTGCCTTTTGACTGCCTGGATGCCCATAATGTATTTTGATTTGAATCAGTATCTCAACACTCCTTGAAAGTTTCAACTTAATACCATTAGCCATTTAAGAGATATTGCAGATACACCCTTTTGACAACCTAGATGCACAGAATGTCTTTGGATTTAGTCCAACATCTCCCTCCCCATTCTCTCGAAATTTCAATTTTATACCCTTAGTCGTTCTTGAGATATTACAGATGCCCCCTTTTGGCAACCTTGATGTAAATAATTTCTTTTGATTTAGATGAACATCACAAAGCTTTCCGCTTAAGTTTGAACTTAATACCCTTGAATTTTCCCCAGATATGGCACATACATCCTTTTGAAAACCTTGATGCATAAAATGTTATTTTTTTCAGCTTCCATCTCACTGTCTCCTCAAATTTTTCACTTTAAGCCCTTACTTTTTCGTGAAACAGGTGTAAAACATAGGTTTATACGATTTCCAATTTGCATTATTTAGGGGCCTTGTCCCGAGGTCGGCAGGGGGAGGAGTCATGCCATTCCCCGAGGCTATATTCACCAAAATGACTATCTGAAAGTCGCTTGTGTTTGGAAGTTACCAGGGTCTTACAATGCCGTAATAAGTAGGTAATACGTACTGTTTAATGAAACAAGTATGTAAACATACCGAGCAAATTATCTTACTAAAACGATAAAATAATCATCCTTCTTGCCTTTCGGTGCCCAAGGCTTTTATTTTTAAAAGCCTTTAAATAACGTGAATATGAATATTCAATTACATAGGCTTATTATTAATATTTGTGGTTATTAAGTCGCAAAAATATCACAAAAAAGCCTGGTAAAAAATCAAAACCATTTCATACGTATTCAAATACCCATAATACAGCTTGGAAAGAACTTTCACACAAGGTTTCCAAACCCTTTTACGGCCCTCAAATTAAAAGCTTTAAAAATTTTCGAAACAAATTCTCCGGAACCTTTTTAGGCTTTTCGTCGTCTAACCACTTAGTTCTTGTACACTTGAGATAAGAATTACTGAAAAGTGACATATATTGCTCCCACGAGGGGTGCCAAAGTAAATTGATTGGGGCTTAGGAGTAACTTATAAAAGATTCAAAAAGAAGAAAGATTTTCTTTTCGGTGAGAAGAAAAAGAAGAAAAACGCTTAATATTGCTAGGACAAACATCCTGAAAAATACGATAGTTTGCAAATATCCTGCAAATATGTGTCCAGGAAAAGAAAACTCTTCAACTAGAAGAACTAGCAACGACTAGGGAAGAACAAGGAAAGTGAAGAATTAGGAAGTGGAAGCAAAGCTCAGTCGTCAAAGAAATTGTAGATTACCCATCCCCTCAACGTTTTTGTTTATATTGTCTTTTATCGTATTTTTTATATTTTAGTCATTTTGACAGCCTCCACATAATTTGTGTCTTTATATCTAGTCCCGCTTAAAACCTTTAGCCTTCCGAAGATATTACGCATACTCCCCTTTTACAACTTGGATGCGCAAAGAGTCTTCGCCATTAGTTCAACATCCCTCTAATCGTTTCCTGAAAATCCTCACTGAGCACTCTTAACCGCTTCTGAGGTATTGCAGATACACTATTCTGACAACCAAGATGCGCATAGTGTTTTTTTTTTTCAACTCTTTTTTTAAACAATAAAAACTTTAGCGTAAAGAGCGAGGCGTTGAGGAGGGCACAGCCTCTTTCATATACGGAATAATTTCTGTTCGTTTTAAGTTTTAATGTCGCTCCTTACTTTCAGTTTAAAGAAATTTTTTTTTATATTTAAAGGCTGCGAAAGCGGGGGGTTTGGGGGGTGGTAGCCCCCAACTGTGCCTCCTAATCCCTGTACGTTTTAAGGTTCGACCTTGTAACTCAGCCTCTTTAACTCTTTAGAAAACGTAGTTTTTTTCAAATAATTTCTGCACGTGTTTTGTACAGTTTATTACTTATTATTGCTTGACTAACTGTTAGCTGATCGTGTCAGGAGTTAAAGTTGGGGGGCTGCCGCCCCCCAAACCCCCCGCTCTTGAACATTCTTGTGTTAAGGCTTTTAATTCCTGAATACTCAAATCACGTCGTACAGGGTGCCTCCTAATCCCTGTACGTTTTAAGGTTCGAACTTGTGACTCAGCCTCTTTAACAGCCCCCCAACTGTGCCTCCTAATCCCTGTACGTTTTAAGGGTCGACCTTGTAACTCAGCCTCTTTAACTCTTTAGAAAACGTAATTTTTTCAAATAATTTAAAAAAGAAACTGAGTTTCTTTTCAAAGTATATAAAAAAGTTGCTCTGATGGTGAATCGAACCCGGGTTTTCCGCCCGAAAGTCTGGAGTATCAGCCGCTGGACTATACAAACACAATAGTAATTGTTGTTTAGCAAATTGAAGCTATTTTCGACGCAAGCAAATTCCCAAAAATCTTGATATGTGGTTTTTGGAAAACAGGGAAGGAGTGATCAGATTGAGCTGAAATTTCGAGGATAAGCTCCCGGGCCCCAGGAAAGCTTATCCTCTAAATTTCAGCCCGATCAGACAACGTTAAAGGGGGGGTTGTGGTGGGAAAAAATTAACATGGGCTAATATAGGAAAACGAGGTTTTTCGTAAATGTAAATTCGGGGGATAATTTTTTCGGTCTGAAAATAATATTCACTTTCACCCTTAAGATTCCCTGAAAGTTTTAATCTAATAGCTTTAATACCCCTTTGATGACCTAACTGCAAATAGTGCCTTATGAGTTAGTTTAGTAGCCCCTCAGAAAGTTCAGCTTTCAAAATTCCTAGAAAAATTCAACTTGATACCCTTAGCTTTTTCCGAAATACTGCATATACATTTCCTGGTGACAACTTTGATGAGCATCGTGTCTTTAACTTAGTTTAAAATCCCCCTTAAGATTCCCTGTATTTTAACTTAATACCCAATGCCATTTCTGAGATACTTCAAATACGTCCTTTTGACTGCCTGGATGCCCATAGTGTATTTTGATTTGGTTCAGTATCTTAACACTCCTTGAAAGTTTCAACTAAATACCATTAGCCATTTAAGAGATGTTGCAGATACACCCTTTTGACAACCTAGATACACAGAATGTCTTTGGATTTTGTCCAACACCTCCCTCCCCATTCTCTCGAAATTTCAACTTTATACCCTTAATCGTTCTTGAGATATTACAGATGCCCCCTTTTGACAACCTTGATACACATAATTTCTTTTGATTTAGATGAACATCACAAAGCTTTCCGCTTAAGTTTGAACTTAATACCCTTGACTTTTCCTCAGATATGACACATACATCCTTTTGTAAAGCTTGATGCATAAAATGTTGTTTTTTTCAGCTTCCCTCTCACTGTCTCCTGAAATTTCTCACTTTAAGCTCTTAGTTTTTCGTGAATACGGTGTTAAACATAGGTTTACGCAATTTCCAATTTGTATTATTTAGGGGCCTTGCCCCAAGGACGGGAGGAGGAGGAGTCTTGCCATTCTCAGAGGCTATATCATAGGCAGCGCGCTAGCGCTGTCTAAGTAAAGAACAATGTGGGCACAATGTTTTTTCCCTCCATACCCCGGCACTTCGTATCGAAGGAGTTGCCGTAAAAACTTCGAAAAGGGCTCATTCGATTGGAAATTGGAGTGGCTAGTGCCCTTTTTAATAGTCGAAAGTAATTGCAGTGCAACTAGCCCCCCCCCCTCGCCCATTCTGCCAAACATATCCAGTCAAAATTCTGAGATAGCCATTTTGTTCAGCGTAGTTGATTTCCAGATAGAAAATATGTTTTTGAGGAGGATACTCCCCCACAACCCTCGGGGCAAGGGTTTTAAGTTATGCCCTGAGGGTATATAAGAACGATGTTGGCACAATGTACCATTTATTATTTTTTTTTTGCCCTTAGAGCAGGGTACTTCATATGCAAAGGCTCGTCGTAGAAACTTCAAAAGGGGCTCATTTGATTGGAACTTGAGAGTTCTAGTGTCCTATTTAATAGTGGAAAGTGATTGGAGGGCAACTAGCCCCTCCCCCCTAACGTCCATCATTCCCCCAAACACATCCAATAAAAATTTTGAGATAGCCATTTTGTTCAGCGTAGTTAATTTCCAGATAGAAAATATGTTTTTGAGGAGGATACTCCCCCACAACCCTCAGGGCAAGGTTTTCAAGTTATGCCCTGGGGGCATATAAGGTTTTTATAGAAGGCGTTGTCGTAGAAACTTCAAAAAAGGCTCATTCGATTGGAAATTCAAAGGACTAGTGCCCTTTTTGATAGTCGAAAGTGATTGGAGGGCAACTAGCACGCCCCCCCCACCACACCCATCATTCTCCCAAACACATCCAATCAAAATTTTGAGATAGCCATTTTGCTCTGCGTAGTTGATTTCCATATAGAAAATATATTTTTGAGAAGCACACTCCCCCACAGCCCTTAGGGCAAGGGTTTTAAGTTATGCCCTAGGGGCATATAAGGTTTTTAAAGAAGGTGTTGTCGTAGAAACTTCAAAACAAGCTCAATCGATTGGAAATTCAAAGGGCTAGTGCCCTTTTTAATAGTTGAAAGCTATTAGAGGGCAACTAGCCCCCCCCCCACGTCAATCATTCCCCCAAAAACATCCAATAAAAATTTTGAGATAGCCATTTTGTTCAGCGTAGTTGATTTCCAGATAAAAAATATATTTTTGAGGAGGATACTCCCCCACAACCCTCAGGGCAAGGATTATAAGTTATGCCCTGGGGGCATATAAGGTTTCTTATTGAAATCTTTGTCGTAGAAACTTGAAAAAGGGCTTCTTCGATTTGAAATTCAAAGAACTAGCACCCTTTTTAGTAGTCGAAAGTGATTTGAGGGCAACTAGCCCCACTCTCTCGCCCACCTTTTCCCCAAACACATCCAATCAAAAGCTTTAGATAGCCAGCCTATTCAACGTAGTTGAAAGTTTTGGAAATTAGATATTTAAGGATGACAACTAGTCCCCTCACAGCCCTCAGGGCAAGGGTTGTAAGTTATGCCCTGGGGGCACATAAAGTTTTTAATGAAAGCGTTGTCGTAGAAATGTTAAAAGGGCTCATTCAATTGGAAATTGAAAGGGCTAGTGCCTTTTTTAATAGTTGAAAGTGATTGGATAGTGACTAACGCACCTCTCATGACCACCATTTTTCCAAACATATCCAATCAAAATTTTAAGATATCCATTTTGTTCAACGTAGTCGGAAGTTCTGGAAATTAGGTCTTTAAGGATGATAACTCCCTCAGAGCCCTCAGTGCAAGGATTGTAAGTTATGCGCTGGGGAAATATAAAGTTTTTATTGAAAGCATTGTCGTAGATGCTTCAAAAGGGCTCATTCAATTAGAAATTGAAAGAGTTAGGCAGCGTGATCGCGCTTCCAAAGTAAAGAACGGGGACACTCGAAAACGAGACAAGAAACGGGGACTAAGTAAAGAGGATGACACTCCCCCCCAACCCTCAGGGCAAGAATTTTAAGTTATGCCCTGGGGACATATAAGAACGATATTGGCACAATGTATTATTTATTAATTTTAACCTTTAAAGCAGGGCACTTCGTATCGAAAATGTTGTCGTAGAGTTTTTGTACCTTTTTTAATAGTCGAAAGTGATTGGAAGGCGACTAACACCCGTTCCACGCCCACCATTTTCCGAGACACATCCAATCAAAATTTTGAGATAGCCATTTTGTTCAGCGTAGTAGATTTCCAGATAGAAATTATGTTTTTGAGGACATCTTCCCACAACCCTTAGGGCAAGGGTTTTAAGTTACGCCCTGGGGGCATATACGGTTTTTTATAGAAGGCGTTGTCGTAAAAACTTCAAAACAGGCTCATTCGATTGGAAATTCAAAGGGCTAGTTCCCTTTTTAATAGTCGAAAGTGATTAGAGGGCAACAAACCGGCCTCTCACGCCCACCTTTTCCCCAAACACATCTAATCAAAACTTTGAGATAGCCATTTTATTCAACGTAGCATTAAGTTCTGGAAATCATGTCTTTGAGGATGACACCTCCCCCCCTACAGCCTCAGGGCAAGGGTTGTAAATTATGCCGAGGGGCGTATAAGGTTTTTATATAACACGTTGTCGTAGAAACTTCAAAAAGGACTCATTCGATTGGAAATTGAAATGGTTAGTGCCCTTTTTAGTAGTCGAAAGTGATTGGAAAGCAACTGACACCCCTTCCATGCCCACCATTTCCCCAAACACATCCAATAAATATTTTGAGATAGCCATTTTGTTCCACGCAGTTCAAAGTTCAGGAAATTATACCTTTGAGCAGGACACTCACCCCACAGTCTTCAGGGCAAGGGTTATAAGCTATGTCCTGGGACTATAATCGATTTTTATTGAAATCTTTGTCGTAGAAACTTGAAAAAGGGCTCATTCGATTGGAAATTTAAAGGGCTAGTGCCCTTTTTAATTGTCAAAAGTGATTTGAGGGCAACGAACCCCCCTCTCACGCCCATCTTTTCTCCAAATACATCCAATCAATATTTTAGATAGCCATTTTATTCAACGTAGTTGAAAGTTCTTGAAATTAGGTATTTTAGGATGATAACCCCTCGAAGCCCTCAGTGCAAGGGTTGTATGTTATGCCCTGGGGGCATATAAAGTTCACATAGAAAGTTGTTATAGAATGTTCAAAAAGGGCTCATTTCATTGGAAATTGCAATTGCCCTTAATAATAGTCGAAAGTGAGTGGAGAGTATTTAACCCCCCTCTTACACCCACCATTTCCCCAAAAACATTCAATCAAAGTTTAGAGATAGCCATTTTGTTCAACGCAGTTGAAAGTTCTGGAAATTATGTATTTAAGGATGACAAACCCCCCAGAGCCCCAAGGGCAAAGGTTGTAAGTTCTGATCTGGGGACTTGTAAGGTTTTTATAGATAGAGATGTCGAAAAACTTCAAATGGGGCTCATTCAATTCGAAATTGAGAGGGCTAGTGCCCTTTGTAATAGTCCAAAGTGATTGGAGGGTAACTAACCCCCTCTCACGCCCACCATTCCTCCGAACATATCCAATCAAAATTTTCAAATAGCGATTTTGTTCAACGTAGTAGAAAGCTCTGGAAATTAGGTCTTTGAGAATGACACCCCTCCCCCCACACTCAGGGCAAGGGTTGTAAGTTATGCCCTGGAGACATATAAGATTTTTGTGGAAAGTTTTGTCGTAGAAACTTCAAAAGGGCTCATTTGACTGGAAATTGAAAGGGCTAGGGCCATTTTTAATAGTTGAAAGTGATTGGAGAGCGACTACCACCCCTCTCACGCCAACCATTTCCCCAAACACATCCAATCAAAATTTTGAGATAGCTGTTTTGTTTAACGTAGTTGAAAGTTCTGGAAATTCGGTCTTAGAGGATGACAACCACCCTAACATACCTTAACGTAAGGGTTGTAATTTATGCCCTGGGGGCATATAAGGTGTTCATAGAAAGCGTTGTCGTTTTCAAAAGGTCTCATTAGATTGGAAATCGAAAGGCCTAGTGTCCTTTTTAATAGTCGAAAGTGATTGGAAGGCTTGACATTTTCATAGTAAAGATCGATGGGGGTATAATGTATTATTTTTTTCTTGTTTTTGTTTAGATCAGGGCACTTTGTATCGAAGGAGTTGTCGTAGGAACTTCGAAAAGGGCTAATTCAATTGAAAATAGAAAGAGCTGATGCCCTTTTTAATAGTCGAAAGTTATTGGACTCTAAGACCCTCCCTCGCCCACCCTTCCACGCCCACCCTCCCTTTTGCCCATTATTTTTAAAGACTAAACGTTGCCTTCAGATTAAATCAAAATGCACTGTGATAATGCTAATTCCCAATAAAGCATCTCAGAAGTATCCTAAGAACGACTGAGGGGTATTATGTTCCACTTTTCGGGGCTACTTCTGCTCTTAAAATTTAACCAAATCAAAATAGCGTAAGTGTATCCAAGCTATCAAAGAAATTAAACAGATTTTTTTTGTGAATGGGATCAAGTTTTCCATTTCAGGTCAACTAAATTAAAATCAAGGTATGAAACTAAATTAAACAGTACTATTTGTGTCCAGGTTTTTGAAAGGGTGTATGCTGTTAAAAATTGCTAAAATTTTTCTCCAGCATACAAATAGCAGGACATACTACAAAGTCTTAGAAACGAAAAGATTTAAAGTATTATTTTCTTTTTCCCTGAAAAGTCTATGTCACTATAAAATGAACAGAAATTAATTAAAACAACTTTTTCCACAAAATTAGTTTTTCAAAAATAAGCAAAGAACTCCATTTAAAAAAAAATGAGCAAAAATAAAATCAAATAATCTACCAAGCGTGAAACTACTACAAATCATGAAACCCAAATAAATGAAACCCAAAACAAACAGAAATTACAATAATTAACCGAGTCAAACTCAAAACGAGCAGAAATTAACATAAGTTGGGCGCAAAACCCCTACACCTTCTCAAGGCCAGAACAAAATTTACACTTTACTGAAAAAATACAAATGAATGTGCATTGTCAGTTTAATATACATATACTGAAATTTAGTAATCAAAATGTTAATATTATTTGATTTATTAAAGTTATAAAAGTAAAAACATTTATATTTTTTCAGTAAAGTGCAAATTTTGCAAAAGCTGAAATTCTTGGAAAGGTGGATTCCTAGCTGTATTCATTAGGCACATAAAATATCTCTAATTGGCCTAGAAAAAGGGCGTGTGGCTGTGATGTCACTTAGCTTAGTATTCAATAAGCTCCGTCTCAGGGTTGTCACCGTCAGTAGGATTTTACTAGATCTAGTAAAAAAAAAAAAATCTAGTAAATTTAGAGGATCTAGTAAATTTCCCGAAATCTAGTAAAAAGTCATGATTTAAATTGAACAAAACTTTTTTTTATTTTCAATGAAATCAGGGAAAAAATTATCGTAAATATATGACAATTTACAATTTTGCTTGTCTGTCTCTTAAGAGACAGACAAGCAGTCACCTATTTTCATAAACAGACACTTCACTTCCGGCGTCTAAAGGTCGACAAAATCATCTTTCTGTGTATCAAATCTTACCAACTAAAAATGAAGCTGTAATGACACTTGGATTTGTGATGATTGGGAATCTATTGGAAAAAGCCACCCAAAACAAAAACCACCCAAAGTGATTTGGTGCATCTCCTCATTCTGAAAAAGTTATCTTTCTTTCAGAATTGCATAAAATGATTCATTTTACTTGTAGATAGAAAGTTTATCATCCTTTCATCCTGGGGTAGAACTAACGTAAATAGTAATATTTGTGGGTTGGGGTAATTGCGGGTGGGGCACTTGTAATTGAGTTAAGGTCTAAATCTATGATATAGGTTTGATACATTAATAAACATTTATTGTTGTCAGATATTAAATAATCGTCCCATTGTTTATATTTGAGTCTCTTACTAAAATGGCTGCTGACCACTGTGTTAGGTGAATGCCGTGAACTGGAATGCTTCTTCTCTTCTGAATGAGATGACATATGGTTTCAGTCTGCACTGGGGCGGATCCAGGATTTTTTTAGGGGGGGGGGCAAAATAGGTTGATCTGAAAAAAATTTTAGGGGGGGGGGCAAAAACAGGTTGATCCGATAAACTTGCGTTATGAGCAAGTTTAATTAACGCAAACTTGAGTTTGCGTTAACTAAACGGAGGAAAACTATTCTCCGTCACATTTCACAGTCTGACCTCGAAAGTCCGTGCAAATTTTGGAAAGCTTTGTCCCTTTTTAA
This sequence comes from Artemia sinica, assembly GCA_027921565.1. Classification (NCBI taxonomy): domain Eukaryota; kingdom Metazoa; phylum Arthropoda; class Branchiopoda; order Anostraca; family Artemiidae; genus Artemia; species Artemia sinica. The sequence continues at coordinate 44,383,790 of CM051272.1, read as the reverse complement.
AGATGCTGCTGGAAATGAACTGTTTCCATACTTGCCAAAGTTCTTTCTGACTCTCTGCAGCTTGCCCCATTCATGTGCTGGAGCAGAGAGACAGTTCTCGATTTTGTCCGTCATAAAAACCAAAAATCGGAATAAGCTAAATATCTCGACTGTTTCGGCCCTTGTGAAAGCAAAGCAACTTGTCCTCAGGTCGTCAAGTGGAGTCCATGACAGAGTGATCCCCAGCGATTTGAATCGGGCTACCAAGAAATGGAAACAGGTGGATCCCTTGAGTCAGAATTCGACACTAGTCGATGCTTTAAATTCGGATGAGGACGAGGACGAGTAAAGCCTTTTAAGTGCGACTTTTTTAATTATGACTACATGTTTTTCTTTTTACTATTAAATTTGTATGATTTACCTTAGCTGAAGACTATTGACAAAATTGCATTTTTTAAACTAATTAGCCTATTGTATGTTATATAAGTTTTATTTTTCTTGGCAGCCCTAGTCCAATTTGAAGTGTACTTTTTAACTTACATAATTTCACAACTAAACCGGTAGCCGATTACGTCATTTCCATTTTGAAGTGACATAGATTAAATTGGTTTTTGATTCTCTAGTATACGAACGAGAAAGAATCCAGAAAAAATCAGTTAAAAAAAATCATACATTAATTGCTTTAAAATCTGCCAGACATCTTTGTAAGCAGCTTATCCCGAATTTAAAGACCAGCCCAAATAGTGTTTTAAAACTGGCAAATTTCCTCCTAAAAATGTAAAATTTAAGGGTTTAGATTTCAAACCTAAAAACGGAAACTGGGGGACAAATTTCAAAACCGTCACTTTCAAACACAGCTCAGATTCTTAGCACTTCATCGCCTGAATTGCTTCGTGATGAGTTGTAGCTGTTTGTCTTCGTTAATTGTTTTTACTTTTTCAATATATCTGAATTTTATGACCAGAAGAACATTGATAAATTTAAAGCCGGGCTTCAACAGCAGAATTTCCAGAATCCAAGATTCTAGACTATTGTTTGACGTCTTGCAAACACCGTATCTGGAATATGAAGCCTATCCAGTAGTACATCCAAATAATCCAAAAATAGGATTTTTGAACTTGTAGGTTTCCGGAATTTTCAATCATACTATGAAAACGAAAGAAAAGAGGAAAAGAGAAAAAAAAGAAGAAAAAAGGAAATAAAAGAAAAAAAAGGAAAAAAAAAGTGAAAATCGTACTGATTATCCTCCTATAGTAAAAATCGATGCTTGATGGTGCGCGTGCGGCGTAGCTGCACGCGCAAAAAAAAATTTTGAGCATTTAGTAAAAATAGATACGATCTAGTAAATTTTTCCTCTCCGATTTAGTAAATTCTTCGAGCTCAGGGTGGCAACCCTGCTCCGTCTACTCCAAATATCAGTATATGTGTATTAAACTGACAATGTACACTCATTTGTATTTTTTCAGTAAAGTGCAAATTATGTTCTGGCCTTGGGAAGGCATAGGGGTTCTGAGCCCAACTTATGTTAATTTCTGCTCGTTTTGAGTTTGACTCGGTTATTTATTGTAAATTCTGTTCGTTTTGGGTTTCATTTATTTATCGATGCTGATTTACGGTAGTTTCACGCTTGGTAAATTATTCGATTTTATTTTTGCTCATTTTTTGTTAAATGAAGTTCTTTACTTTTCTTTGAAAAACTTATTTTGTGGAAACAGTTTTTTTAATTAATTCATCAAAATGGCTATCTGAAAGTCGCGTGTGTTTGGAGGTCACCGGGGTCTTAATAGAAAAAGTTCAGGGGAGGGGGGGGGGGTATTCTTTCTTTCGAGTTTCCCGTACTCTTTAATTCAAACCTTAGTTTAATTCGTTTCTACGCACTTTTGTTCGATTCTTTATGCTTTATACAGTAATGCCGTAATAAGTAGGTAATAGGTAATGTCTAATGAAACATGTATGTAAACAAACCGAGCAAATTATATTCTTGAAACGACAAAATAATTATCCTTCTTGCATTTCGGTGCCCAAGGCTTTTATTTTTGACTTTCCAAAATAGGGGTTAGGGAAACTAAGACTGACATTTAGGTCAGCAGAGTATAAACCTCAGAAGAGGTTTACCTTTTCTTTTCGAGGGGGGGGGGGAGGGGGGTTGACCTGATGCGTAGGCCATAGGGATTTCAGATCTGAAACCTAGAGATATCAACTTGGAATAATTTAGAGGGGGGTCAAAGTGTATTTATCAAAATCTAGGGGGTGCAATTTTATTGTCTTTTTCGGGTTATTTCAATGTAGACGCCCAAAAAGGCATTATCGAATCTAAGGGAGGACAAGGTTCTAGGGCGGGGGGATTTCACCATGTTCCCGTCAATTGAGGTACCACAGCCTGTTGGAACATCGCCCGAAATCACAAAATTTTACTAAGGTTCTTATGTTTTCCATGTGGTTCACTTATGTTGACGTTTTTCCAAGTTGTGACATGATGCGCTTTATCTTAAATCTTAATTTTGTTTTTAATTTTAATTTATGTTAGTTTTAGATTTAAAATCACTTTAATGTAAGATTTAAAATCTTACCTTAAAAACCAATATTTCTCTGATCATTTCAATTGCGACTTAATCGACTTAACCACCATAAATAATAATAATAAGCCTATGTGATTGGATATTCATATTTAGGGTATTTTGCAGCTCTCTATTCTTGTCCTTGTCAGGCTAATCGACATTTAGTTGGATACCATAACAGATCATGAAGATTGATTTATAGGCGTGGGGTATTAGATTTCACACTATCGCAGCAATACGGTCCCCCCACCCCCTTTAGCATGCAATACCGGTGAGGTTGATATTAGATGCAATTTTTAGGCATTATTGTGGCATATAAAAAGATAAAATATAAGCAATAACATGTGTAATTTAAGGAAAGATGAGGGGAGAGGACTCCAGGGGAGAAGGTTGTCTATGAGGCAGGAGGACCGTTTTTTTTCCGTCGCCAGCTCTACACTGCCTTTTTTCCACTGTTTTATTTACATTTTGTTTTCGTTGCACCAAGTGGTAATTTTCAAGTG
>CM051272.1:44290750-44375750 GCA_027921565.1 Artemia sinica | reverse complement strand
TTGAAGAGCGACTACCGCCCCTCTCACGCCAACTACTTCCCCAAACACATCCAATCAAAATTTTGAGATAGCCGTTTTGTTTAACGTAGTTGAAAGTTCTGAAAATTCGGTCATAAAGGATGACAAGGCAACTAACACCCCTTCCACGCCCACCATTTCCCGAAACACATCCAATCAAAATTTTGAGGAGCCTTTTTGTTCAGCGTAGTTGATTTCCAGATAGTAATTATATTTTTGAGGAAGACACTCCCCCACAGCCTTCAGGGCAAGGGTTTTAAGCTACGCCCTGGGGGCATATAAGGTTTTTATAGAAAGCTTTGTCGTAGAAACTTCAAAAAAGGCTCATTTGATTGAAAATTCAAAGGGCTAGTGCCCTTTTTAATAGTCAAAAGTGATTGGAGGGCAACTAGCTCCCCCCCCGTCCATCATTCCCCCAAACACATCCAATCAAAATTTTGAGATAGCCATTATGTTCAGCGTAGTTAATTTCCAGATAGAGATTTTTTTTTGAGAAGGACACTCCCCTACAGCCTTCGGGGCAAGGGTTGTAAGATATGCCCTGGGGGCATATAAGGTTTTTATATAAGGCGTTGTCGTAGAAACTTCAAAAAAGGCCCATTCGATTGGAAACTCAAAGGGCTAGTGCCCTTTTTAAAATTCGAAAGTGGTTGGAGGGCAACTAACCCCCCTCTCACGCCAACCTTTTCCCCAAAGACATCCAATCAAAATTTTGAGATAACCATTTTATTCAACATAGTTTTAAGATCTGTAAATTAGGTCTTTGAGAATGACAACCACCTCACAGCCCTCAGGAAAAGGGTTGTAAGTTATGCCCTGGGGGCATATAAAGTTTTTATAGAACGTGTTGTCGTAGAAACTTCAAAAAGGGCTCAATCGATTTGAAATTAAAATGGCTAGTGCTTTTTTTGATAGTCGAAAGTAATTGGCAGGCAACCAACACCCCTTCCACGCCCACCATTTCCCCAAACACATCCAATCAAAATTTTGAGATAGCCATTTTTTTCCACACTGTTAAAGCAGGAAATTATACCTTTGAGCAGGAAACTCCCCCACAGTCTTCAGGACAAGGGTTATAAGTTGTACCCTGGGGGCATATAAGTTTTTATTGAATTCTTTGTCGTAGAAACTTGAAAAAGGGCTCATTCGATTGTAAATTCAAAAGTCTAGCGCCTCATTTAATAGTCAAAAGTGATTTGAAGGCAACTGGCCCCCTTCTCTCGCCCACCTTTTGCCCAAACACATACAATCAAATTTTAAGATAGCCATTTCATTCAGTGTTTTGGATTTCCAGATAGAAATTATGTTTTTGAGGAGAACACTCCCCCACAGCCCTCAGGGCAAGGGTTGTAAACTATGCCCTGGGGGCATATAAGGTTTTTATAGAACTCGTCGTCTTGGAAACTTCAAAAAGTGCTGATTTGATTGGAAATTGAAATGGCTAGTGCCCTTTTTAATAGTCGAAAGTAATTGAAAGGCAACTAACACCCCTTCTACGCCCACCATTTCCCCAAAAATCAAAAATTTTAGATATCCATTTTATTCCATGCAGTTTAAAGTTCAGGAAATTATACCTTTGAGCAGGACACCCCCCCCCGCCCCACAGTCTTCAGGGAAAGGGTTGTAAGTTATGCCCTGAGGGCATATAAGGCTTTTATTGAAATCTTTGTCGTAGAAACTTGAAAAAGGGCTCGTTCAATTGAAAATTCAAAGGGCTAGTGACCTTTTTAATAGTCGAAAGTGATTTGAGGGCAACAAACCCCCCTCTCACGCCCACCTTTTCCCCAAACACATCCAATCACAATTTTTAGATAGCCATTTTATTCAACGTAGTTGAAAGTTTTGGAAATTAGTGTCTTTAAGGATGACAACCCATCCCCCACAACCCTCGGGGCAAGGTTGTAAGTTATGTCCTGGGAGCATGCAATGTTTTTATAGAAAGCGATGTTGTAAAAACATAAAAAAGGGTACATTCAATTGAAAATTGAAAGGGCTAGTGCCCTTTTAATAGTCGAAAGTGATTGAAGGGCAACTAACCCCCCTCTCACACCCACCATTTCCCCAAACATATCCAATCATAATTTTGAGATATCCATTTTGTTCAACGTAGTCGAAAGTTCTGGAAATTAGGTCTTTTAGGATGATAACCCCATCAGGGCCCTCAGGGCAAGGTTTGTAAGTTATGCCCTGGGGGCATATAAGGTTTATATAGAAAGTTGTTGTAGTAAATTCAAAAGGGGCTCATTTGATTGGAAATTTTTCTCGAGCATACGAATAGCAGGCCAAACTATAAATTCTTAAAAAACGAAAAGATTTAAAGTATTATTTTCTTTTTCTCTGAAAAGACTATTTCAATATAAAACGAACAGAAATTAATTTAAAAATGCCATCCTATGCCTTCCCAAGGCCAGAACATAATTTGCACTTTACTGAAAAAAATATAAATGTTTTTACTTTTATTACTTTAATAAATCAAATAATATTAACATTTTGATTACTAAACATTAGTATATGTATATTAAACTGACAATACAATTTGTATTTTTTTTCCGTAAAGTGCAAATTATGTTCTGGCCTTGCAAAGGCATAGGGGTTTTGAGCCCAACTTATGTTAATTGCTGCTCGTTTTGAGTTTGAATCGGTTATTTATTGTAATTTCTGTTCGTTTTGGGTTTCATTTATTTATTGATGCTGATTTGTGGCAGTTTCACGCTCGGTAGATTATTTTATTTTATTTTTGCTCACTTTTTGTTCAATGGAGTTCTTTACTTTTCTTTGGCAAAATTATTTTGTTTAAAAAGTTTTTTTTCAATTAATTACTATTAAAGAACAAATGAAACCCAAGACGAACAGAAATTAAACAAACAATCATAGCAAAAAAACATACAACAAGTAATAATATAAATGAATAAATAAATCTTAAAGCGAGCTATGCTTAAATTGAATATGCAAATCAAGCTTGAAATGATCAAAATCAATACAAACAAGAGTTTGTGTATCGCCTCCTTCTCTCACTGCAAAAGTCTAAAACCTACTGCGTTATTGGCACTTTACTGAAAACTATATGTGTCTTGAACAATCTTGGAAAGTATTAACAAAACCAAATTGAATATTTGGTATATAACAATATTTATTCTTAAAAGATCCAGCAGTTCAAGATTTTATTTCACTGTAATTTTATTTTCATTTTCAATACTGTAAGAACTAGAAAAGAAAATATTTGTAATATAGTTCGTTTTCAGTGAAGCGCCAATGACGCAGTAGGCTTTAGGTTTTTCCAGTTAAGGAAAAGGGCAGTATCCAAATCCTTGTTTGTAATGAAACTATACTCGTCTTGAATAATCTTAGAATGAACTAATAAATTAAACTGAATATTTGATGTATAATGATATTAATTGCTGAAAGCTCATCAGATTAAAATTTTACTTTAATTTTAAGGTTTTCTTTCCATTTTAAGCACAAAAGAAGATATTTGTAATATAATTCGTTTTCAGTAAAGCGCCAATGACGCAGTAGGTTTTAGACTTTCACAGTGAGAGAAGGAGGCGATACCCAAGCTCTTGTTTGTAGTAATTTTTGTTCGTTTCAAGCTTGATTTGCATATTCAATTTAAGTTTAACTCGTTCTAAGATTTATTTATTCATTGATATTAATATACATTGTAAGTTTGTTTGCATTGATTGTTTATTTAATTTCTGTTCGTTTTTGGGTTTCATTTTCATTATAGTTCAATAGCATTTTTTTTTCGTTTTAAGCTTGATTTGCATATTCAATTTAAGCATAACTCGCTTTAACATTTAATTATTCATTTATATTATTACTTGTTGTATGCTTTTTTGCTATGATTGTTTATTTAATTTTGTTCGTTTTCGGTTTTATTTATTCTTTAATATTAGTTTCTGGTCGTTTTGAGTTTAAATTTTAACAGATATTTGTATCTGCTGATCTTAAGTTTAAAATGGCCATTACTTTTCTTTGAAAAACTTCTTTTTCGGAAAGTTATTTTTCTTTAATTTTGGGTCGTTTTTGATTGTAAAAAGGTTCAAGTTTTAAAAATTCCTTATTTCAAAATCAAACTTTTTTTTCAACATCAAATGTTCGTCAATCTATCAAAACTAGTATCAAAGTAACAATATCAAAGTAAAAAAAAAAAAAAATACAAAGTAAACAAAGTATCAAAGTAAACAAGGTATTAAAGTAACATTTAAGCGCCGAAACGTGGATAGGCAAGTGAGTTTTCCTCTAAGGAGCCCTGATATGTGGTGATTACTTGAGGAATATTAAATTTTGTAGACTTAATGTGCTATGGCTTGGTTTTGGGACAATGATTTACACTTATTAATGCTGAATTTGCTCTATTTTGAACTTGATTTTTGGATTATTTGGTTGAATGTACTGTTTTGTCCTAGGTGATTGGATGGATTAGTAAGGTCTAGACCTTGTTCAAGTGCTCATTTATCTGAGTTACTACATTAGGAATACAGTTTTTTTTTTTTTTTTTTTTTTTTTTTTTTTTTTTTTTTTTTTTTTTTTTTTTTTTTTTTTTACCAAGAAATTACCTGTAATACACTGTAATATACTATAAGCAGCTTGCATAACTTACAGTCCTTGTACCATAAATCGAAGTTGCCGCGTAAATCACTAAATCCAAGTATTGAAGTAAACAAAGTGTCAAAGTAAAAATAAGCAAGTTCCTTAACTCAGAGCCGTTTCCCCGGGATTGGGGGCGGGGGGTTCAACCCCGGAAGAATAGTTTTTTGGTATTTGAACTTTTTTGAAACAAATGGCAATATCAAAATTTTGCCGGATGCCTTTTAAAAAGTGGGGTGTGGGCTAGTTGCCCATTGATCACTTTTGACTCTTAAAAAACAACTAGAAGTTCTAATTTCCAATCAAATGAGCCCCCTGCAAAATTAATAAGCCCTCTCCTTCTACAAAAACCTTATATTCTAATAAAAGCCAACTTGCATAAGTTACAATCCAAGCGCCGGGGCTATGGAGGATTTAACGACCCCTAAGTTGTAATAATTTGAATTTTGGACTATTTTGAGCAAAATGGATCTTTCAAAATTTGGATCAGATACATTTTTGGAAAAAAGGCACAAGGGGGGAGGGAGGGTCACTTTCGATTCTTAAAAGGGGCATAACAAATTTCGATTTCCGGTCGAATGAACTTCTTTCAAAGTTTGTGCAGCCACGCTTTCCATAGAAGCTTTATATGTTAACGATGGGCTGCTAGTTTAACATACAGCCCTTTTCCCCAGGACTGGGGGGATTCAAACCTGGAACCGTAGTTGTTTGACTTTTGGACGATTTTGAACAAAATAGCCAACTCAAAATTTTTATCAGATGTATTTGGGTAAAGAAGGCGTAGGGGGAGCTGCCCTCCGATCACTTTTGACTCTTAAAAAAGAACTAAAACTTTCAATTTCCAATCAAATTGGCACTCTCTGAAGTTTATGAGAGCATTTCTTCCATAACAACCTTATATGCCCCCAGGACATAATTTACAACACCTGCCCCAGGGCCTTGGGTGGTCATCAAAGTTTTGTTATCTGACCTTTGAACTATTTTAACAGAATGGCTATGTCAACATTTTCGCCTGATACATTTGGGGGGAAAAGGAGTAGGGGGAGGCTAGCTGCCCTCCGATACTTTTTACTCTTAAAAGTGAACTACAACTTTCAATTTCTAATCTACAGAGCCCTCTCTGAAGTTTATACGATTATCCCTTCCATAAGAACCATATATGACCCTAGGGGATAACTTACAAACACTGGGAAGTGGTATTGACACAGGAGTTTTTGTTATCTGACTTGAACTATTTCTAACAAATTGTCTATCTCAAAATTTGTATCTGATGCATGTTGGGAAAAAACTACGGGGGGATAGCTGCCCTCTGATCCCCAGAGTTTTTGGGCAAGGGTTTTAATTTATGCCCTTGGGATATATAAGGTTTTTATAGAAGGTATTGTCGCAGAAACTTCAAAAAAGGCTCATTCGATTAGAAATTCAAAAGGCTAGTGCCCTTTTGAATAGTCGAAAGTGATTGGAGGACAGCTACACCCCCCTCCCCCCCCCCCCACATGCCCACCATTCCCTCAAACACATCCAATCAAAATTTTGAGATTAGCCATTTTGTTCAGCGTAGTTAATTTCTAGATAAAAAATATTTTTTTGAGGAGGATACTCCCCCACAACCCTCGTTTTTGTTATATGAATTTTGAACTATTTATTAAAATGGCTACCTCAACATTGTATCGGAAGTTTTTGGGAAAAAAGGGGGTGGGGGGAGGGGGGCTAAATACTCACCGAAAACTTTTGACTCTTACAAAGTGAACTAGAACTTTCAATTTCCAATCAAATGAGCCCTCTCTGAACGAGCATCCCTTGCATAAGAACCCCCCGGGGCATCAGAACCCCCCTTATATGCCCTCAGGGCATAAATTACACCGCCTATCCCTAGGCCTGGGGGGTTGTGTTGACAGCGGAGTTTTTGTTATATCATCTTTGGACTATTTTTCACAAAATGTCTATCTAAAAAAATTTATTAGAAGTATTTGGGGATAATAGGACGTGGGGGGAGGGGGAATAGTTCCACTCTGATCACTTTTCACTCTAAAAAGGTGACAAAGAACTTTTCATTTCCAATCAAATGAAGCCACTCTGAGGTTTATACGATCATCCCTTCGATAAGAACCATATTATGCTCCAGAGCATAACTTAAAATGCCTGCTCCCGGCCCTTGGGGGTTTTGTCAACCCCAGAGTTTTTGTTATATGATCTTTGAAGTGTTTTTAAAAAAAATGGGTACCTCAAAGTTTTCAAAAGTGAACTAGAGCTTTCAATTTCCAATCAAATGAGCCCTTTTTGAAGTTTATACGAGCATCCCATCTATAAGAACCATATTTGCCCTCAGGGAATAACTTACAACGTCTGTCCCCAAGCCCTGGGGGGTTGTGTTCACCCCGGATTTTTTTTTAAATGATCTTTGAACTATTTCAAACAAAATGGCTATATCAAAGCTTTTATCTTATGCATTTGAGGAAAAAGGGCGTGGGGGGCTATGTGCCCTAAGATCACTTTTGACTCATATAAAGTGAGCTAGAACTTTCAATTCCCAATAAATGGACCCTGTCTTAATTTTATACTCGCCTCCTTTAGATAAGAACCATGTGTCGATATCAGAGTTTCAATGTGTCGACATCGGAGTTTTGTTATCTGACCTTTGAACAATTTTAACAAAATGGCTATCTCATATTTTTATCTGATGAATTTTTGGGAAGAAAGGGCGTGGGTGGCTTGTTGCCCTACGATCTCTATTGACTCTGAAAAAGTGAACTAGAACTTTTAATTTCCAATCAAATGAGCACTCTCTGAGGTTTATACGATTATCCCTTCCATAAGAACCTTATATACCCCCAGGGCATAACTTACAACGCCTGCCCTTGGGCCCTGGGTGGTTATGTCTATATCACAGTTTTTTTTATCTAACCTTTTAACTATTTTTAACAAAATGTCTATCTAAAAATTTTATTGGAAGTATTTGGGGGAAAAGGGCATTGGGGGGGGCTAGTTAGGAAAAAGGGCATGGGAGCCGATCACCTTTGACTCGTATGAAGTAAGCTAGAACTTTCAAATCCAATCAAAAAAACCCTCTCTTAAGTTTATACGCACATCCATTCCATAAGAACCATGTGTCGACATCAGAGTTTCATTGTGTCGACATTGGAGTTTTGTTATCTGACCTTTGAACAATTTTAACAAAATGGCTATCTCAAATTTTTATCCGATGAATTTTTGGAAGAAAGAGTGTGGGTGGTCTGTTGCCTTCCGATATCTATTAATCTGAAATAGTGAACTAGAACCTTTAATATCCAATCGAATGAGACCTCTCTTAAGTTTATACGAGCATCCTTTCTATAGAAACCATATTTGCCCCCAGGGCATAAACTACAACGCCTGCCCCCAGGCCCTGGGGGGTTGTGTCGATCCCGGAGTTTTGTTATATAATGTTTGTACTATTTTTCAACTAAATGGCTACTTCAAAATTTATATCGGATGTATTTGGGGGGAAAATGGCGTGGAGAGGGGGCTAGCTGCCCTTCGATCACTTTTGACTCTTAAAATTGAACTAGAACTTTTTATTTCCAATCAAAAGAGCCCTCTCTGGAGTTTATACGAGCATGTCTTTCATAAGAACCTTATATGCTGCCAGATCATATCATACAACGCCTGTCCCCAGGCCCTGGGTGGTTGTGTCGACATCAAAGTTTTGTTAACTGACCTTTGAACTATTTCTAACAAAAAGGCTATCTAAAAATTTGTATCTTATGTATTCGGGGAAAAGGGCGTGTGAGGGCGGGGAGGGGGGGGGGGTGTTAGTTTCCCTCTGATCTATTTCGACTCTAAAAAAGTAAACTAGAACTTTTAATTTCCAATCAAAAATAAGCCCTCTCTGAATAAAAAAAAAAAGTTTTTTAAACTGAAAGTAAGGAGCGACCATTAAATCTTGAAACGAACAGAAATTATTCCGTATATGAAAGGGGCTGTGCCCTCCTCAACGCCTCGCTCTTTACGCTTCAAACCGTCTCTCTGCGACCTCTAGGACCTGAAATCGCTTAACATTGTGGTGGGTCGCCTCCTTGAGGCGAGTGTGCCTCCTTGATTATTATTTTTTTTCCCAGAAGCACTTCATATAGAAGGGGTCGTCGTAGAAACTTCAAGCAGGCCTCATTCAATTGGAAATCTAGAGTTCTAGCGCCCTTTTTAATAGTCGAAAGTGATTGGAGGGCAACAAGCCCCCCCCACGCCAATCATTCCCCCAAACACATCCAATCAAAATTTTGAGATACCCTTTTTGTTCAGCATAGTTGATTTCCACATAGAAAATATATTTTTGAGGAGGAAACTTCCCCAAAACCCTCAGGGCACGGGTTTTAAGTAATGCCCTGGGGGCATATAAGGTTTTTGTACAAGGCGTTGTCGTAGAAACTTCAAAAACAGGCTCATTCAACTGGAGATTCAAAGGGCTAGTCCCCTTTTTAATAGCCGAAAGTGATAGGAGGGCAACTAACCCCCCCCCTTGCCCATGCTTTCCCCAAACACATCCAATCAAAATTTTGAGATAGCCATTTTCTTCAGCGTAGTAGATTTCCAGATAGAAAATATGTTTTTGAGGAGGACACTCCCCCAAAACCCTCAGGGCAAGGGTTTTAAGTAAAGCCCTGGGAGCATATAAGATTTTTATAGAAAGCGTTGTCGTAGAAACTTAAAAAAAGGCTCATTCGATTGGAAATTCAAAGGGCTAGTGCCCTTTTTAATGGTAGAAAGTGACTTGACGGCAACTAACCCCCTCTCATTCGCACCTTTTCCCCAAACACATACAATCAAAATTTTGAGACAGCCATTTTATTAAACGTAGTTTTAAGTTCTGGAAATTAGGTCTTTGAGGATGACAACTCCACCCCAACCCTCAGCGCAAACGTTGTAAGTTATGCCCTGGGGGCATATAAGGTTTCGTATGGACAACGTTGTCGTAGAAACTTCAAAAAGGGCTCATTCGATTGGAAATTTTAACGCGTAGTTCCCTTTTTAATAGTCTAAAGTGATTCTAAGGCAACTGACACCCCTCCCACGCCCCTAATTTCCCCAAACACATCCAATCAAAATTTTGATATAGCCGTTTTGTTCAACGTAGTTGAAAGTTGCGGAAATCATATCTTTGAGCAGGACACTTCCCCCAGAGTCTTCAAGGGCAAGGGTTAAAGTTATGCCCTGGGTGCATATATGGTTCTTATGTAAGGAATGCTCGGATAATCTTCAGAGAGGGCTCATTTGATTGGAAACTGAAAGTTCTAGTTTACTTTTTAAGCGATAAAAGATATTGAAGGGTAACCAGCAGTAGGGTGTATCTATGGAATTTGCTCGCGCCCCTAGGAATTCCCATGCTATTTGCTCGCGCCCCTAGCAATTCCCATGCTATTTGCTTGCTGCCATAAGAAAAACATTTTCCAGAGCATGTACTTATGGATTTGCTTACCTTATGTTCCTTGGCGTCTTTCCAGAGCATGTACTTATGGATTCTAGTCGACTATGTTCCTTCCTATGCTATTCTAAGGGTTTATATTCCCTCCCATGCTATTTTAAGGGCTTATGTTCCCTTCCATGCTATTCTATAGCGCTATGTTCCTTCCATTGTTATTCTATGGGACCTCTACACGTGATTAAACACGTTATGAAACTACGTGCTATTTGCATATGCCCCGTTGATACCATTCCAAACGAGCGGGAATTCCCCACCTGTTCCTAAACATTGCAAAAAAGATAGCAGTATGAACGGGGATTCCCCACACAAGTTTGTTTCAGCTCTAAGTTTTTCAACCAGACTGGTTTTGAGCCGACATCTCTTTTTTAGGGGGCAATCAGAGACAACGGAGGTATTTACTCCTCTCTCTCTCTCTCTGATAATTTTTTGTTGTTGGTAGCTCAGTTTCATTGTGGCAGTGAGAGTGTCAACACATGAAAAAAATGTTCCATACATGTCCGCTTTGTATGTACACACTGGGCAGCTGGTCATCATGTGAGGATTGCACAATTATTGATGAGTATGATGAAAAGTGTAGATTATGCAACCTGTGTAAATTCCATAGAGGATATGCTGTACAAATTAAAGGTTGTTATTCCTGTCTTGAAGAGGTGTGTGACTCTCATCCTAGAGGCCACCTATGCTCCAATTGCCAATATGATAAATGTAATCAGTGGGAGAATACATATCCCGGTAAGATTGGAAAGAATCCTAAGCGTGATTTTAGTTTATTGCTAAGAGTTTGGTATCGTCGTGGTTTTAGATTGTTCTGGGAGGAGGAACCGGGTCAGCGATTCAACTGTTGGAACAACAAAAGAATTCGGTTTCTACGTCATCGTTGTGAAGACAATGACTACTATGATTATAAGCCCACTGATTTTTATTTGGCTGTGACGGAATGTGATTCGCCGCTTGAGGACACTATTTGTGAAATTGCTTCAAATAGGCAAATTGAAACATGTGAATTCTATAGAATGAATGAGAATAGTATCATTGACTATACAAAGAGATATGACAAGAGTGAAGTTACACTCTACTGTAGAAAATGTGACCCTGACATTGCACTACATCAGGATCAGTACACTGTGAATTCGGATAATCTACCTGCACTAGTTGTTGTCGACAAATACCTAGTAGAAGATGAAATCTAAAGAGTAGAAAAGTCATTTTATCGTGTATATAAATTTTTATCATTTATTAATAAACAATTTCACATACATTTTTAGAACATTTTATTCGTAGGGCACTAAAATCAATATTAAATACGCTTGTAAGTATATTTTTCGCTAGAAAGTCGTTCAATCGAGGTAAGTCAACGTAGAAGCTGAGAAACTACTTGTAGGTGTAGCCATGACATCTGAACATGAAAAAGAGTAGTGCATGAAAGCCACATGTCTTAGTCGTTAAATCCTGTACTCTTCGTTGATTTTGAATTTTGGTTTTCCCACTGCTTTCAATAAAGTTGCTGATGTATGGAGTGTAGAATTTATACGATAGGCCAAGAGGATCAAAAAATTCAATATTCTTCGCTGTTTGAAAGATGCATAGCCAATGGCCTGTCTTCAAAGTCGATGGACTGCTATTAACAATGATTAGGGTATTGTTAACACTTGGAATTTTTTCAATGAAGTCCGAAGGTATGCAATAGGACTTGTACTGGGACATGTATGGATCCATACTAAATACGTTGATTATTTGGTTTGTGTTCATGGTGCTAGGTCTAGTAGAACACTGCCGTCGGGTGTGATTTCCCAATAGGTTTCAAATTGACTCATTGATATTAGCGTGATACTCTCAGTCAAAGCATCGGCAAATGTACACTCTAAACGTACATTCCCTGTTCGTACTATGCTCATATCCTGAGTCCCCGACAAGTCCAAAACAATTACTCCATGATTTTTTGAAAACATTGAATCGGTTATTCCATTTGCAAATAATTGAGAGTCATGATCTAGGGATTGCATGGTCAACTCGTACAGAGTTCTATAGGATTTTTTGTCAAAAGATAGAGTGTACAGTGGAATACCATTCACTTTGCACACAAGGCTAGATATACCGAAAAAATTAAAATTATGGGGGGATTCAGTCCAGGATCCAAAGGCACTGCCACTCTTCACAAAGGCCAAAGCCAATTTTGATGGGATTTCTCCATTGATAAATGATGAATCGGTATAGCTACGAGAGCCGGTGGCAATGTGACGTTGATTAGTGATCGTATGGGGGACAAGAAGTTTAATGTTGTTGCCATTGGCTCTTAGCTTTTCCACTGCCAATGCAACAGAGCTCATAACCTGTTGTTTTCGGACGTGGAGAATTGCCGATGTGATAATGACATTTGCATCGGGTGCTGCTGGAAGTGTTTTTCTCAAAATGAAATTAGATGGGGCCAGCTGTAACTTTATGTCAATCTTGACATTTGGGGGTAGCCATTGGGATATATTGAATATCTCATGATTTAATTTTCCAACCAGATGATACTCCTGGCTCACTGCAGTAGTCAACTCACCGTCAGTTTCAACATCTGATCGATATTCATAGCCCAATGATTGTCCTCTCAAATCCTTATAAGCATTTGGTGTCATCATCATAAATTGTATGTAGCTTGCATAGTTGGATAAATTATTGCTAGTGCTCACCAATGTTCCATTAATAAATACATTAATTTTTTGAATAGGTTGTGTAGAATACAGCTTTCGTAGGAGAGACCATCGCCAGCATTTGGAGTTGTATTATCTGACTTTTTCTTCACCGCAACATTTAAGTCAATAAATGTTGATGACAAATTAATGAAATAGTGTTCATTGGAAAAAATTTGAAAGTGTATATTTTCCGAGAGGGGTTGTTGGGGATGAAATTGTTCATAGTAGCCATACTTTACACTGACATCAACATTTTCAGCATTGAATAGACTCAATGAGGAACTAATTGATGGATATGCTTCCTTGTGGGAGAGATAAGTCATCTTAAGAGAATAAATCCTTCTTTGATCTAACAATGTTTTTCTTCTTCTTCTTCTTCTGCCTATTGGTCTTCCTTGTTATATTCCTCAAAGTCCTTGTTGATGTCCTTCGCTTCCCGCCTGGGTGGAGACTGATGAGTGAATGACGCGCACGCATCCTTTTCAATCGCTCCCCATTTTGCCGAGATTTGAATTGCTCACCAACGGCTCTTGCTGAATATCTAATATTTTTCTTAACACTCTCCTTGAAATTCTTGCCCGACCCCCAGTCCTGTAGTGTGGAGGCAGCAAAATTTGATGCAGCAGGCACAAGATATTTTCTGGCAAGGGGTAGTGCAGAACGAAATAGCCTAGCAAACCAGCTACCAAGACCATAGCCAGACATTGTAGTACGGCCCTTGTAGTAGTCCAATCCATTGCCTATTTGATGTGGACTCAAAGCACCAACATAACGATCGATATCGTGGCAGACAAATGGAATTCTTCTATTGTTCATTTTAGGTGATTGTGCTGTCGCCGACAATGGGTCGAAAATGACATGTAATCACTGCTAAGCCTTTTGTTATTGCTAGAGGATCACCCAATTCACTTCTTAGTGTTAACTGACAGAGTTCCAAATACAAAGTGTTTACAGGAACATACTGAAGATGCTTTATATTGTAGTGATGAGCAAGTTCATGAGTTGTTTTTCGTTCAAAAACGAGTAGGAGGGGGACATTTGAATTACCGACTCTCGATGTTTCCACAAAGGATGCATAGAGAAATATGCAAGAGTCCGAGGCGAAAACAGGTGGATAATCAGCAAAAATAACTTGATCCATCCCGTAAACGGTGCCAGCAGTTTTCCCATTGATCATATTCTGTTTAAAGCCAAGAACATCTCTCAGATTATCATTGAGAATAATTATTTTAGTGTCAACGAGTGAGCTAATGTAAATCCTATCGTGTTCCAATGAATAATTAAAATGGAATTTACCATTCCTACGATATGACATTTTTCTATTGATTGTACGACACAAATCTGTCATATTATCGTATTCAATATATTTCAATTTGGCATGTGGATATTCGCTAGATTTAAGTGCTTCGACCCATTCATAGTCGACAAAGAGTGTCCAATCGAATGGTATAACTTTTATATCATACACACGATCCTTTCTCAGGATGTCATAGGTATTTTTGAGGATACAGTATGCAAGAGCCACTTCATACGCACCGTCAAATTTGATGGCGGGGAGAGTTTTGTCCAAAAATCACTTGTCGTATCCAAGTCGTTGTAGAGAGGATCGGAAACATTGGACATAAATGTTACATAAAAATCATTGGGCATTGTCAATATCTTCAACACCGATCCAAGAATCAAAATCAGAGTTGTGTCCTAGCCACCGAACAAGTAACTGTTTCCAACCCCTGCGAGTACGAGTCTTTAAAATCTTTTCAATTTGATACATTTCACTATTATTTTTAACCTTTTGTAGTTCATAGTCATAAAAGCCGCCGAGAATCTCTTCATCTTTGGTATCGCGCAAACGATAAGTTATGGGTTTAGTGTCTAGGATTTATGCCACTTTAAAAAGTTCGGTGGACCACAAGTAATTCACCTTTTCAAAAACATTAGTTGTCCTATTAATTCGAACAGTATCACCAAAATTGAATTTATTTTTCTTCTTGACAATCGTTTCATTGGAATACTGTTTAAGAAAGTTGTCAATTGTATCATGATCAGAATGAGGAACTTCCGTTGGGGTTGAATTGGACAATGATCAATGAGGTCGTTGATTATAAATCAAAATGATTTTATCTAAATCATGAATAAAAGCCGGTGTATTTTTCAATGTACAATATCTTGAAATTAAAAGTCGAATAGTTCTTATCAATCGTTCGGCCAATGCAGCCTTTATAGGACTATGACTATGATAGAGCAGTGTACTATATTTCACTAGTACTTTTGCAACATGGGGATTAACAAATTCACTACCACGATCCGTTTGAATTTTTTTATATGAATCCTGTTCGAGAATACTTTCAATGGCCTGAGCAAGTTCAACGCCTCTCTTCGAGCGCAATGGAATTGCATATGCATAGCGACTAAAAACACTGATTGCAAGTAGAATGTACTTGTACGGTGTATTGTGACGTCTTTGAATCTCATCTAGAGTTAGGAAATCTGCTTGCATTATATGCAATGGGAAAAAGGCTGTAGTTTTTCGATATTGATTAGCAGGAAGTCTATGATTTCTATGCAGAGTGTAACTTGATTCATTTTGTAGAAAGTCTTGTACACTTTTAGTGTGAACACCAGTGACCTTGGAAAGAGTGGTGGGGGAACTTAAACTCCCCACCTCACCAATATTTTCATAAACACCTTTCAGAACTTCAACCATTTTGAACGTAAACACGTTGTGTAACGTCCGCTACCCTTTTGTATACTAGTTGTGGTTGGTGACATGATACGTTTTTGCTTTTTCCTCGCCACCATTGTAAAGTTTTTTCAACTAGTTGTGCTAGTATTTTCCAAGATTGATTTAAAATCTTCTTCTTCTTCTTCCTCTTCATATTTTAATGGTGTTGTTGTTGTCGTTGATGCATGTTCATTTAATTTTTTTAGAATTTGTCTATTGCTAATAAGAGTTTTGGGGAAGTTTAATGTATTTAGGAAGTTGTATAGATGAGCGTCAAATGATAATAGTCCTTTACGATTTGTAACCATATCATAGATTAAATCAAGTAGATTATAGCTCTTGCCCTGAATTATAATCCCTTTCCCATTGCTCTCAACTTGAATATGATCTTGACCACTTTCCATGAGATAGGTTAGGAGTCGTTTACTTTGTTCACGATATGAGTGGGGCATTAGATTTCCAATTTTCAATACAATTGAATCCAATTCCTCCTTCTTCAATTGCGTTCAAGCAGCAGCAGCAGCAGCAGCAGACTCTTGAGGAGATGGTTCTTTTTTGTGATCAATACCAGCAGTGGCCTTCGACGGATAGGGCTTATGTTTGTCCACTCGGCGAAGTGCATTTTGAAGTAAAAGCAGTTTTTTATCATCCTCAATATTTTCATTGTCAATGAATT
The DNA here is from genome assembly GCA_027921565.1 of Artemia sinica. NCBI lineage: Eukaryota > Metazoa > Arthropoda > Branchiopoda > Anostraca > Artemiidae > Artemia > Artemia sinica. The sequence goes on along the minus strand of CM051272.1, from coordinate 44,359,608 downwards.
TACTCAGATTGTTCTCAAAGTGTTCCACGGGTGAGAGAGCGAGTTCTATTGGAGTCAATTTATAGGGTTTTGCCATTCTCTCACTAGAGAAAACTGTTTACAAGTCCTGCAATTATCGGTAGTAAAAGTGTGAAAAAGCTACCACCCGCCTGAAGAAGTCGTTTCCTTTTAAAATTCTTTCCTTTGTTTTTAGAGGCCAATGTACGTACAATGGAACGATGTTGCTTTGCCTGTTGCTTAACTACTTCTGGCAGTTGAACATTGCCCTCGGTCAAATTTAAACAAAGTTCAGATATTAGATTAATGAAATCATTGTCAATACCATGTTTGAGTATGGCTTTCCTAAGCGAGGGTTTTGAAGTGCTTAGAACTGAAAACAGATGTCTATTTTCATGTAGTTTCTTCAGTGTCATGATAGCGACTAATAGGTCTTTTTAGTGTTCATGGGGAGATATACTGTAATTTCATTGTCGAAAATATCTGTGACTACACGCAGATCCTCGGGTGTATTTTGATTAAGATCCAATAGGATATAGCCGTGGGGTTTATTAGTTGCCTGATTGTATGCTGAGAGCAGAAATTTAGGGGCGCCTGGATAGATTTGTTTATTGAGAGTTATTAGGGAACTGGAATCACGAACAACTCTGTAGATGATACAGTAGGTGCAGTTCAATGCAAGTGTTCGCATACATTTGCTCTGATGAAAGAGATTGTGTAGAACCAGAGTAACGGAAATCTGTTCATGATGAGAGCGAACAGTGAATAATTGCAGCATTTCCTGGGACCATTGTTCAATAGATTCAGCCAGATCGTCAATAATCAGCCAAGAATTTGCTTCAATAATGTTGAAAGCATCAAGTCCCAGTATGAATTGTATCTGCACCAATCCCGCCGTGGCAATTGCTTTTATTTTATCGTATGACTCCTGCCAAATACTGTAACAATAGTAGATTTTTTTCGGCTTTTCCACAGACATTTTATCACAATTTTTAATTATTTTAGTTAAGAGTGTTGTTTTGCCCGACATTGACGGCCCACACAGAAACAATCTGAATGGTGTTTCAAATTGATACATGTTCCCTTCAATAGTTTACCTGGACAACTAACTGTAGACCATAGTTGTCTAATGACTAAATAATTTCCCTACTACTACTACTACTACTACTACTACTACTACTACTCCGTTCAAGAACAAAATCAATAAAGAATCATATTTCTTGTATTAAAAACAGCAGCACTTTACAGAAAACAAAGAAAAAATACATCTTTTGAATTTATTTATAAAAAATGCACTAGAAAAAGCACTTAAAATAATATCAGTTTTTTTTAATGAAACATGTACAAAAGCACAAAAAAATCTGCTCTAAGTAAAAAAAAGATAACTTTGGTAGTGGCGGTGCACCCCCCCTGGCGGCCGCCCCCCCCCCCGGGCCGCGAGCCCCCCCCCCCCCCTCAAACGTTTTGGGAAAAATTTATTGGACTTTATTCAAACCGAGACTTTCCCTATGGATAACACATTCGGCCCGGTCTGAAGTTAAATAGTGCCCAAGGGGGAGGGTAGTCAACCGTCTTGACAAACATAGACCTTGTCGGAAATGGTACTCATGGCAATTTTTTCTACATTTACAGTAATGTTCCTGTAGTTGAGGGAACGAATTGCCAGCAATTTGGCTCATGGAATTGTATTTTGAACAATACAATTCCTATAGATGTCCATGTCGAAATCCTTATCCACATAGCGCGTGGGTACTCCTTTGCAACGTTTCTTGATTTCCTCGTCCTGTGTCTGTATAAAGTACACCTTCGGACTTACAGACATACCACGGGAAATCATGTCACTTCCCGTTTCTGATTTAAAAAATAAAAGCTGATTTGGCGCCCAACGTTTCACTAGCTCTGGGTAAAGCCCACTCCAATTGGTGTAGTCCATCCGTGAGCTGATAATTTCACCGTGCGCCAAATCATCAATTAGATTTGGGGTTTTTACTTTTAACAGTAGAGAATCTGTGTCCCCGTAGCAGACCTCTACTTGCCCCTTCTCCGGCCACTGTACCCTAGCCACATTGTAGTAGAATTCCAACATGAGCTTTTTAGAGATCTCCAAGATCGCACTGCCTGCAGCAATATTTTTATTTAATACAATGCTTCTTTTTTTTCTATTCAATAGTACCATGTCCGGGCCAATGATCGTGAAGGAAGTGTAATTTGGATCGGTAATAATTCGAGCACATTGTTTGGGATCGGTCACGACGTAACAACGATTCCTATTGCGAACACTCTCACACATTTTACCGAAAGCCGAATTCAAAATGAGCTTATAAATTTGTTTTTCGGCTTTCGTTTGTGCTTCAGAACGTTTCATGACAAAAGTGTCAACAAACGTTTTTAGATATGGTTTTTGACTAAACTGGAGCGCTCTATGAACCTTTGTGACGATGAAACCGTTGTTGCACATCCATTTTAAAGCCACATGATGTTCAACAATGTTTTTTTTCGGCAGAAGGTCAGCAATAAGTTTTTGTTTTGAAGGTGACCAATGCAATCCGTCCACCTCGACTAAACGCCTATTGCGAGGGCTTAAAGAGTCCCTAGTCACAGGTCTATTGATGCACAGGAAAACAAAATCCTTTACTGAATCGTGAAGCTCAACTGGTATCTCCCCATTAATTTCAAAAAACCATCCAACCGGTCCATTCTCCTCAACACTGTCAATGTTGGGGAAATGGGGAGGTTGAGGGTCATTGAGCCATTCATAGTCACCGCAAGGTAGCGCATAATGGGACATGGCCGAGGGGTAGAGAGAATTCATATCAAGGAAAACTGCATCCGATTTTGTCCCCGTCTTCTCTCCAGTTGGATCAGTTTCCAAGATACAATCTCCGTGAAAAACGTATCCACCCCTCATTGACCTTTCAATGAACAGATGCTGATTGATGTCAGTGATTAGCCCAATTTTTTCCCCGCTAATTTTTAGGATGAGGTCCATCACCAAATAAGGAGATGAAAAATAATACCCCAAATCAAGATTAAATTCCCCATAGATTTTGTCCGTATTTTTTACACATAATGTCTAACAAAGTTAACACATCACTCGACAAATACAGCTTGCAGTAGTCAAACCCATTTTTACACCCTCCCTCTGCCCACACTTTTTTAGCAAAACTGTATTCATTGGGGGTGCACCTACGATCGTGTAGACTGTCGTAGAACGATTCAATCGAGGGAAAAGCTTCCTCGGCGAATCTCGACATGGAACAATAATAATCATAAGGATATATGCCCTTGACCGTCAACAAATCATATAAATCATTTCGAAATTGTTGCTTGAGAAGGGGGAAAGCGTTGCAGCCGTCATCGTTTTTCTGCACTTGAATTAATTCGCTCAATGATTTGGGGAAAAAACTGTAGGAATCTAAAAAGCGAATTTTATTCGTGTACTCAACGTCGTTTTCAACAAATCTCCACATAAATTCCAAAACAAGCAACTTTTCCGATGATTTAGGAATGATTTTGTAGGAAAAGCTGTCTATCACCCATGCATCATCCACTGTTCCATTTCTTTGAAGATAAGCCATTTCTGGTAGTACATACTTCAGATCGTAGTTAGAGTTATGTATAAAAACCTGAAGAAAGAGTTGCTGTTTAATTTTTAAATTACATGAATTGTGAGCCCACCCCCGAAAGTTACTTTTTCCCGTTGAATTGGGGTCAATAAGGTGATTATGATCCTGGACAGCGTCTTTTGGGGCAAGAACAACCCTACGAGCCCAAAAAATTGTCCCCTTTTCTAGTGCCAGTTGCTCCTTATCTGATAATAACATTGGGTAGTTGGTGTGACGCAATCGTGGAATTGCGGTGTTTGGTGTTTTTATTAAAGATATCAATAACTTTTCCATGCTACCCTCCTCATCCATAGCCAAAAAACACTCTTCCAACTGCATTTTATTATTAAAATCGCGACGGGCATGCGCATAGGAACACGCAACTAGTTTGTGTTCCTTGACTATATTTGGCCTTGATGGGTCTGATACCTCAGCCAGTCTTGTTTCACAATGCAAAGATATTTTATCAACTTGTAGCAGGGAATTTTGTAAATTTTTAAATTGTAAAGTATCTTTGCCTTCTGCCGGCATTTCTATTCGTTGATTGCCATGAATTTTGCAATGTCTCATGTGATCCGAGAATGTTTGCTCAGATCTAAATGAGGAAAGGCACATGGGGCAATAGTGATATTCTCCTTTCTTCGTGCTTTGGGATAAGAGTCGACTTATTGCCGTAACGGGGAAAAAATGACCATAGGAATTTACATCTTTGGGAGGCTCGTAAATAACCCAAACCCAATTTTTAACAATATCTACCGGTTGTGTCCTAACTGAATATAAAACCCCTTTTTTATTTGGTTTTTTCCCCCTTTACAAATTCTGTGTCATACTGGAGAACAACCACCCCCAACCCAAGATTTTCATTTGCTTTTTCAAATATGGTTATTTCTTTCAAGGACACCGGATACTTCCCCTCTAAACAGTCAAAATTTACTTTAGGGAAATTTTCTCCACCGTTACGTGCAAGGCTGTCGAGATTTTTCATTGATGAATCTTTTTTTAATGTTTTATGGGCTGCTGCTAAAAATGCATATTTAAAGCATTGCAGCCCCGTGTCAAATTTGAAACCCTGAACCCCTCCTGTAGCCGACAAATCTGGGTGGCATTTTATTTTTTTTACCCCGAACTCCCCTTAAAATAAAGTTTTTTTTTAAATCTACTGAGATTCAGATCCATGTGTTCAATGTATAAAATGGTGGACCCGCTTTCCCTCTCGTTAAATGTGTCCAAAGTCAATATTAATTTATTTACCCAGTTGAAAAAGTTGCCCTCAAATTCATTTAGACCAGGGTAAAAAGTTTGGTTGCCAGTTGAAAAATGAAAATAAAAAATTTCCCCAGATGTCCCCTTTTGTAAATAAACTTTTTGATTTACTGATGCTTTAATCCCCCCTTGACCCCCCCCCCCCCCATTTCTGAATCTGAATCTCAACAAGTGCTCGAATTCGGTCGATGTAGCTACGAAGAAAATTTACAGGGTCTGTTAAAATGACCCCACCGTCAATCACGTTTTCCTCGGGAGGATTAAATTCTACCCTATGTGTTTGTAAGTGACCTAGAGCAGACTCTAACAAATAAAATTCACGTGGTTCCGGGGACGTGACACTATTTTCATGTCCTGCACCTATTTGCACAGGATCCAATTCACTAATTATAAAGTCATCGTCAAAAATGTCCCCGGAAAAATTAGGTCCAACAATTTGCACAAGACTGTCCATTTCTTCAGTTGTAAATTGAAAATCCAGGGGGATATTAAATGACATACCTTCACTAACATCATCCGGCGAGAGAGGACGATTACCCATGATACTTTGAAGTCTCGGGACAGGGAAGGCAGAAGTTTTCATAGCTTCCCCCTGAAACTAGAAAATGAATGGATTAAGTTTTTTTTTCTTTGACGAAAGTTTTATCACAATTATAGCACACTTTTTTTATCAAACAATTTTTTTTCTTAATTGGATTCGAATTTATCAAACAAATGCATAATAAATTACAAATTTTGTTTATAGCATTCTTTATACAGCAAGTGCATAATAAATTACAAATTTTGTTAATAACACACATACACACACACACACACACACACACACACACACACACACCACACACACACACACACACACACACACACACACACACACACACACACACACACACACACACACACACACACACACACACACACACACACACACACACACACACACACACACACACACACACACACATACCCACACACACACACATACACACTTACACACACATACACACACACATATACACACACACATACACACACACACACACACACACACACACACACACACACACACACACAAACACACAACAAAATTTTGAGATAACCATTTTGTTCAGCATAGTCGAAAATCTAATAAATATGTCTTTCAGGATGACTTAATCCCCCACAGTTCCCGGGGGAAGGGCTGGAAGTTATGAACTTTGCCCATTGTTCACATATAGTATTGGTTAATGGGAAGTATAAAGACGTTTCAGGAGGGTTTTTTTATGATGGGGAAGGGGGGTGTCGGAGGAGGGAGTTACGGGGGAAGATCCTTCCTTATCTAATGTATAGAGTTGTTTAAGTTAGTTATTTAATATAATGGGTTCTGGACGGCCTGCTTTCTATAATTCTTTTTGTAGTTCCATAATTTTGTTACTAAAGTATTATATTTTCATCATATTTTGGTATATTTCATTATGATGCCTGCTTTTCATAATTCTTTTTGTAGTTTCCATAATTTTGTTACTAAAGTATTATATTCTCATTATGTTTTGGTATATTTCATCATGATTAATATAACTTCATTTGCATAACTTCCGACCCATGCACAATGGGCGTGTGGAGTTTATGCTATCCCCACATACATAGTTGATGGAACTGTCAATTATTTCGAATGAAATATTCTTCTTGGTTGAAATATTCTTACAGGTTGAAATTACGTTTCTAACCCCTATATATATTCCATTAGCCTATAAGTAATTATGTCTCCGAAGCCAGATAGAAACGTGTTTCGGAAACAAATTATGCGACGTCAGGATTTCTACTTCAATAATTCTTAATTTTCTCATAACTTTTGATGGATTAAGTTAAACGAAATAATTTAAAGATATTCAAAATCAGCATTAAAATACAATTCGGTTGATATGTATATTGAGAAACTTACAGCTCCCGGATCAAACTGAAGAAATAATGATATGGAAATAAATATACGCCATTCATATCTGATTTATTGAGAAAGCCGGGTTTTATTTTTGACTAATAAGAATAGACAGGGTTAAGATACATTTGATTTATTAAAAATATTTGATCATTTATAAAAATTGTTTTATTTTTGACTAGTAAGAATACATTTGATTAAGATGTAACTGATCTAATAAAAAATATTCCGTTACTAAGAAACTCGTGTTTTATTTTTTTATTTTTTACAAATCTACTATTTGTAATAGCAATAAAGTAAAAATGCTCACATTTCCATATTCAGACTGTAGTTGAGTGCCGTATGGTCCTGGCAAAGCATGATGGGAGATAGATGGGACGGTGACATCCGTTTCTTGCATAGATGTGGTGGCGGCTGCGATGTCACTGGCTTGGGGGGTTGGAGCAGTGGGGCTCACCATCATGTGAGCAACCATCCATTCTCTTTTCAGATTTCTAACCGGCTGCATAGGGGTTGGCACTGGTGGGTTTTGGGCAGGCAGCGCCGGTCTGGAATTGATGTGAGTGGCTCCCAATGGACCACCTACTCCACTTGTTGTATTGGAGTAACACCGTTAGCCTTAGCTCTCTTTTCCGGGGGGAGTAATTGTAGGAATCCTCTTCCTTAAAAAGAAGACAAAATTTAGTATGGAAAAACGATTCCCTTTTTTACAGAAGAAAAAATTAGTCTGAACAAAGAATCCCCCTCTAACCACACGGAATCAGGCAACCGAGTCTCTCAAACCCCGTAAAGCTCTTTTAAAAGATACAAAAACTACTTATTTAACACAAAAATTTCGTTTTTAATGGGACACCAAGTAAAGAAAAACCGTTTTAGAATTGATACATTGCCCCCTTCCCCGCCTTATATTTTTATAAAAACCTCTTAATCATCTATTAAACCCATTTGCTTTCATCAAATACATTGAAAATAAAATATTTCATTTAATTTGACAAAAAACAAACTCTTTTGTCAACGTGTCTTGAATAACACGAACACATGTGTTATTAATTTATGCGATAACACAAGTCTGTAAAGTCTGCTTCTAAAACCAATCTTTTTTGTAACATGGATTATAAACACAGATGGTTCTATTTAAGCCGATAAAGAAAGCTCATTTTAAAAGCATGAAGGGGAAAATGACATTTTTTGAACGAAAAGAACTATTTCAAAACAATTACAATCGTAAACAAAGGAGGGGGAGGAGAGATTTTATTTACATAATGGAAAAAATAGCATACTTAAGTCCCCCTGAAATTTGAATTTACTGGTAAAATGCTTTTTATTTGGAAATAAATTAAGAAATTCAGTAAACTATACTCACGTTGACAAATGAACTATCCATTGTTTCAAAGTTAATAAAATTCAGTGTACTATGTACGATATGTTAAATCATAATGAAAATTAAATTTTAATGTATGAACATTTTATACAGAATTTCAAGGACGAATAAAAAACGTATGTTGAGTTACATAATTTCGTGCATGCTCCCAAAACATGTTTGACTACTTTATACCATACCAGTTTTTTAAGAAACAAAAATTGTGCACGTGAACTCACGACGTACATTCTTATGAAATTCTTATTAATAACAAAACAACATGTCTGCTTAAGTTATAAAATTATGATCATACTCTCAAAACATGTTTGACCACATTATTTATTCACTCTCTTTGAAAAGGTGTAGAGCTTCCATAGAAATGTTTTCCTATAGCTTCTATAGAATAGCATGGGAATTGCTATTGGGCCAAGCAAATAGCCTGGGATTTGCTATTGGGCCAAGCAAATGGCATGGGAATTCTTAGGGGCGCGAGCAAATAGCATGGGAATTCCTAGGGGCGCGAGCAAATTCCATAGATACACCCTACTACCAGCTCGCTCCCCCTCCCCCAAAACCCTTTTTTCCCAAATGCATCCAATAAAAATTTTAAGATAGCTATTTTGTTAAAAATAGTTCAAAGATCACATAACCGAATTCCAGTGTAGACACAACCCACCAGGGCCCAGGGGCAGGCGTTCTAAGTTATACTCTTGGGGAATATATGGGTCTTATGGAAGGGATGCTCGTATTAACTTCAAAAACGGATCATTTGATTGGAAATTGAAAGTTCTAGTTCAAATTTTAAGAGTCAAAAGAGATTGGAAGGCACCTAGCTCCCCCTCCAAGCCCTTTATTCCTCAAACCCTTCCGATAAGAACTCTGAGATAGTTTTTTTTTAAATAGTCCAAAGACCATATAACGAAAGCTCAGGGGTCAACACAGCCCCCCCCCCTAGGACCCGAGGGCAGGTGTTGTAATTTATTCCCGGGGGAATATATGGTTCTTATTGAAGAGATGCTCGTAAAAAATTCAGTTATGGTTCATTTGATTGGAAATTCAAATTTCTAGTAAAATTTTTAGAGTCAAAAGAGATTGGTTTTATTGTTTTATTATTATTATTTATTTATTATTTTTTCTTAGAAGCACTTAATATAGAAGGGGTCGTCATAGAAACCTCAAACGGGGATCATTCAATTGAGAATCGAGAGTTCTAGTGCCCTTTTTAATAGTCGAAAGTGATTGGAGGGCAGCTAGCCCCCCTCCCTTGCCCATCATTCCCCCAAACACATTCAATCAAAATTTGAGATAGCCATTTTGTTCAGTGTAGTTGATTTCCAGATAGAAAATATATTTTTGAGGAGGAAACTCTCCCACAACCCTCAGGGCAAGGTTTTTGAGTTATGTCCTGGGGGTATATAAGGTTTTTATAGAAGGCGTTGCCGTAGAAACTTCAAAACAGGCCATTCGATTGTAAATTCAAAGGGTTAGTCCTCTTTTTTATAGTCGAAAGTGATTGGAGGGCAACTAGCCCTCCCCCTCGCCCATCATTTCCCTAAACACATCCAATCAAAATTTTGAGATAGCCATTTTGTTCCGCATAGTTGATTTCCAGATAGAAAATATGTTTTTGAAAAATGACACTCACCCACAACCCTCAGGGCAAGGGTTTTAAGTTATGTCCTGGGGGTATATAAGGTTTTTATAGAAGGCCTTTTCGTAGAAACTTCAAAACAGGCTCATTCGATTGGAAATTCAAAGGGCTAGTGCCCTTTGTAATAGTCGAAAGTTATTGGAGGGCAACTAGCCCCCCCCCGCACATCATTCCCCCAAACACATCCAATCAAAGTTTTTAGATAGCTATTTGTTCAGCGTAGTTGATTTCCAAATAGGAAATAAGTATTTGAGGAGGATACTCCCCTACAACCCTCAAGGCAAGGGTTTTAAGTTATGCCCGGGGGGCATATAAGGTTTTTATAGAAGGAGTTGTCGTAGTAACTTAAAAAAAGGCTCATTTGATTGGAAATTCAAAGGGCTAGTACCCTTTTTAATAGTCGAAAGTGATTTGAGGGCAACTAACCCCCCTCTCACGCCCACCTTTTCCCCAAACGCATCCAATCAAAATTTTGAGACAGCCATTTTATTAAACGTAGTTTTAAGTTCTGGAAATTGGTTCTTTGAGGATGACAACTCCCCCACAACCTTCAGGGCAAAGGTTGTAAGTTATGCCCTGGGGGCATATAAAGTCTTGTATAGACAACATTGTCGTAGAAACTTAGAAAGGGCTCATTCTATTGGAAATTTAAATGGCTAGCTCCCTTTTTAATAGTCGAAAGTGATTCTAAGGCAACTGAAACCCCTTCCACGCACACCATTTCCAGATAGAAAATATGTTTTTGAGGAGGACACTCCCCCACTATCCTCAGGTTGTGGGGGAGTATTTTTAACAAAATACTTTTTTTAACAAAACTATTTTAAACAAAATAACTACCCCACTATTTTTATCGGATGTATCGGGGGAAAACGGGCGTGGGGGGGGGGCTAGTTGCCCTCCAATCACTTTTAACTCTTAAAAAGGACACTGTAATTCTCAATATCCATTCGAATGAGCCCCCTTTGGAGTTTATATGACGACCCCTTCCATATGAAGTGCCTCTGGGAAAAAAATAAATAAATGATAAATAATAAACATTTCAGACGTATTGCCTTTACTATAGGCAGCGCTACAGCGTTGCCTCTGATTTACACTGCCCTGTCTATCCCTTGAATAAATGTTCATTTTGCCTAATCTCTAGCTTGCATTTGCTTGTCAAAAATGATTGGTGGCAGAATCATATCGAGGGTGTTTTTTCGGGGGTGTTTTACAAAAGTATTTTTTTCTAAGGGTCGGGGTTATACAAGAAAAAAACCTTTCAAACCTCATCAAAAATTTGTTCATATTCATTCTTGCTACGTTTTTACAAGTCGGACCAACATTTGGGGGAGGGAGGATGTTGAAACCCTAACCCCCCTGGATACGGCCTTTGCTCTTATAATACATCTGTATTCCTATCCTTAGAGTTTGCTGAGCTTACATCGTCACCAAACCATTACATTTTAATTCACTGCTTCAAAGTGATTGGCCAGGTTATAACTCATCCACTTGGTCGCCTTTGTGAAGTTAAGTGACTAATCAAATGGTATAGAAGCTTTCAATCCCCTTGTAAACCTCAAACAATATTCCAGATACTTCATTTTGGCCTAAACTAATCAGTGCCTGGATATTGTTTTTTTTGGCCATTTCAATTAACAGTGGTTACATTTGGCAACTTACATTTAGCGTCTTGATTTACAGTGTGTGTAAAATGACCTATCATGGGAGGGATAGAATAGTGGAGTTCTGAATGGAAAGGGGCGGAGGAGGGGCCTGTGCAAATTTGTTCCCAGGTGGTTTGATGATGCAATGCGTTGTCAATAGGATTAGTAAGTAGTGGTACTTTTGTAAAGTAAAAGGTACTCATTTATGCTAGTGATTTTGTCACAATTTAAGGATTATATCAAAGCTATTGTCGGCCAAAAAATATACCCTGAGTATCTTATAAGAAATGCCCCCTGTACTATAACGCTAAATTTCAATCTTCTGACTGAGTGCTATATTGTTTGGGATATGTCACTTGAAGTTACACAAAAGAATCACTCGTTTATCACCTTTAATATATCGTTAAAAAAAATTTGTTTCTGTTTGATTTTTATATAAATGTATTTTCTCTTCATTAGGGTTGGTGTAAGGGATAGTGAACGGCCACTTTCATATGGTGCTACTGAGTACATAGGGATTTCAGTGATTGCTGGGGGAAGGCATTTTGTCTCAAGTTTCATATTGGGATGAGATCTTGACTTAAGAGCCCGTAGCTTTCTTGGTGAAGAGTTTGGGAACCCTTGGTGGACTACTAAGCCCAGAGCCAGAGTTGGCGGAGGACAATCGGACGTAAACGAGAAGGCGGAAGGAAAAGACGTTCGGCGATTCACCCCCATTTACCTATGTTTGTTCCCGGTCCGGTTAAGTTTCCTTGGCCGAGGCAACCCTCATGCCCTTTGCCCCCCTATATTCGGGGCTTCTTGACTTTATATTGGCCATTGAATCTATGAGTGAGGAACATTACAGATCGCATAATAAGTTGAGTGGAAGTAAGTCATGAAGGGACCTGCTGCTGCGGTGAAATTCTAGATGAAGACTGGAGGATGGGTAGAAAGGTAAAAATTGGCTTATGCTTGTTTGAGGTCGCCGTCAAGAGGGGTGACGAACCTGAGCTCACCATTCAGGAGGTCCCGCCGTCAGATGTTGAATAATTTTACGTGCACCGAATAAGCACTGGAAGTCAAACCAGAGGGGATGGCTGAGGGTGTGTTTGGGGGGCTCCTTCAAGACTACCCCCTTATCCAAGCCTGGAAGTAACTTTGTCATGAGTAGAGGTCCTAATTTGGTGGTCAGAGAGCAAGGTTAAGAGTTTTTTGGTGTTCATTTTTTGGTAAAAAAATTAATTTTAATTCTAAAAATCACGGATGAAAGATCACCAGTAAAGTATCAGTAAGGCCAATGTGCATTGACGGAGAAGAGTTGCTGCCGAGTGACAATAAAGTCTTTTCAAAGATTGTGGGCTCCAAGAGCCTGTATTCAGGGCTCCTTAAATTCTGAGGGTAATACATATGCAGTTGATGAAATTTGCCGCTCTCACCCTAGACAAAAAGGCTTAAATATGGTTAATACTCTAATACTCTCTATACTAAATGAGTCCAACATATGATCCGCAGTGGCTAGAGTGCTGTAAAATTAGTCTGCATCACTTCTGGGCTGCTTCACAATATCTTGGGAGGCTGTTTAAACACGCAGACTTTTTAGCGTTGGTACAGGAGCCATCGACTGTTGGAGAAGAGATCACGGGAAACGTGAGGGAAGCCCAGCTCTAAGTTAATAATAAGGTAGCCAACGTTCCCACAGTCATTAACAAAATTTAGACACTTGGATATTATTTAAATATTGTTTTAGAGATATGGTAGCCGTTAATGCGACAAATCTGATTGGCTCTGAATGTGTGGTATTTAGCTCAGTGCGCATGATTTGGCAAAAAACCACCGTCAGACAAGGTAATGGAGCTGGTGGAATTGTGTAAGGACGAAAAATACATTTTTTCATGGGACACAAATGCGCATAACATATTAGGGGAGATTAACAATACAAATTGAAGAGGCCTGGAACTTATGGAGTATTTTACTGAAGAAAACCATGCCAGATGCAACAGTCTAAATTTCATTAAAATTAATTAAAAAAAACTTGTTCCACAAAATAAGTTTTTCAAAGAAAAGTAAAGAACTCTATTAAACCAAAAATGAGCAAAAATAAAATCAAATGATATACCAAACGTGAAACTACCACAAATCAGCATCGATAATTAAATGAAACCCAAAACGAACAGAAATTACAATAAATAACCAAGTCAAGCTCAAAACGAGCAGAGATGAACATGAGTAGGGCTCAAAACCCCTATGCCTTCCCAGGGCCAGAACAAAACTTGCACTTTACTGAAAAAAAATATAAATGTTTCTACTTTTATAACTTTAATAAATCAAATAATATTAACATTTTGATTACTAAATATCAGTATATGTATATTAAACTGACAATGCACATTCATTTGTATTTTTTTCAGTAAAGTGCAAATTATGTTCTGGCCTTGGGAAGGCATAGGGGTTTTGAGCCCTACTTATGTTAATTTCTGCTCGTTTTGAGTTTGACTTGGTTATTTATTGTAATTTCTGTTCGTTTTGGGTTTCATTTATTTATTGATGCTGATTAATTTCTGTTCGTTTTATATCGACATAGTCTTTTCAGGGAAAAAGAAAAGAATACTTTAAATCTTTTCGTTTTTTTTAAACTTTATAGTTTGGCCTGTTATTTGTATGCTGGCGAACAATTTTCAGCAATCTTTAACAACATACACCCTTTTAAAAATCTGGACACAAATAGTAGTGTTTAATTTAGTTTCATGCCTCCTCTAGTTGACCTGAAATAGAAAACTTGATACCATTCGCAAAAAAAATCTGTTTTGTTGATAGCTTGGATACACTTACGCTACTTTCATTTTGTTAAATTTTAAGAGCAGAAGTAGCCCCAAAAGTTTGAAAATAATACCCTCAGTCGTTCCTAGGATACTGCTGAGATGCCTTATTGGGAATTATCATTGACACAGTGCATTTTGATTTATTCTTAAGGCAACATTTAGTTTTTAAACATAATGGGCAAATGAGAGGGTGGGCGTGGGAGGGGGACTAGTAGACCTCCAATCACTTTCGACTATAAAAAACGGGCATTAGCCCTTTCTATTTCCAATCGAATTTCCTACGACAACTTTCGAAGTTCCTACGACAACTCCTTTGATACAAAGTGCCCTGGTCTAAACAAAAGAAAAAAAAAATAATAATGCACTGTACCCACATCGATATTTACTATAAGAATGTCAAACCTTCCAATCACTTTCGACTATTAAAAAGGACACTAGCCCTTTCAATTTCCAATCGAATGAGCCCTTTTTGAGTTTCTACGACAGCACTTTCTATAAACACCTTATTATGCCCCATGGCATTAATTACAACCCTTGCCCTGAGGGCTGTGAGGGGGTTGTCATCCTCAAAGACCTCATTTCTAGAACTTTAAAATACGTTAAACAAAACAGCTATCTCAAAATTTTGATTGGACGTGTTGGGGGAAATGGTGGGCGTGAGAGGGGCGTTATTTGCTCTCCAATCACTTCCGACTATGAAAAAGGGCACTAGTCCTTTCAATTTCCAATCGAATGAGCCCTTTTTGAGTTTCTAGGACAACGCTTTCCATAAACACCTTATATGCCCCAGGGCATAAATTACAACCCTTGTCCTGAGGGCTGTGAGGGGGTTGTCATCCTCAAAGACTTAATTTCCAGACCTTTCAACTACGTTAAACAAAACGGCTATCTCAAAATTTTGATTGGATGTGCTTGGGGAAATGGTGGACGTGAGAGGGAGATAGTTGCCCTCCAATCACTCCCGACTATTAAAAAAAGCACTAGCCCTTTCAATTACGAAAAAATAATCAAGAATCGAATGAGCTCCAATCGAATGGTTGGGACCCAATCCAATCGAATGAGCCCTTTTTGAAGTTTCTATGACAACGCTTTCTATAAAAACCTTATATGCCCCTGGCATAACTTACAACCCTTGCCCTGAGGGCTGTGAGGGGGTTGTCATCCTCAAAGACTTAATTTCCAGACCTTTCAACTACGTTGAACGAAATGATTATCTCGAAATTTTGATTTGGATGTGTTTGGGAAAATGGTGGGCAAGAGAGGGGAATTACTTGCCCTTCAATCACTTTTGACAATTAAAAAGGGCACTAGCCGTTTCAATTTCAAGTCGAATGATTCCTTTTTAAATTTTCTACGACAACGCTTTCTATACAAAAAAAAAAATCATATTTGCCCCCAGAACATAACTTACAATCCTTACCATGAGGGCTGTGGGAGGAGTGTCATCCTCAAAAACCTTATTGCCAGACTTTTTAGCTACATCGAATAAAATGGCTATCCCATAATTTTGATTGGATGCGTTTGGGATAATGGTGGGTGTAAGAGGGGTTTTAGTCATCCTCCAATCACTTTCGACTATTAAAAAGGGCACAAGCCATTCTAATTTCCAATCGAATGAGCCCTTTTAGAAGTTTGTATAACACCACTATCTATAAAAAGCTTATATGCCCCCAGGGTATAATTTATAACCCTTGCCCCGAGGGCTCTGAGGGGGATATCATCCTCAAAGACCTGATTTCTAAAACTTTTAACTACGTTGAACAAAATGGCTGTCTCAAAATTTTGATTGGATGTGTTTGGATAAATGGTGGACGTGAGAGGGGGGTTAGTTGCCCTCAAATAACTTTCGACTATTAAAAAGGGCACTAGCCCTTTGAATTTCCAATCGAATGAGCCCTTTTTCAACTTTCTTTGACCAAGATTTCAATGAAAACCTTATAAGCCTCCAGGGCTTAACTTATAACCCTTTGCCAGAAGACTGTGGGGGGTTGTCCTGCTCAAAGGTATAATTTCCAGAACTTTCATATACGTTGAACAAAATGGCTATCTCAAAATTTTGGTTGGATGTTTTTGGAGAAATTGTGGGCGTGGAAGGGATGTTAGCTGCCTTCCAATCACTTTTGACTATTAAAAAGAGCACTAGCCATTTCATTTTCAAATCGAATAAGCCCTTTTTGAAGTTTCTATGATAATGATTTCTATAAAAACCTTGCATGCCCCCAGGGCATAATTTCAACCCTTGCCCTGAGGGCTGTGGGGGGGGGGGGGGGGTTGTCATCCTCAAAGTCCTAATTTCCAGAACTTAAGACTACGTTAAACAAAATGGCTATCTCAAAATTTTGATTGGATGTGTTTGGGGAAAAAGTGGGTGTGAGGGAGGGGTTAGTTGTCCTCCAATCACTTTCGACAATTGAAAAGGGCACTAGCCCCTTCAATCTCCAATCGAATGAGCCTTTTTTGAAGTTTCTACGACAAAGCTTTCTATAAAAACCTTATATGCCCCCAGGGCATAACTTACAACCCTTGCCCTGAGGGCTGTGGGGGAGTGTCCTCAAAACACAATTTCTAGCTGGAAATCAGCTACGCTGAACAAAATGGTTAACTCAAAATTTGATTGGGTATGCATCGACAAATAGTGGGTGTGAAAGGGGCAGTAGTCGCCTTCCGATCGCTTTCGACTATTGAAAAGGGCACAAGCCACTCCAATTTCCAATTGAATTAGCCCTTTTAGAAGTTTCTACGACAACTTTTTCGATACAAATTGCCCTGGTCTAAAGGAAAAAAATAATAAATAATACATTGTGCCAACATCGTTCTTATATGCTCCCAGGGCATAACTTAAAACCCTGGCCCTGAGGGCTCTGGGGGGAGTTTCCTTCTCAAAAACATAATTTCTAACTGGAAATCAACTACGCTGAACAAAATGACTTGACTTGACTTATGTCCCATCCGTCCTTTAAGGTCGTTTTGGGGCCTCTTCTTTAACCAGTTCATTGATATGCCTACTGTAGGTGCTTCTGTTTTCGGCCAGGCGGCAGAGTTGTGGCAGTTTGTAGGGTGTGAAGTTTTCTTTCCATCTCTTCGGAGGGTGACCTCTGGGGCGAGAACTGTGTACTCGTCCATCGAAGGTTATCTTCGGGAGACGAGTGCTAGCCATGCGTTGGGTATGTCCAACCCATTTGAGTTATTGTAGTTTTATTTTGTCCAGTATTGTAAATTTGACTTTCAGATTGTGGAGAAGCTTGGAGTTGGAGATTCTGTCGTGGTAGGTGATACCAGCGATGCGTCGTAGGGATTTGGTTTCAAAGTCAGCTAGGTGGCATTGATCGTCTGTTTTAAGCGTCCAGGATTCACAGTCATAGATGAGGATCGGAATAATGAGGGAGTAGAAGAGTCTCGTTTTGTGAGTTGTTGTTAAGTTCTTATCCCTCCAGATGGGCATCAGAGCTTTAAAACTGGAGTTCGCAAGTGTCAAGCGTTTCTTGATGTCTTTGAGTTGGTTGTTACCAGAACTAAGTAAGCACCCAAGGTAGGTGAAGCCTTCCACCCACTCAATGGTATCTCCACCAAGCTGAGATTTACCTGTGAATCGAGCTTGCGTGAGCAGCGCATAGCTTTCGTTTTTGAGGTGTTGATGGCCATCCCGAAGAGGTTGGTAGACGAGTGAACGCTGTAATCCTGAGATTGTCGATCTTAAAGCGAATCGGCTATTAGTTCTATGTCTTCAGAATATGCTAGTTTGTCTATCACCACTCCTCCGACAAGGGCGCCCGGTGGGTTGTCTGTGAGTGAAAGGGCTGCAGTTAGGAAGAGATTGAATAGCTCCGGTGATATTAGGCAACCTTAAAGCACTCCGGTAGAGGTTTTGAAGCTCTCGGTAAGTCCTTCTCCAGTCGTGACGCGGCTTCTGAACTTCTTATACATGTCTTTGATCTGCGAGATCAGATTAGATGGGATGCCAAAGTGAAGAAGGAGGTGCCACAGACCTTCTCTCCATATCCGATCGAAAGCTTGTTTAAAGTCTATGAAAAGGTGGTAGATGCTGCGGCCAACTTCGCTATACTTTTCCATGATCTGCCGAATAGTAAATATCTGATCAATTGTTGATCTATTAGGTCGAAAGCCTGCTTGGTATTCCAGAATGACCATGGAGGAAATGGTTTGTATACGCCCAAGCATGACTCTTGTGAGGATTTTTGCTGCGTGGCTGGTAAGACTTATTGGGCGGTAGTTGTCACAGAAAGATTTAGAGCCTTTCTTAAGTAGGGGGATTATCATGGCTTCACACACGGGTGAGGGGAAGTGACATTTTTCACAAGCAGCTGCGGCAATTTAGTGGTAAAGGTCAAGGAGTGGTTTGCAGTTTACTTTCAGTAGTTCGGGCTGGATTCCATAGGGACCGGCAGCTTTGTTTGTTCTCAAATCTCTGATAGCTGCTTCTATTTCAGAGTGAAGAGGGGGACGACTTCGGTCAGTAGAGGTTATGGGGAAAGTGTTGAAAATTGTTGCGTCTGGGTGGATGTCCAGATTCAGTTTATTTGCAAAATAGTTTTTCCATCGAGAGCGGATTCTAACTGTGGATTGTATTTGGTTTCCATGTTCGTGGAGAAGGGAACACGCTTTGATGTCCTTGTTAATGGCCAATTCCTGCACTTTTCTACACATGTAGTGGGGGTCTCCTTTCTTCAAGGCCGATTCACATTGATCAAATGTTTCTTTAATAAAAGCACGATAAGCACGTCTGATGGTTTTCTCTAAAGCTCGTTTGAGTTGCTTGTATCGGTCCCTACTTTCTTTATCTTGCTTGTTCGTGAGTTGACGCTTTTCGTCGCAGAGGGAGATGATCTCGTCTGTTATCCAAGGTTTCTGATTGTCTTTTTTTGGTATCCAGTGTGGAATGAGTGACATCACAGATGATATTTATGCTGCTAGTCACTAGGTTGTCAATATCTTCCTTAGACAGGATAGGTAGAGAGCTCGACGTGAGCTCCGAAATTTTTTCGGACAGAATGGTGATATAGGTCATACGTGTGTTCTCGTCTTTCAGTAGATCTACTCGAAATTTGGGGGTTTTCTTAGACAACTTTGATGCTGTTTCAAGTCTTGTTTGAAACCTAGATATGACAAGCGAGTGGTCGCTGTCAAAGTCGCCACCAGCTGGCGTGACCGTGTTTAGGACGGACGTTTTACAACGTCTAGACACGAGGATATAGTCTATTAAGAACAAAATTGCTATCTCAAAATTTTGATTGGGTGTGTTTTAGGGAAATGGTAGGCATGGAAGGGGTTTTAGCTGCCACTTAAAACGCCTGCCCCTGGCCCTGGGGGGTTTTGTTAACCCCGGAGTTTTTGTTATATGATCTTTGAAGTATTTTTTGAAAAATGGGCACCTCAAAATTTTCGAAAGTGAACTACGACTTTCAATTTCCAATCAAAAGAGCCCTTTCTGAAGTTTTTACGAGCATCTCATCTATAAGAACCATATTTGCCCCCAAGGAATAACTTAAAACGTCTGTCCCCAGACCCTGGGGGGTTGTGTTGACCCAGGAGTTTTTGTTAAATGATCTGTGAACTATTTCTAACAAAATAGCTACATCAAAACTTTTTTCTAAAACATTTGAGGAAAAAGGGCGTGGGGGGCTAGGTGCCCTCCGATCACTTTTGACTCATATAAAGTGAGATAGAACGTTCAATTTCCAATAAAATTAACCATCTCTTAAGCTTGTACGCGCATCCTTTCCATAAGAACCATGTGTCGACATCGGAGTTTCCATGTGTCGACATCGGAGTTTTATTATCTGACCTTTGAACAACTTTAACAAAATGGCTATCTCGAATTTTTATCTGATGAATTTTTGGAAGAAAGGGCGTGGGTGGCTTGTTGCCCTCCGATCTCTATTGACTCTGAAAACCTTGTATGTCCCCAGGGCATAACTTACAATCCTTGCCCTGAGGGCTGTGGGGGAGTGTCCTCCTCAAAACATAATTTCTATCTAGAAATCAGCTACGCTGAACAAAATGGCTATCTCAAAATTTTGACTGGGTATGTTTGGGGAGATGGTGGGTGTGGAAGGGGCTGTAGTCACCTTCTGATCGCTTTCGACTATTGAAAAGGGCACCAGCCACTCCAATTTCCAATTAAATGAGCCCTATTCGAAGTTTCTACGACAACTTTTTCGATACAAAGTGCCCTGGTCTAAAGGAAAAACAAATAAATAATACATTATGCCAACATCGTTCTTATATGCCCCCAGGGCATAACTATAACCCTTTCCCTGAGGGCTCTGGGGGGACTGTCCTCCTCAAAAACATAATTTCAATCTGGAAATCAACTACGCTGAACAGAATAGCTATCTCAAAATTTTGACTGGGTGCGTTTTGGAGAAATGGTGGGCGTGGAAGGGGTGATAGCTGCCTTCCAATCACTTTCGACCATTAAAAAGGGCACTAGCCATTCTAATTTCCAATCGAATGAGCCCTTTTCAAAGTTTCTACGACAACTCCTTCGATACGAAGTGCCCTGGTATGGAAGAAAAAAAAAACAAAAGAAAATAAAATAATAATACATTGTGACAACATCGTTCTTTACTTAGGCAGTGCGATTGCGCTGCCTATGAAAAGGAAGAAAAGAAGTATCGAATTGGACGAAAATATCTTCAAAGCATCTAAGAATGGTAAAAGAATGGCACGTGAGCGATCTCTCGTCGTTTTTGGATCACCGAATGCGATTCAAAATTGACATATCACAACGGCAATGAAAGCTGTTGAGAGATATAAAAAAAAAACAAATTGGCACACTTACAATCGAGCCTTGGTCAAAAGTCTTACAAGTGTGGATTTGATCTCAGAAAAAAAGTGAAAAAGGGATCTAGGTAAGGAAACAGAATGACTCACAAGAAACATGTTCGATCGAGCAACATCTCTATGACCTGTTGAAGAAGGACTGCAGGCAAAGACCTAGTGGACTACGAAACAAAGTACCAGAAGAAACTTGACCCAACTTGCTAAGAATGGTTATCCGAACAAACAATCCCTAAGACTGGGATGCATATTTTGACGGTTCAAAATTCCTTTAAAAAATAATAAGGAAGCAAGGAAACCTCATGGAGGATCTCTAAAAATGTATAGTGTCACACGAAGCTAACAACAGGCTTCTAAAGACGCTGAAAAGGGTCAAAAGGTACAGTTGGAAAGCGTAACGTGCTTGAAGTGCATCTAAATGGAGCCATGAGAAATTAGTCCCAAACCAGCTTATTGCATGGACCCAGGTTTGCGGGAGAGGCTGGTGTTTGAAATACTAAGAGAGGACTGGGTAAAAAAAACAACTGTGAATGGTTTTCAACTATTCAATGCCCTTGGTGCTGACACGATGTATCCAATAATTCTTCGGAAGGACAAATCAACCATAATAGATTTATTAAGAAAAGCCTCACTTTAAGCTATATCCCCGTATACGTCGCTTAAGGCTAGAGGTGTCTTCAAGCCTGAACCAAGGAAAGAAGATTACTTAAACCGTGGTTTTACAGGCTGATTGCGCCCCTTTTAACTGAAAGTGATGGAACGATTGATTCAGTCGGATCTATATAAAGAAAGAAAAACGAGCAAAAATGGGGTTTTTATAGGCCAAATGACGATACTGAAAAAACAAAGCGAATATTTCGAGAGGACAAACGCCTCTCTTCTTCAGCGCGAAACGAAACGATGTATCAATAAAAGCCAAAAATTAAAAGAATTAAAACCAACTACCTAACAACCATAAAAGCGAGTTATTCGCCAATATCCGCGATTTGCACAAAATCCAAAAAAAACATGAACTGCTATCGACGGATACTAGCGAGCAACTGACAAATGAAAGGAATCAATTCATTCACTCGAAAAAACAAAACGAACCAGCAATTAAATAAGTTGGAAAACTATGTCGTTTGATTTCGGATTTTAATTAAGGCATTTCTTGCAGACACCCTTTGAGACCTAAGGGGTTGTTCACGTGTTTGATTAGATGACTGGGAAAGTGGTTCAAGGTTTATTTCAGGGATTACTAACGTATCGGCTTCTCTTTTGAGAAAACCGAAATATGACTCGTTTATTCTTAAATCACCGGAATCTCTGTTTAAAGCTAGACCTAAATGTTGGTATTTATAAATTTCAACAGCTTCTCTGTAGTGCTGGACAATACCTTTATCATGCGAAATAAGACTAGCTTGATTAAACAAAATAGTATGGTCTGGTTTTTCAAAAATGTGCTCTGCAAGGGCAGAGTCAAAATTTTCTGGTTTTTTCCGCTTTTTAAGTGTATTATTAATTGAACTAGAATGCTGGGTTAATCTATCTGTTAGTCGCTGATTTGTTCTTCCGATATACCAAAGACCACACGAACAAGGAATTCTGTAGACACCGGAGTTTTCACCTATAGGGATAGGGTCTTTACCTTGATAAATTTGGGACCTGATAGGTGTCTGCAAGAAATGCCTTAATTAAAATCCGAAATCAAACGACATAGTTTTCCAACTTATTTAATTGCTGGTTCGTTTTGTTTTTTCGAGTGAATGAATTGATTCCTTTCATTTGTCAGTTGCTCGCTAGTATCCGTCGATGGCAGTTCATGTTTTTTTTGGATTTTGTGCAAATCGCGGATATTGGCGAATAACTCGCTTTTATGGTTGTTAGGTAGTTGGTTTTAATTCTTTTAATTTTTGGCTTTTATTGATACATCGTTTCGTTTCGCGCTGAAGAAGAGAGGCGTTTGTCCTCTCGAAATATTCGCTTTGTTTTTTCAGTATCGTCATTTGGCCTATAAAAACCCCATTTTTGCTCGTTTTTCTTTCTTTATGTGATGTCAGGCCAATGTGGTTTAAGAAATTATCTTCAGTCGGATCTAATGAGGAACGCAGATTCCAGGAACATGCCACCCGATAATGATATAGTTAAAATAGGAGGCTCTAGAGATGCAGCAGTTCACCAATTATTGCTGTGGCGAATTGGACAATCTACGCAGTTTAAAGAATATGTCTTAAGCTAGGCCGTACCCAGGATATTTTCTAGGGGGGGGGGGTAGAGGTCACAAAATGATTTTTATCGGGGAGGTGGGGGTACAAAATAACTTTAGAAAATGCATCAAAAATATTTTTATTTTTATTTCTATTACGTTTTTACAAGTCGAACAAAAATTTCAGGGGGTTCAACCCCCTTAACTCCCCCTGGATACAACTGTGGTCTTAGGTATCTTTTGACATACACGGAATATATGATTATGCTAGTTTCGAGTCTATATAATAGACCATAGAAGGAACGTGGTTAGATTGGTCTATTCGAAAATGGAATTCCCATATGATCAGGAATCAACAGGTCATTGTGGAGCTTTATGGAGTAAGAAATCAAAACTTGGTAAAAAAAAAAAGGCTGTCGTCAAAGACCAGTAAGCTCCTCTTAACTGTGTAATCGAGTCATGAACAAGCTTTTTAAGTTACTAAGAGAACATCAAAACGAACTGAAGCTGAAAACTAACAGAAATTACAACAAATAGGTGTGTGGCTTCTGCCTCTCTCCTACCCGTAAGCCTTCTAAAGGCTATTGTAGTTTTTGTGCTTCACTGAAAATCAAAAAGGGTTAATATATTTTTTTCACAATTATAACACCGAAAAGTTTAAAAAAAATTGTTAAAAAAGACCTTTAATCTTGGATTGCCTGGACTTCAGGAAGTAAAACCACAATTTATTAAGCATTAAGTTTATTCTCTTCGGTTTTTTCCAGTCATCTTAATTATTAGGGTGATTAGTTTTTTTTTTTACTTTTAGTCAATATTTAAAAAAAAACTAAACAAAACTGTTCAATAAATATAGTTTTCAATCGACCGCGAATTTCGTCATAGCCTTTAGAAGGCTTAGGAAGGGGGCACACAAAAGCCAGACGCGTGTTTGTGGTAATTTCTGTTCGTTTTCAGCTTGTCTTGAGCACTTTTTTCAAATTCTGATCGTTTTAGGATTTAAATCAGTCATCATGATTCTCGTTTAGAATCACCTAAATAACTATCTGTTATCTTTGTGTTTGATTTAATTAATTATTTTAATTTCTCTTCTTTTTGGGTTTATGTCCATTCATTCAGGTTTTGGCAAGTTTAAGATTGAATTGTAATAGAACGGTGTTAATAATTCGTCTCATGTTTTAATATGACTCTTTTCTTTTCTTTAATTTTTTTTTTCGGTAAGTTTTTTAATTGATTGCTTCAAAAGTTTACGTTGACATAGATTTTAGTGATTTACGTTATGTTCAATACGTTGGAAGCCGTTTCTACAGTTCTAATACTATTATTGACCACCCCAAGAGCCAAATATTGGACGTGCAACTGATCATTTGTCATGTTAGCCATTCGTTGTTTTATTTCGAATACAGTAAACCATTATTTGCAGTGAATGTTCTTTCATCAAGGAACAATTTCGGTCCTGGTGTTTGTCAAAATATTATTAATTGAACTCGCTTCAGTGGGGGCAATAACAATAGTAAAAATGTATTAGATTCTTTCTACGCACAAGGAAGTAATTCGTTTTGTTTCCATCCTTTGTTTTAAGTGCTTTATAATGTCAATTTTATTACCGTCCTTCGCTTGTTTTACAAAAGTAGCAATGAACTTCTCCAATGTGAGTTCATAACTCTGGTCTACAGTAAAGGTATTATACAGTAGCGAAAAGTCCTATACTCTCCATTGAACATTTTTGACATAAATCTAAAACCACACAAGATTCAAGACCCTGCCTTCGTGCACGCGCAATGACAAATATTTCCGATGGAAAACCAAGTAGCAACTGAAACTACAGCTTTGACGTATATGCTCAGAGTCTAATTACGCGCTATGAAATGTGCGTCACGTTTGGAAAAAGATTTCGCTACTGGCGTTGGTCATACCTAGCAAGTGTTGGCTAATATCACAGGAGGGAAAAATATTTCTTTTTGGCTCTCCATCACGGGCCAAGCGATATGGAGCAGAATACGAAAGGCAGAGAATCCCTCCCTAGAATCCCTTGACCTTTCTTGTATGAGGTATGCTCTATGTAAGGTTTGAATTGAAAAGGCTGAAATATGAAAGTGCCACACCCAAAACAAACTCTTGATAATTATGAAAAATGTCAACTGAAATTTCAAGGACTCCCACTAAGACGGACAACCGGCACCATGCCCAACGATGTTCTCGCCTGTGACCCCATCCAAAATTTGATGTCAGCCCGGTGGTCACATCAAAAACCTACGGCAGACATTTAAGGACGACCTCACCCAAGGCCACTTCCTCAAACAAATTACAAACGAGCAGTTTTGTGAAGTGAAGACTGAATTCAAAGACAATGATTAAGATAATGCCAATAAAGACAATAAAATTAAAATAAAAGAAAAAACTAAAAGAAAGAAACCAATGAAAACCTAATTCACGATAACAAAAAGTCCAAAAAAAACAGAAAAAGCAAGCAAAATCAAAAATTTTAAAAAACTATAGCTTAGCGACTTTTTTTTAAATCAGCTAAGATCAGTCCAATTGTTTTCTTCATCTTATTTTGTTCTCAAAATAAAACAGCGATCGAAGATTTCCTATTTTGTATTGTATCTCATGAATATTTTTCTTAATTGTATAAAAAGTTGGAATATGGAGCTTTTTTATATCTAACTATTTCTTACCTTTAAGCTTTACTATAGTGTAAGAACAACTATTCTTAACTAACAGCTAGAAAACACAAAGAAAATTCAGGATTTCCGCTCGTGGGAAACGCATATTGTATAATGCATCGCCTTTGAATCATGACACTCGAAAAGGGTTCAAGCTAGCTTATATGATTTTAGTTTTACAAAATAAAAATTTTATGATGTTTATTTTAATATGTTCCTAAATTAAGGCTACACTAATATTGCAATACATTAAAAAAAAAAAAAAAAAATCAAAGTTAAAGAAAAAACAATGGAGAAAGAGCAAGCTATCGATTTGTTCAATTTGTTTTCAATATCTGAATTTATTCCCAAGATATTTAGAAGTTCGTTGTTGTTATGTTGTATCGTTTTAACACCTAAAAGGAACATTTCAAACATCTAGGATAAAATTAAAATTTGTTCGCTAAGTTCAGAGGGATCAAAATGTGAACAGAATGCGCTGTGCTGGTCCTTTTTTTGTCGGAAACTATTTTGGCAAGCGTTTCCGAAGCTAAAAAATGTCACATACATCCGTTAGTTATGATCACAGTAGACAGAATATACCAGTAAGCTTATCGCAGATCATTTCTGGTCTTCGTGAACAAAAAGCTCCTCCCACTTATTTCTGCCTTATTTCTGCATTAGCTTGTTTCTGCATTAGCTTTATTTCCGTTTGTTTCAATGCACTTTGATGGAAACAGTCGGAAACAGACTAACCTGCATTCCCGCTAATCTGACTTCGCCTATGTTTATATCTGCCAAAACGGAAATAAAGCTAATGCAGAAACAAGCTAACCCCAGTCCGGGTTTTTATAATGGGTGAGATAGAGAATGATCATACTGCTAATTATATAAACTGTGGTTATGATGGACACGATAGGTCCTCTTATCACGAATGGAGTCAACGTATTTTGGAGTCAACGGAGTCAAAATAAATTTTTTTGTATTGTAATTCATTTTTGTTGCAAAAAATTGGAGTTCGCAACGAAAAATTCTATAAAGACCAGTTTTTATTAACTTTTTAAGGAAATAGGTCATTTTTTGTAACAGATCTTTAGAGAGAATCCCATCCGCGCTCGCCTGATTGAGTGGTCCACATTTTAATCATAGAAATATATGTTTTCATATCTTAATCAACTTCGTTGTAAAAAATAAGAGTTCACTGTGAAAAGTTCTATTAAGAGGTATTTTTATGAACTTTTCATGAAAACTGGTCATTTTTTGCAACGCATCTATGCAGCAAAACTACGCTGTCTTCATTGAACGGTATATATTTGAACAATAAAATATATTTTTTATTTATCTTAATCAATTTCGTTGCAAAAAATTGGAGTTCGCAGTGAAAAGTTCTATTACGACCTATTTTTATGAACTTTTTATTGAAATAGGTCCTTTTTGGGAAATTGAAATATTAAAGATATAATGGCTACATCAAAACTTTTTTCTAAAACATTTGAGGAAAAAGGGCGTGGGGGGCTAGGTGCCCTCCGATCACTTTTGACTCATATAAAGTGAGCTAGAACGTTCAATTTCCAATAAAATGAACCATCTCTTAAGCTTATACGCGCATCCTTTCCATAAGAACCATGTGTCGACATCGGAGTTTCCATGTGTCGACATCGGAGTTTTATTATCTGACCTTTGAACAATTTTAACAAAATGGCTATCTCGAATTTTTATCTGATGAATTTTTGGAAGAAAGGGCGTGGGTGGCTTGTTGCCCTCCGATCTCTATTGACTCTGAAAACCTTGTATGTCCCCAGGGCATAACTTACAATCCTTGCCCTGAGGGCTGTGGGGGAGTGTCCTCCTCAAAACATAATTTCTATCTAGAAATCAGCTACGCTGAACAAAATGGCTATCTCAAAATTTTGACTGGGTATGTTTGGGGAAATGGTTGGTGTGGAAGGGGCTGTAGTCGCCTTCTGATCGCTTTCGACTATTGAAAAGGGCACCAGCCACTCCAATTTCCAATTAAATGAGCCCTATTCGAAGTTTCTACGACAACTTTTTCGATACAAAGTGCCCTGGTCTAAAGGAAAAAAAATACATTATGCCAACATCGTTCTTATATGCCCCCAGGGCATGACTATAAACCCTTTCCCTGAGGGCTCTGGGGGGACTGGTCTCCTCAAAAACATAATTTCAATCTGGAAATCAACGACGCTGAACAGAATAGCTATCTCAAAATTTTGACTGGATGCGTTTTGGAGAAATGGTGGGCGTCGAAGGGTGTTAGCTGCCTTCCAATCACTTTCGACTATTAAAAAGGGCACTAGCCATTCCAATTTCCAATCGAATGAGCCCTTTTCAAAGTTTCTACGACAACTCCTTCGATACGAAGTGCCCTGGTATGGAAGAAAAAAAAACAAAAGAAAATAAAATAATAATACATTGTGACAACATCGTTCTTTACTTAGGCAGTGCGATTGCGCTGCCTATGAAAAGGAAGAAGAGAAGTATCGAATTGGACGAACATATCTTCAAAGCATGAAAGGATGGTAAAAGAATGGCACGTGAGCGATCTCTCGTCGTTTTTGGATCACCGAATGCGATTCAAAATTGACATATCACAACGGCAAAGAAAGCTGTTGAGAGATATAAAAAAACAACAAATTGGCACACTTACAATCGAGCCTTGGTCAAAAGTCTAACAAATGTGGATTTGATCTCAGAAAAAAAGTGAAAAAGGGATCTAGGTAAGGAAACAGAATGACTCACAAGAAGCATGTTCGATCGAGCAACATCTCTATGACCTGTTGAAGAAGGACTGCAAGCAAAGACCTAGTGGACTACGAAACAAAGTACCA
The DNA here is from genome assembly GCA_027921565.1 of Artemia sinica. Lineage (NCBI taxonomy): Eukaryota > Metazoa > Arthropoda > Branchiopoda > Anostraca > Artemiidae > Artemia > Artemia sinica. The sequence goes on along the minus strand of CM051272.1, from coordinate 44,330,896 downwards.
GAAGAAACTTGACCCAACTTGCTAAGAATGGTTATCCGAACAAACAATCCCTAAGACTGGGATGCATATTTTAACGGTTCAAAACTCCTTTAAAAAATAATAAGGAAGCAAGGAAACCTCATGGAGGATTTCTAAAAATGTATAGTGTCACACGAAGCAAACAACAGGCTTCTAAAGACGCTGAAAAGGGTCAAAAGGTATAGTCGGAAAGCGTAACGAGAGTAGGCGCCAGTCTCAAAGTCCGCCTGAAAGAAACCCTGAGGTGCTTGAAGTGCATCTAAATGAGCCATGAGAAATTAGTCCCAAACCAGCTTATTGCATGGACCCAGGTATGCGGGAGAGGCTGGTGTCCGAAATACTAAGAGAGGACTGGGTAAAAAAAACAACTGTGAATGATTTTCAACTATTCAATGCCCTTGGTGCTGACACGATGTATCCAATAATTCTTCGGAAGGACAAATCAACCATAACAGATTTATTAAGAAAAGCCTCACTTTAAGCTATTTCCCCCTATACGTCGCTTAAGGCTAGAGGTGTCTTCAAGCCTGAACCAAGGAAAGAAGATTTCTTAAACCTTGGTTTTACAGACTGATTGCGTCCCTTTTAACTGAAATTGATGGAACGATTGATTCAGTCAGATCTAATGAGGAACGCAGATTCCAAGAACATGCCACCCGATAATGCTATAGTTAAAATAGGAGGCTCTAGAGATGCAGCAGTTCACCAATTATTGCTGTTGCGAATTGGACAATCTACGCAGTTTAAAGAATGTGTCTTAAGCCTGGCCGTACCCAGAATATTTTCTAGGGGGGGGGGGAGTAGAGGTCACAAAATAATTTTTATCGGGGAGGTGGGGGTACAAAATAACTTTAGAAAATGTATCAAAAATATTTTTATTTTTATTTATATTACGTTTTTACAAGTCGAACAAAATTTCAGGGGGTTCAACCCCCTTAACTCCCCCTGGATACAACTATGGTCTTAGGTATCTTTTGACATACACGGAATATATGATTATGCTAGTTTCGAGTCTATATAATAGACCATAGAAGGAACGTGGTTAGATAGGTCTATTCAAAAATGGAACTCCCATATAATCAGGAATCAACAGGTCATTGTGGAGCTTTATGGAGTAAGAAATCAAAACTTTGGTAAAAAAAAAATAAAAGGCTGTCGTCAAAGACCAGTAAGCTCCTCTTAACTGTGTAATCGAGTCATGAACAAGCTTTTTAAGTTACTAAGAGAACATCAAAACGAACTGAAGCTGAAAACTAACAGAAATTACAACAAATAGGTGTGTGGCTTCTGCCTCTCTCCTACCCGTAAGCCTTCTAAAGGCTATTGTATTTTTTGTGCTTCACTGAAAATCAAAAAGGGTTAATATATTTTTTTCACAATTATAACACCGAAAAGTTTAAAAAAAATTGTTAAAAAGACCTTTAATCTTGGATTGCCTGGACTTCAGGAAGTAAAACCACATTTTATTAAACATTAAGTTTATTCTCTTCGGTTTTTTCCAGTCATCTTAATTATTAGGGTGATTAGTTTGTTTTTTTTTGTACTTTTAGTCAATATTTAAAAAAAACTAAACAAAACTGTTCAATAAATATAGTTTTCAATCGACCGCGAATTTCGTCATAGCCTTTAGAAGGCTTAGGAAGGGGGCACAGAAAAGCCAGACGCGTGTTTGTGGTAATTTCTGTTCGTTTTCAGCTTGACTTGAGCACTTTTTTCAAATTCTGATCGTTTTAGGATTTAAATCAGTCATCATGATCCTCGTTTAGAATCACCTAAATAACTATCTGTTATCTTTGTGTTTGATTTAATTAATTATTTTAATTTCTCTTCTTTTTGGGTTTATGTCCATTCATTCAGGTTTTGGCAAGTTTAAGATTGAATTGTAATAGAACGGTGTAAATAATTCCTCTCAAGTTTTAATATGACTCTATTCTTTTCTTTACATTTTTTTTTTCGGTAAGTTTTTTAATTGATTGCTTCAAAAGTTTATGTTGACATAGATTTTAGTGATTTATGTTATGTTCAATACGTTGGAAGCCGTTTCTACAGTTCTAATACTATTATTGACCACCCCAAGAGCCAAATATTGGACGTACAACTGATCATTTGTCATGTTAGCCATTCGTTGTTTTATTTCGAATACAGTAAACCATTATTTGCAGTGAATGTTCTTTCATAAAGGAACAATTTCGGTCCTGGTGTTTGTCAAAAATATTATTAATTGAACTCGCTTCAGTGGGGGCAATAACAATAGTAAAAATGTATTAGATTCTTTCTACGCACAAGGAAGTAATTCGTTTTGTTTCCATCTTTTGTTTTAAGTGCTTTATAATGTCAATTTTATTACCGTCCTTCGCTTGTTTTACAAAAGTAGCAATGAACTTCTCCAATGTGAGTTCATAACTCTGGTCTACAGTAAAGGTATTATACAGTAGCGAAAAGTCCTATACTCTCCATTGAACATTTTTGACATAAATCTAAAACCACACAAGATTCAAGACCCTGCCTTCGCGCACGCGCAATGACAAATATTTCCGATGGAAAACCAAGTAGCAACTGAAACTACAGCTTTGACGTATATGCTCAGAGTCTAATTACGCGCTATGAAATGTGCGTCACGTTTGGAAAAAGATTTCGCTACTGGAGTTGGTCATACCTAGCAAGTGTTGGCTAATATCACAGGAGGGAAAAATATTTCTTTTTGGCTCTCCATCACGGGCCAAGCGATATGGAGCAGAATACGAAAGGCAGAGAATCCCTCCCTAGAATCCCTTGACCTTTCTTGTATGAGGTATGCTCTATGTAAGATTTGAATTGAAAAGGCTGAAATATGAAAGTGCCACACCCAAAACCAACTCTTGATAATTATGAAAAATGTCAACTGAAATTTCAAGGACTCCCACTAAGACGGACAACCGGCACCATGCCCAACGATGTTCTCACCTGTGACCCCATCCAAAATTTGATGTCAGCCCGGTGGTCACATCAAAAACCTACGGCAGACATTTAAGGACGACCTCACCCAAGGCCACTTCCTCAAACAAATTACAAACGAGCAGTTTTGTGAAGTGAAGACTGAATTCAAAGACAATGATTAAAATAATGCCAATAAAGACAATAAAATTAAAATAAAAGAAAAAACTAAAAGAAAGAAACCAATGAAAACCTCATTCACGATAACAAAAAGTCCAAAAAAAAAAGCAGAAAAAGCAAGCAAAATCAAAAATTTTAAAAAACCATAGCTTAGCGACTTTTTTTTAAATCAGCTAAGATCAGTCCAATTGTTTTCCTCATCTTATTTCGTTCTCAAAATAAAACAGCGATCGAAGATTTCCAATTTTGTATTGTATCTCATGAATATTTTTCTTAATTGCATAAAAAGTTGGAATATGGAGCTTTTTTATATCTAACTATTTCTTACCTTTAAGCTTTACTATAGTGTAAGAACAACTATTCTTAACTAACAGCTAGAAAACACAAAGAAAATTCAGGAATTCCGCTCGTGGGAAACGCATATTGTATAATGCATCGCCTTTGAATCATGACACCCGAAAAGGCGTTCAAGCTAGCTCATATGATTTTAGTTTTACAAAATAAAAATTTTATGATGTTTATTTTAATATGTTCCTAAATTAAGGCTACACTAATATTGCAATACATTAAAAAAAAAAAAAAAAAAAAAATCAAAGTTAAAGAAAAAACAATGGAGAAAGAGCAAGCTATCGATTCGTTCAATTTGTTTTCAATATCTGAATTTATTCCCAAGATATTTAGAAGTTCGTTGTTGTTATGTTGTATCGTTTTAACACCTAAAAGGAACATTTCAAACATCTAGGATAAAATTAAAATTTGTTCGCTAAGTTCAGAGGGATCAAAATGTGAACAGAATGCGCTGTGCTGGTCCTTTTTTTGTCGGAAACTATTTTGGCAAGCGTTTCCGAAGCTAAAAAATGTCACATACATCCGTTAGTTATGATCACAGTAGACAGAATATACCAGTAAGCTTATCGCAGATCATTTCTGGTCTTCGTGAACAAAAAGCTCCTCCCACTTATTTCTGCCTTATTTCTGCATTAGCTTGTTTCTGCATTAGCTTTATTTCCGTTTGTTTCAATGCACTTTGATGGAAACAGTCGGAAACAGACTAACCTGCATTCCCGCTAATCTGACTTCGCCTATGTTTATATCTGCCAAAACGGAAATAAAGCTAATGCAGAAACAAGCTAACCCCAGTCCGGGTTTTTATAATGGGTGAGATAGAGAATGATCATACTGCTAATTATATAAACTGTGGTTATGATGGACACGATAGGTCCTCTTATCACGAATGGAGTCAACGTATTTTGGAGTCAACGGAGTCAAAATAAATTTTTTTGTATTGTAATTCATTTTTGTTGCAAAAAATTGGAGTTCGCAACGAAAAATTCTATAAAGACCAGTTTTTATTAACTTTTAAGGAAATAGGTCATTTTTTGTAACAGATCTTTAGAGAGAATCCCATCCGCGCTCGCCTGATTGAGTGGTACACATTTTAATCATAGAAATATATGTTTTCATATCTTAATCAACTTCGTTGTAAAAAATTAGAGTTCGCTGTGAAAAGTTCTATTAAGACGTATTTTTATGAACTTTTCATGAAAACTGGTCATTTTTTGCAACGAATTTATACAGCAAAACTACGCTGTCTTGATTGAACGGTATATATTTGAACAATAAAAATATATTTTTTATTTATCTTAATCAATTTCGTTGCAAAAAATTGGAGTTCGCAGTGAAAAGTTCTATTACGACCTATTTTTATGAACTTTTTATTGAAATAGGTCCTTTTTGGGAAATTGAGATATTAATCTTTATATCTTTGATGCCGTTTTTTAGATCTCTAGTAAAAATATTCTGTGTAGAAACAAAGGTTCTTTAATGAATAAAAATATCTGAACATATTTTGTCTCCTGTAAATGTTACCTGTTGCCTTTCGAAATACTGCAGTCTATGTTAAATTCATGTTTACATGTTTACACGCATGGTGTAAACATAAGAGTATTTGGAGAAAGAAGGAAATCCTTGGGAATGTTTGGGTCATGGAGTGGCTTATATTTCATGTGCAACTGAAAGGAGATGACAGGATTTGAAGGAATAAATTTTTGAGACTGGGTCTATAAAACAGGAGTAGGTGATTGAAATTTTAAAGAATAATTGCCAGAGGATATTAGAGATCAGAAAAAGAAGGTCCATGCGGTGATGCACCGCTGAGTAAAATTTTCGAAAAATAAAGGGTGCGTAGGATAAAGGAAGATAAATTTGAAAAACGATTTGTATATGTACAATGGGGATGTAGTTTTTTTTTATAGTGTTTTTTTTTGTCTTTTCTTTAAACAGAACCTATGAGACTTAGACATCGAATATGTTTTATTATATCACAGTTATTTCATTGTCAGTTAAAAGTTTAGAACAAATCAGTTAACGTTCAGAATAACGTTATGTTTTTCCCGTTTATTTTCTGTCTAGTATATTTTTTAGATGCAGCCTAGCGTTCACAGGGGTAAAACAGACCGTTTTTGACAGTCAAAACCTAGGACATGCTAAAGCTAAAAGTCTTAGTCAAGGATCACTACGTCTTAAGTCTAGCAAAATATCCTTACGTCTCCCAGAAAAGGTAGTGGCAAAAGACTGGGACGTAAACGGATTTCAGAAAGCCCCGTCACAAAATACGTATTTTTGTCTAGTTTTCCAGTTCCAAAAATGGTAAAAAAAAAAATTCATTTTAAGAATTTTAATAGGGCCAAGGGTTTTAAGTTATGCCCTGGGGGCATAGAAGGTTTTTATAGAAGGCGTTGTCGTAGGAACTTCAAAACAGGCTCATTCGATTGGAAATTCAAAGGGCTAGTGCCCTTTTTAATAGTCGAAAGCGATTCGAGGGCAACTAGCCCCCCCCCCTCCACGTCTATCATTCCCCTAAACACATCCAATCAAAATTTTGAGATAGGCATTTTATCAGCGTAGCTGATTTCCAGAGAGAAAATATCTTTTTGAGGAGGACACTCCCCCCAACCCTTGGGGCAAGGGTTTTAAGTTATGCCCAGGGGACATATACGGTTGTTATACAAGATGTTGTCGTAGAAACTTCAAAACAGGCTCATTCGACTTGGAATTCAAAGGGCTAGTGCCCTTTTTAATAGTTGAAAGTGATTGGAGGGCAACTGGCCCCCTACGCCCATCATTCCTCCAAACACACCCAATCAGAATTTTGAGATAACCATTTTGTTCATTGTAGTTGATTTCCAGATAGAAAATATGTTTTTAAGGAGGACACTCCCCAACAACCCTCAGGGCAAGGGTTTTAAGTTATGTCTTGGGGTATATAAAGTTTTTATAGAAGGCGTTATCACAGAAACTTCAAAAGGGGCTCATTTGATTGGAAATTCAAAGGGCTAGTGCCCTTTTTAATAGTCGAAAGGGATTGGAGGGCAATTAGCCCCTCCCCTACGTCCATCATTCACCCAAACACATCGAATAAAAATTTTGAGGTAGCCATTTTGTTTAGCGTAGGTTAGTTGATTTCAATATAGAAAATATATTTTGCGAAGGACGCTCCCCCAAAACCCTCGGGCCAAGGGTTTTAAGTTATGCCCTGGGGGTATATAAGATTTTTATAGAAGGCGCTGTTGTAGAAACTTCAAAAATAGCTCATTCGATTGGCAATTCAAAGGGCTAGTGCTCTTTTTAATAGTCAAAAGTGATTGGAGGGCAACTAGCCCCCTACGCCCATCGTTCCCCCAAACACATCCAATCAAAATTTTGAGATAGCCATTTTGTTCAGCATAGCTGATTTCCAGATAGAAAATATGTTTTTGAGGAGGACATTCCTCCACAACCCTCAGAGCAAGGGTTTTAATTTATGCCCAGGGGGCATATATTATTTTTATAGAAGGCGCTGTTGTAGAAACTTCAAAAATAGCTCATTCGATTGGCAATTCAAAGGGCTAGTGCTCTTTTTAATAGTCTAAAGTGATTGGAGGGCAACTACCCCCCCCCCACACGATCATCATTCCCCCAAACACATCCAATAAAAATTTTGAGATAGCCATTTTGTTCAGCGTATTTGATTTACAGATAGAAAATATGTTTTTGAGGAGGATACTCCGCCACAGCCCTTAGGGCAAGGGTTTTTAAGTTATGCCCTGGGGCATATAAGGTTTTATAGAAGGCGTTGTTGTAGAAACTTCAGAAAAGGGCTCATTCGATTTGAAATTCAAAGGGCTGGTGCCATTTTTAATAGTCGAAAGTGATTAGTAATATTTGTTGTTTTTCTTTTTGTTTAGACCAGGGCACTTCGTATCGAAGGAGCTGTCGTGGGAATTTCGTAAGGGGCTCATTCGATTGAAAATAGAAAGGGCTGATGCCCTTTTTAATAGTCGAAAGTGGTTGGGGGGCAACTAATTGTTCCTTCCTTCCATCCTTCCACTCCCACTTTCCCATTTGCCCATTATGTTTAAAAACTAAATGTTGCCTTAAGATTTAATCAAAATGCACTGTGATAATGCTAATTCCCAATAAGGCACCTCACAGTATCCCAAGAACGACTGAGGGTATTATGTTCAAACTTTCGAGGCTACTTCTGCTCTTAAAATTTAACCAAATCAAAATAGTGTAAGTGTACCCTATACAATACAAATGAATGTGCATTGTCAGTTTAATATACATATACTGATATTTAGTAATCAAAATGTTAAAATTATTTGATTTATTAAAGTTATAAAAGTAAAAACATTTATATTTTTTCAGTAAAGTGCAAATTTTGTTCTGGCCTTGGGAAGGCATAGGGGTTTTGCGCCCAAATTATGTTAATTCTTGCTCTTTTGAGTTTGACTCGGTTATTTATTGTAATTTCTGTTCGTTTTGGGTTTCATTTATTTATCGATGCTGATTTGTGGTAGTTTCGAGCTTGGTAGATTATTTGATTTTATTTTTGCTCATTTTTTGTTTAATGGAGCTCTTTACTTTTCTTTGAAAAACTTATTTTGTGGAAAAATTTTTTTTAATTAATGACAGAATACAATCGACTATTTTCACTGTTTAAAACTTATTTCCATACTTCGAAGATCGATTGCCATTATGAAATCATAAAATAATTTGTATGGAATTTTAAGAGAGAATTTTGGAAAATTTTCTAATATATTGGGAATCCAAAATTTATTTCTTACGAAAATTTGGACACAAACCCTAAAAATAGGGATAGGGTAAATCTATAAGAATAATTTTTTAGACAGCCTAGTGACCATTTTCTTTTTCCGTTTGAAGCTATAAAAGCTCATGGCATCCGAAACTTTGTAGCGCTTAACATTAAATTCTTCTCAACAATCAAAACTTTTTGACAACTTGCTAATGGCTTCACCTGTTTCAAAAGGTACAACGTCCAAGTTTATTAATGACCTGTTTGCTTCTAGAAATTTTGAAAGCTTAGCAGATGTCAAAAGCATACTACACGATACTATACAAGCAAACAAAATATTTTCTAGATGTATATAAGGAACTGGCAGCAAAGTCTGTCTTTGAAAAATTATAAAAAAGAGAAAAAATGTAGCATATATTCTTTTATGGGGCTTGGAGAAAAAATAGTCTGCACTCTCCTCCCTAATACAAAATTATAAGTGCCCTTAACCACCTCTCCAAGGAAAACTTTCTTTTCAACTCGATACCCCAGTCATTAAACAAAACAAAACAAATATACCAAACTACCCGTAAAATTCGCCAGTGTCTGCTGAAGCCACAGTATAAATATTAAACAGTAGCGAAAATTGCTATACTCTCCATTAAAGATTTTTAAGACATATGTGTCGCACCCCTTTCTTCAAGACTCTACCTTACTTAAGATTTATGGTGCGGTAGCAACTGACGCTATTGCTGTGACCTAAAGGGAAACTTCCCTTTCCGCGCGCTTTGATGTGTCCCATTTCTGGACCCAATCATCGTTACTGTTTAATATTTATACAGTGACTAAGCCCTACTGACTGGATGTAAGATCTACTACTACTACTACTACTAGCAACTCATATAAGCACCATGCTGCCTGAGGCCAACAGAGCCACTCACGCTCCTCCTCCATCCCAATATATTCAAAACCTCTCTCTTTACATCCTCCCAGGAATTTTCATTTCCTTTAAATCTTTCTTTATGGCGTCCTCCCACCCCAGACGAGGACGACATGCTTTCCATTAGCCCTAGACGGTTGGCTAGACTGCTTTCCGTTTAGCCCTAGACGGTAGCCCTAGACTGACCGTATTCCAATTCACCTCGATGAAAGATTTGAAGGGGCTAAGATCTTTCTTATCCACAAGGGGAAGGATGTTATCTTGAGAATATTTAGACGAGAGCCAAGCTTTCAATCCCCTAGCACCATTGCTAATATATATTTACACCAGTCAAGAAAAAGAATCGTTGTTAAATAATTCCAGCAGCAATGCTGTTTCTATTTAGTAAACAGAATATTGGTGCGCATGATTATTTTTGATTAGATTCACCAACAAGAGTAGTTTTTTCAAAGATGTTAATCGAGTTTGAGCGTAAAATTCACAGAGAAAAGTCACATTGAAACAGAAAGTTCATTGGTAAAAAATGCCATAGCTCAAGAACTTTCGATTTTAGTTACTGGTTTAATACGTTTTGCAAGAGAACCAGTCATGTTTTGAAAAGCCGAAGCTATTTGTCTCTTCAGACATTGTCCATCCTTGTGCATTTCTTTATCCATTAGAACTTTTCTCTTAGCATTAGTTAGGCCGAAACAATAATTAATCTATTTTTAAAAAGGCTGGGCCTTTTTTCTCCAATAATAAGGAACAATATGATTGGTCATCAAATATACGTCACAAAAACACAAATGAAATTAAAGTTCATTTCATAGGGCAAATGTAAAGGATGATATTCCCACTTTTTCTGTGTAGGAGAACTTTTTCTCTGTAAAGCAGATTGTTACAAATTAGTGTCACATTTTATTCTTAAATTATGAAAGTAGATGTTATATTGTCATGTTGTTGTATTTACTTGCTATATTTCACCGAATAATCAAATTTACGGTGGATTATATATCTTTGGTTGTTTTGTCTAATTCGGTAAATTATTTCGCCCACTAATACGCAACTCTGCTGTTTTAATTGTCAATATTTTGCATTTTTGATAAATCGATAGTTTCATTTTTATATTAATTGTCGGTGTTTTCGCCACCAACATCAAAAAGTATTTTTCAAGATCGAAGTGGTAATTTTTTTCACCGAAAATATCAAAAATGGCATTTTTGAAATGAAAATGCTGCAAAAAGTCTCTTTCAAAATCTACTATTTCTTCCAGTTAAATGCCCCAATTTATTGTATTACACACCAGCGTAATTATTTTATGTTTCTTTTTATTATTGTTTTTCCAAGCGAAATTCTTAACACTTTATATTTTCAAATCGTCCCTTTGCAATCTTAGTTTCTGGTGGAATATTTCTTAAGTTTTATGTTTTGTTTTATAATAAATTCATGTACTGCCACTAGTACTAGCCACTGCTGCCACTACTATTACTATCAAAAATAAAATACTTCATAACAATAGGGCTAAATTCAACAAGATATTTTGCATTATAGCAGTTAAATGTACTGGAATATAGTCCCCCCATCACATTTCATTTCTAGCATATGAATATGCAGAAAGACATGAAAAGTTTGAATAATGAAAATGTAAAAAGATATAAAAAATAAAATATTCCGTAGCTCAAGAATAATTTTTGCTTTCATTATATGAAAATATATGTATTGGAAGTTATATTCAAATCTACAACAGGGCTTAAATCGGGGAAAAAATCAGTTAAGCTAAACGTTAAGTTACACACAAAAGAAATACTAAATCAAAATAGCAACAAAAGTTCCAAGGGTTTTCTGAGTTTGAAAAATAAAACAGAAAGGAAGAAATTTAGAATAGTTCTAACGAGATCGTAAAAAAAGGCATTTATATTACGTCAGGCTGGGGGATGTCTTATACTTTAACTATAGTCTAGAGAATGGTCTGAATCAGGGGCGTAATTTGCTATGGGGTAGGGGGCAACTGCCGCTTCCAGACCTCAGATTGCCCCCTCAGGCCTCAGTTTGTCCCCCAGGTAAAATTTATTTTTTTCCAAAACCTTGTCAAAACTGAGATAAACCTACATAATTCAAGCATCAACAGAAACAGATCAGTTTTTTAGTACATATTTACCTTTATAGTACTATAAAGTAGCCTTATAGCACTTTTATAGTACTAAATAGTACCTTTATGGTACTGAATGGATTTTTTAGTTTTTACTGTCATTTTCACCTGATTTTGGAAAACTGACTCCAACTTTGCGCCCCCCCCCACCCAGAATTTTAATGAAATTACGCCACTGGTCTGAATTATGCTATAGAAAATTCAAGCTTTAGGTCTGTGTTGCCTGCAGAACGTGTGACTCTGAAATAAACCTACGGCTGTAGCTCCAACTGATTAGGAAAGAGACTAATATCACTAAATTTGTTAGTTTCAACTAGTTAGTAGATTATCTTCATTGAACTAAACAATTGAGTTGATTGAACTAAATAATCAAGAAAAAACAATATATTTAGACCTTTTCTTAGAGGATGAATTAAACTGGCTTATAAAAATAAGAGTTTTCTTATGTTTGCATTTTGTTTGCTTTTTGTGCATTATTCGATGTTTTTTCAATCTAAAAATTAAAAAGCAAACTTCTATAATTTAATTCTGTAAAGGCAAAAGTACTGTGAATATTTTTTCACTATTGTAAATCCTCCCAAATGGATATTTTTGTTATAGAGAGGTGAAAATATTCGTTCAAATCTTAAGATTTCTACATTTATTCCATACTATTTCCATAACTCGTCTGTTTCCCCTTTTCTAATATTTTCCAAATAAAAACACGTAAGGACTGGTAAGTAGATGGTAACACTTTCTTCTGTAATAATCAAAATTAGATTGAAATTACTGCTATTACTGCTTAATCTATAAAAAACTGTAGTTGGCTTCGAGATTGTGAATAATTTTTCAGTATTGTAAATTCTCCCAAATAGAGATTGATGCATCATCGTTTCCCAAAGTGTGGTTTATAGTGTGATGTTTTCTTGTAGATAGGCAAAGATGGTCGTTTATATCTTATGATTTCTACAATTTTTCCATAATATTTCTTTGCCAATTTTCACTTTTCTGAAGCAAATGCCCCCCACACCCTCCATAAAAGAAGACAGAAAACAGACAGAAATTGAAACAGATATTGAAAATTTCTCCGTGTCTTTCTTCTTTTGAGAACTTCCTTCCGCTAATATATCACTAGCTTTCACAGTAAAACCATTTTTAAATGGCGTACGTAAATACTTTGCAAGGTCGTGAAAATATGTAAAACACAATTTATAACACTCTACCTTTTTTACACCACTTAAAGCTGCGAAAGTGGCAAAGCTGCACATTCGTACTCCTCCGTATAGCTCAATCACCCGCGCGGCGCGACACCTATATCTTTCCCCTAGCGACATCTATGCTTGCCGCCTGATTTTTCTTCACTGTTCTGCTTTTAGCTTTTTTTTTGGGACTGTGGATTATTTGTATGTTTGACTTCAGTGAGGGATTTCACAACAAAAGCAAGGGAACAACGCAGGAAAAACAAAATTTACTTCAAATACTATAATTTTATTGACTATAATTTTTATTTTTCATTAATTTTTTTCTTATATATTTTTTTCAAATTTTATCTATGAAATAAGCACACAAATAACTGGATGCATGCTAAACGCAAAAATTGTATTGAAAATAAACGGTTATCTTCATAAAGTGGGTTGCGAAATATTTTTAAAACTCGTAATTGGCCACGGTGAAAAATCTTGGGAAACGCTATGATAAACGTCCGTAATACGTATATAATATGCCACAGAGCGTAAAGCCTATAACTAAAATAAAAATAGTGCTTGAAGCTTTTCAGATCCTTCATAAACTTAATGATCCAACTTGCCAATTGTTTCCGTGCGGCACATTTTAACGATAACCTTAAATAGGAAATGAAACCTCAATCTGCGTGCTGCTTTAATAAGAAAATTTTAAATGGAGATGAAAAAAGAATCTTGAAAAATGGAGATGACCTACTACAGCTTTTTAATTTGGCTCATTAAAAAGGTTATTTTTTGTCACATTTATCATCTTGTATCTCATCCAAACGTACCTCGCGGCAACCATGGTAAGCGTAAGCGCAAAGACGGTGAAGACTTATAGATTAGAAAGGTATCAGACAATTCTTCAAGGACAGCGAAGGAGTCACTCTGACCCATCCTCAAATTGAAGACGAAGATACGTTGAGTATTACAATATATCGGAAAGGAGGGTGAGGGAGGAAGAGTAAAAAATACTAAATTATGCTAAATTTATTTGTGAAGAAGTGTTAAAACTTCGTGATTATGGGAAGAGGCAGGGTGGGGAACACCCTGCCTCCCTGCCTCCACCAAGCCCTGCCCAAAGACTGTACTTGCCTAATTAGCAATATTTCACCCTTTAAGAAATTTCTGTTATTGCAAACATTATGATAATGGAAGGTAAAGAACTCAGTAGAGCTCTAGCTGTCCTAGTGTAGAAAGCACATATGTCCCCCACCCTATAGATCACTTCTATGAGGCTATCTACAAATTATGAATCACAAATAATATTTATACTTTTGTTTTTCGATAAGAAATTCTTTTTGGACTAATTTAGTTTTTTATTTTCTTTCCTGTCCCAAATATATTATTATAAACTATTATTTTCTCCATTGCTACGGTGTGAAAAAAGCATTCTACCACAAAACTTGGCAAAATCTCTCGACTTTCAATTTTTAGCTTTCAAATGATTCACACCCTTGTGAATATTCATCCTGTCACAATGATCCTTTTCTGCGACTTTCTGTATTAGCATTGGCAAAATGAACTATGAAGTAGGGGACATAAGGAAATACACTTTAAACCTCAGGTCAGAAAAGAAAGATTATTAAGAAGCTTAATTCTGCTGTGATATTTATCATTGATGGTTTAAGCCTTAAATAGCTGCTGCTTTCATCCAAGAACTGAGCCATACTCGTTGTTGACTTATGGGATTCCTTGTTGGTCAAGGGGCTTCATCAGTGGGGAAGCCTGAATCTAATCATTTATCTTTCTTCAATATACGACTCTAGATGAACGGGGGGTTTAGTCCTCATGTAGGAGATACTTGTTTGGCAGACGAGAAAATATATTTTTTTAGGGGGGAGGGTGGCTAAATTTTAAAAACACAAGGCTTGGAAAATTATATGGAAATAATTAATGAAAATACCAAGATTTCTGGCTGAAAATAACCTTCCTCTGCCAACACGCCAATTGTGTGTTGCGATGGCTTTAGTGTTCCTGTCTGTGCTGTTGCTTACGACAGACTGCCTTTCCATCATAAAGTAAGAAGTTAAGGAGGATGTGGGCAAACCACATCCTAAGAGAAAATAAGCTATATGAGTAGTAGACATTTTCTGTTAAATATAATTTATACACTTAGAATAAATTAGTATTTTATCTAAATCCACATTGCCTTTTTTCTGACGAAATAAATAAGAGTTCCAAATAGGGATAGGTCTTTTTATTAGACCGTGAAACAAATATATACGAAATATCTAGACATTTTTGATATATTTATTTCACTGTCTAATAAAAGGACTATCCCTATTTGGAACTCTTATTGATTTTGTTACTAAAAATAAGAAAGAAACAAGAAGTAGATTGCGTAATAAGAGCCTAAATGAGTCAAATAATTATTGGCTTCTTTGTTTAGTTTACACAATATCTTTCACTGAAGACGGTTATTAGTCATACGGCCGAAAAATTCGCTTAATTTGCAGTTTATTCACTGCCTTAAAAATTTTCCATAGTTTTTTGTATAGGTTGTTATGGCCACTTGTTTATCTGGCCACCTTGTTATGGCCACTCTCTAAAAACATACTATAATTTAGATTATAACTAAGTTAAATAGAGCTAGGGCGGCTTTGATCTCTCAGGCTACATATTTCCCCCTTTCTAACAAACAGTTGCTCTAATTTTGGGACCGTCCATAAATTCTCATGCTTAGAGAGTCTGTGTTCCTATTGGGTTTGCCTAGCCACCTTGGTAAACTAGTTTTAAACCACCGTTAAAACACATTATAAACCACCGTGGTAAAATAGTTTTCGCACCAGACATTTAAACTCACGAAGTGACTTTAATTGCATCTTTTGCAAATTTATATCAAAGGAAGTTAATATGGAATTTTCATATTAAAAAAAGAATAATTTTTAGGCCATTGAAGGCTTCTACAAAGGCCTAAAGCTTAGGCCCTGTTCCTGCTTAGTTTTATTAGTCTTAACAACATTAAAAACCCTCTCAAATCTAGGTCTTTTTAAGACGGTTAACAGAGAAGAACCATAATGATCGAAACAAAAAATCTGGAAAATGGTTAACAGTATAACTGATGTTCCTCCATTGATTTGTAAAAAAAGGAGATAAATCCAGAGATTTTGAGAAGAACTTGGAGAAGAAGTATGCTAAAAATTCCTGGTTGTACAACGTGGCCAAAAATATGTACCGTTTTCTAAAAACAACTTTTTAAATATAGAATAAGTTTGAATTTATGTGGAAAATGTTGAAGATCTTCATGAATTTAAAGGAAAATTGAAACAGAGATATTAATATGAATAATTTGTTTTTTTTCGAGGATATTTGATTCCCTTTCAGTTTATTTAATCGTTTGGGTTGAGTGGGAATGTAAAATATGGATATCGCAGGTATGTTATATATTGCGGCGATACATAAAACTCAGTTTGTTGCCCTTGTGCCCCTGTGCAAAATTCCGTCGAATGTAATTTGGAAATGACGATAATGGTTTTCATGAAAATTCCTTTCAAAAGTTATAGGTAAACTTAAGATTTCATAGTTTTTACTCCATAGCATGTCTGCCTTGTTCAGGCTAAAATTACTGTTTTGGGATAAATTACCAGTAGTTGGGACTTCATGGGGTCCTGCTCGCCTTAATTGCGTAAAATGGCACCAATTCTCAAAACTTTTATTTGAATAAGTCGATTTTCCAAAATCTATGACCATTGACGCAATACGACCTCCCTTGGGAAAAAAAAATACGAATGTGTGACCATCCTTTTTGGTAAAAATATGAAATCCTACCTCTTTTTAAATGTTACATTTAGGAATCGCAGCAGTGGTGTCGTTTGTCCTGTATATACAAATATAACGCCTTTGAAACCTTATCAGCAACTAAATAGGTGAGCCCAGTTAATGACAAAATTGCAAAAATGTACTATACTTCCTGTTTTGCCATATTTGCTCTGGCCAAATTTTCCCCCCTGATTATTAAGGGGTCTTTTACTTCCATAAATCTATCAGTTAAAAGATAAGATTTTCTTGTTTTAAAAATTTCAAAAATGGATATGAATGCACCCTCTAAATCTGCAAATAGGACAGAAATGGAATCACGGAAAACCAAGAAATCCTTGAAAAGAGGAATTTTTTTAATTGAAAACATGAAAAAAAAAATCATCGAAAAACAAAAAAAGATTTAGTGGTTTTTACTATAATATTCGGACTGTAATTAGATTGGTCAAATCGGTTTTAGTTTAGTCATAGAATTTAGTGGGGGGGGGGTATTAGCTCCAGGAATAATTTAATTGTTTTTATCTTTTACATCTGATACTTAAATTAAAACTCCAATATAGCTCAAAATACTCTTATTTGTAACTGAAATGCCTAATAAGCACTGATAACGTCCTATTCCTTGTGTTTTAGATTCACATACTAACTCATAAATGTTGAACTGCCTCCATGTACAATACCATGCTGACTTCTCACTATTTTCACTTTTCTAAATATTTCTTTTAACAAGCTCCAAAAAAAGAATTGACGTGAATTTACTGAGAATTATTACTGTTATTAGTCACATTTCAAATAACGACAGCGTGTGATAGTTATCTCTGCACCAGCATGGTGTACGAAATGTTTGCTGCAAGTATGATAAAGGGAATACGAAAACTACATGTATATTTTTCTCATAATTTAGAAATTTTATGCTCACACATAAGAGGTTCCAACCCATACTCTTTGTCTATTGTTATAAGTTTTAACATGCAACACTAGAAGACCAAGCATCGCCCGGTTAAGGAAATTTTAAACATAAAAAAAAACATTCATTAGATTTCCAATCGAATGAGCCCTTTCTGAAGTTTATACGAACATCCCTTCCATAAGAGCCAAATATGCCTCCAGGGCTCAACTTCCAACGCCTGCCCTCGGGCCCTGGGTGGTTGTGTCGACATCGGAGTTTTGTTATCCGACCTTTGAACCCATTTAACAAAGTGTCTATCTCCAAATTTTATCTGATACATTTGGGGAAAAAGGACTTGGGGGAGGGGTAGTTGCCCTTCGATCACTTTTGACTCTTAAAAAGTGAATTACAACTTTCAATGTCCAATCAACTTTGCCCTTTCGGAATTTTACATGAGCTTCCCTTCTATAAGACCCATACTAGCCCACAGGGCATAACTTACAACGCCTGCCCCCTGACCCTGGGGTTTTGTCAACCCCGGAGTTTTTGTTATTTGATCTTTGAACTATTTTTAACAAAATGGCAACCTTAAAAGTTTTATCTGATGCATTTGGGGAAGAAAGGGTGCGGGGGGGGCCCTCTCTGAATTTTATACGAGCATCCCTAAAGATACATTTATTACCCCCCTCTCCCGCGCCCCTCCTTGCCAAATTTATTTGCACAGTCTCTTATCTGCCTGTTCTAACACATTTCAGCCTGGAAGACCGTAGCAAATGCGCCCTGGTGATTACTTGTTATTTCTCCATTCAAACCAGGGGTACTCGATTAAATCACTATTCAGTTTCACAATTTTCAGTAAGCTTGTGAACCATTCGAGTTAAGAGATTTATTTAAAAAGTAAAGAGGCACTTGACAATAGAGTACGGGGAAATCAAGGCTTGGACTTCTATAGGACACTCCGAGTATTTAACAATATTTATAACATACATAGCCCACGAAAGATTTGATTCTCAACCCTATCACGCACACTCTATCGGGAATCATACTCCACACAGTGGGAAGAACCTAAAAATAAGAATTCGTTGACACCATCTGGATCTCCTAAATTGGCTCTGATTCCCAAAACTGTAGCTGTGAAACTGTGCTATGGTTAAAAACAACTATTGCTTAGACAATCCAGTGCTAAACCATGTAAAATATTATGCATAAACTGAATCCCACAAAAGATAAAAAGACGAACTGACTAAGTCCTCTCGAAAGTCAACCTGATAGAAACTCAGGTTGATTTCATTGAAAAATCAAATCTGGGATATCGTTCAGGGGGAAGCACTGGGGGGCAAATCTATTTGAAATTTGCGCCCCTAATATTTCTGCGCCCGGATCGAGTGCCTCCTTTATCCCCCTCCTCTAAAACCATCTGTGGGGAAAGGGTGTTGGAAAATTTGTGAAAAACACAAGCCTAAATATGTTTTAAAGATGTCGGAAAATTCTGATGATTCTGTTCCGAATTTTCTCCCGTTAGTCTAAGGAAAAATCAAATGTCTTTTTTGAAAGGGACCATCACAAATATGAGCCAAAGCTGAGGCTGGACTATTAATTGGATCACGTTTTTTAATCAATTTGGTCAAAATTGAACTGCTTTTACTGTTAAGATTGTCTTCACTTTCTTTAACTGTTTTGCCGTAAGAAGGCGTGAATGGGAATCAAATCCCTTTTCAATACCCTTTTCTTCTCGTTCCACTTTCCGTTGCTTTTTTAAAGTTGGTTTTGAGCCAAACAAAAAAAGTAAAGAGTTATGCCCTTCATTG
This sequence comes from Artemia sinica, assembly GCA_027921565.1. Classification (NCBI taxonomy): domain Eukaryota; kingdom Metazoa; phylum Arthropoda; class Branchiopoda; order Anostraca; family Artemiidae; genus Artemia; species Artemia sinica. The sequence continues at coordinate 44,312,006 of CM051272.1, read as the reverse complement.
GTTTTATTAGCCTGTTATAACACATTAAAATTGATACAAATTATATTTTTTTAAAAACTTTATAAGATCCGTCGAAGTTATGAGTTGGGCAAAACTGGTTTCTACAAAACTGGTTAAGGAACCGAACGTTTGGCCATCTTACATCGTTGAGCCTACGGACGCGCTTATTCTGAACTAATAATTTACTTAAGATGTAGCAGTCTAGCTGTCCCGATCCTGGAACCAAATGTACATGCGCTCTTCCTCCTGATGGGCGGGGGGATCTACCAAGCGGTTAAAAACCAAAGACAGTCCGTTTCAAAAGGACCTTTTTCTTCAAGCGATAATGAATAAAATTTACAATTTAGCAAAGACTTTACTCGGTTAAATTCAAAAACATTACAGAATACATAAATAAGCAATGCACACGCATCAAACAAACCTAAACAAAGTATTGGACCCAGCTTTTACTAAGGCTTTCAGCAATGAATTGCTGCAAACAACAGTAGTGTACTATAAACAGGCTTTCAGGTGGTAAGCTCAGCTTAATAAACTTCACTTCCTTCAACTCCCGCGCCCATATAAGGAAACTAAATCTTGCAATTGAACTACAAATTATTCCAACCCCGTTAATTGCGTCACTCAGTTGCATGTGATTTTGAAAATGGTGTCTTAACAAATAAAAACACTACACCCTTTAAATTGCCTTTGTTCAAACCTCATACAGGAAAGGTACAGCCACCCTAATTGAAAAAAAACCCTTTTCACATGGGCAGCAGTAAAATGTCCTCTTATTTTTTTTCGTTGCTATTGCGCTACACTCGCTACATTAAAAGTGCAATTTGGGTGACATTTTTGGAATGAAATGGCTGGACCGGACACATGGACATCATTGAGAGCTAATTATAGGATCAATTATGAACTATTTTTATATTTATTTACTTTTTATAAATTTGAATCAATGAAGCACTCGTAAAAAGCCACATGGCATCCAAAAAGGGCGTTTTGGGTTATTTTTCATTTTTTAAAGTAAAAGTAACAAAAAAAATGTTGTCCAACCAAAAAATTCTGCAGTGATATATCCTCTTATTTTTCTTTGTTGCTATTGAGGCAATGGAACATAATAGAGAGTGGTTTAAGGACTCACAAAAGCCAATTCTTATATCTTACGGGTTAAAAAAAAAAAAACTCGAGAAGGCCGTTATAAAGTACCATATGATACATTAAAAGCGTAACTTCAGTGACATTTTTGGAATGGAAAGGCTGGGCCGGACACATGGACATCATTGAGAGCTAATTTTGGGCTCATTTATGAACTAGTTTTTATATTTAATTGCTTTTTATGAATTTGAATTAGTAAAGCAATCATAAAAAGCCACATGGCACTCAAAAAGTGCAATTTGGGTTGTTTTATTCGTTTTTTACAAATATAATAAAAAAGGGTGCTGTCCAACAAAAAATTCGCCAAACAAATTTACCACCAACCCTGAAAAAATTCTCTTCAATGGAGAATCTTCCTTGAAATTTTTCTAACATTTGAAATAGTTTTAGTATTTTTAGTTAAAAGTAATCTTAAAGCAAAATATGTGAAACATTAACTTACTCGTTTAGCATTGTTTGATTGATAATAAACAGAAAATCTGAATTATACTTGGCAGCATTGCGGTAGAAAACTTACATTAAATAAAACTTACTAGGTATGCCGATTGGATGGAAAAAATTGACACCTAGAGTACGAAAATTACCCTTCCCTTTGTATCTTTGTAAAAAAAACGAAATCTAGAAAAATTACACGTAAGTTTTTTTTGTGTAGATCAGATGGGGGGTATACATTTCCAAAGATGGTGGGGGGGGGAGTTCTAGTTCACTTTTTAAGGGTCAAAAGTGATCGGAGGGCAGCTAAACCCCCCCCCCCTCCCCCTCATCCTTTTTACCCAAATATATTCTATTTAAATTTTAAGGTAGCAATTTTGTTAAAAATAGTTCAAAGATGATATAAAAAAAACTTCGGGGTTGACACAGCCCCCCAGAGCCAAGGGAAAGACGTTTTAGGTTATGCCCTGGGGGCAAATATGGTTCTTATAGAATGGATGCTCATACAAACTTTAAAAAAGGCTCATTTGATTCGAAACTAAACGTTCTAGTTCACTTTTTCTCACGTTCTACTAGAACTCACGTTCTAGTAGACATTCTGTTAAAATTACTTCATTGGTCAGATCACAAAACTGCGATGTCGACGCAACCAACCAGGGCCCAGGGGTCGGCGTTTTAAGTTATGCCCTTTGGGCATATATGGCTCTTAGGGAAGGGATACTCGTATAAACTTCAGAGAGGGCGCATTTGACTGGAAATTGAAAGTTCTAGTTCACTTTTTAAGAGTCAAAAATGATTGGAGGGAAGCTATCCCCCTCCCAATGCCCTTCTTTTCCCTAATAAATCCGATAAAAATTTTGAGGTTGCCTTTTTGTTAAAAATAGTTCAAAGATTATACAACAAAAACTCCAGGGACGACACAACCTCCAGGGGCCCTGGAGCAGGCGTTGTAAGTTATGTCCTTGGGGTATATAAGGTTCTTATGAAAGGGATGCTCTTATAAACTTCAGAGAGGGTTCATTTGATTGGAAATTAAAAGCTCTAGTTTATTTTTCACAGTCGAAAGAGATCGGAGGACAACTATCCCCATGCCCTTTTTCCCCAAATACATCAGATAAAAATTTTGAGATGGCCATTTTGTTAAAAATAGTTCTAAGGTCATTCAACAAAACTCCGATGTCGACACAACCCCCTAGGGCCCTAAGGCAGGCATTGTAAGTTATGCCCTTGGGGGCATATAAGGTTCTTATGGAAGGGATGCTTATATAAATTTCAAAGAGGGCTCATTTGATTGGAAATTGACAGTTCTAGTTCACTTTTTTTCAGAGTCAAAAGTGATCAGAGCGCAGCTAGCCCCCCCCACCCTTTTTTCCCCAAATGTATCAAATAAAAATTTGAGATAGAAATTTGGTTATAAATAGCTCAAAACAAATAACAAAACTCCAATGTCGAAACAGCCCCTAGAGGCCTGGGGGCAGGCTTTGTAATTTATGCCCTTGGGGCATCGATGGTTCTTATGGAAGGGACGCTCGTATAACTTCAGAGAGAGCTCATTTGATTAGAAATTGAAAGTTTTACTTCGCTTTTTAAGAATCAAAAGTGATCGGAGGGCAGCTAGCCCCCCTCCCGAATGCTTTTTTCCCACCAAATGCAGCAGATAAAAATTTTTGAGATATCTATCTCAGGGCAGGCGTTGTAAGTTATGCCATGGGGCATATGTGGTTCTTATGGAACAGATGCTAGTATATACTTCGGACAGAGCTAATTTGTTTGGAAAACGAAAGTTCTTATTCACTGTTTAAGAGTCAAAAGAGACCGGAGGGTAACTAACCCATCCCCTCCCCTACGCCCTTTTTCCCTAAATGCATGAAATAAAAATTTTGAGATAACTATTTTGTTACAAATAGTTAAAAGTGTGATAACAAAAACTCTGGAGTCGATGCAGCTCCCCAGGGCCCAGGGGTAGTCGTTGTAAGTTATGCCCTGGGGGCATATATGGTTCTTATGGAAGGGATGCTCGTATAAACTTCAGAGGGGGCTCATTTTCCCCAAACCCATCCTATAACATTTTGAGATAGTATATTTTTAAATAGTTCAAATATCAGATAACAAAACTCCGGTGTCGAACCCCCCCCCCCAGGGTCTGGGGGTAGGCGTTGTCAGTAATGCCCTGGGGGCATATATGGTTCTTATGGAAGGGATGCTCGTATAAACCTATGAGAGGGCTTAATTCACTGGAAATTGAAAGTTCTAGTTCATTTTTTAAGAGTCAAAAGTTATCGGCGTTGTAAGTTATGCCCTGGGGGCAAATATGGTTCCTATACACGGGATACTCGTATAAAATTTAGAGAGGGCTTATTTGATTGAAATTTGAAAGTTCTAGTTCACTTTTAAAGAGTCAAAAGAGATCTTAAATTATACCCTGGGGGAAAATATGGTCCTTATAGAAGGGATGCGCGTATAAATTTCAGAAAGGGGTCATTTGATTGGAAATTGAAAGCTCTAGCTCACTTTTTCAGAGTCAAAAGAGATCGGAAGGCAACTAGCCCCTTATCCCTCCACGCCTTTTTTCCCCAGACCCATCCGATAAAAATGTTGAGATTGCCATTTTGTTGAAAATAGTTCAAGTATCAGGTATTAAAACTCCGAGGTCGACACAACCACCCAGGGCTCGGGGACAGGCATTGTAAGTTATGCCCTGGGAGCATATATGTTTTTTATAGATGGGATACTTGTATAAATTTTAGAGAGGGGTTATTTGATTGAAAGTTGAAAGTTCTAGTTCACTTTTAAAGAGTCAAAACAGATCGAAGGTTAAAAAATAGTTCAAATATAAGATAATAAAAACTTTGAGGTTGACACAAACCCCCAGAGCCCAGGCGCAAGCGTTTTAAGTTATGCCCGGGGCATATAAGGTTTTTATGCAAGGAGAGGTTGCATAAACTTCAGAAGTGGCTCATTTGATTTCAAATTGAAAGTTCTAGATACCTTTTTATGGATCAAAAGGTATCGGAGGGTATATATCACCCCCCCCCCCCCACACCCGCACACATCCCTTTTTCCCAAATGCATCCGATCAAGATTTTGAGATTGTTAGTTTGTTTGAAGTAGTCCAACGATTCGATAACAAAAACTTTTGGGTCAAAATAACCTTCCCCCCCCCTCCAGAGTCCAGAGGAAGGCCCATAACTTATACTGTGGGGTATTTAAGCTTTTTATGGAAGAGGTGGTCTTATAAACTTTGGGGGGGACTCAAATGAAACACCCTCTAGTATTAAATCCGACCCCCTAAAATCCTCACATTCGCAGCTCAAATGGGAGGATAGCTCTATATAGCCTACTGCTTGTGAGTGGTTATCTCTTATGTAAAGTTAATAATGTAGTTAATTCTTATCTGTTACTAAGTTTTAAACAATAGAAAACTAAAGGTCATAATGGCAATTAATTTTTGATGTTTTATTGTTTTTTAGTTGTGCACTAAGATTATTGAAAACAGGGCCACCACGGGAAGTATGTGCACAGCCCGTCCCTTCCACCCCTCACTATTAACCCCCTCCCCCTTTTTCCTTTTCCCCCAAATGCTTCATCAAGAATTTTATCAAATTTCCAAATAGCCATTTTGTTTAAAATAGCCCAAAATTCAAATAAATATAACTTAGGGGTTGAGAAATCCTCCATAGCTCCTGGGGCAAGGATTGTAACTTAAGTAAGTTACAGTTAGGTTAAGTAAGTTAAGTTAGGTTTTTCGTATCAACTTTGGAGGGGGCTCATTTGATCGGCAATTGAAACTTCTAGTTTTTTCAAGAGTCAGAAGTGATCAATGGGCTGACGCCCCACTTTTTCAAAGGGCATCCGGTCAAAATTTTGATATTGCCATTTTGTTCAAAAAGATTCAAACGCTAAACAACGATGCTTCTGGGGTTGAACCCCCCGCCCCAACCCCGGGGAAATGGCGCTGAGTTATGGAACCTGCTTATTGTTACTTTGACACTTAGTTTACTTCAATCCATGGATTTAGTGATTTTCGTGGCAACTTCGATTTACGGTGCAAAGGCTATAATTTTGCAAGTTGCTTATTGTTACTTTGATACCTTGCTTACTTTGATGCTTTCTTTACTTTTTTATTTTTTTACTCCGGTATTGTTACTTTGATACTAGTTTTGATACTTTGATGAACATTTGATGTTGAAAAAAAGTCTTATTTTGAAATACCGAATTTTTAAAAACTTGGTACTTTTTGCAATCAAAAACAAACAAAAATTAATTTAAAAAAATAAACTTTCACAAAAAGGAGTTTTTAAAAGAAAAGTAAAGGCCATTTTAAACTTAAGATCAGCAGATACAAATACCTTCTAAAATTCAAACTCAAAACGATCAGAAATTATCGTTAAGGAATAATGAAACCCAAAACTAACAGAAATTCAATAAACAATCATAGCAAAAAAAACATGCATCAAGTAATAATATAAATGAATAAATAAATCTTAAACAGAGAGAAGCTTAAATTGAATATGCAAATCAAGCTTAAAATGAACAAAAATCACTACAAACAAGAGCTTGGGTATCGCTTCCTTCTCTCACTGTAAAAGTCCAAATCTACTGCGTCATTGGCGCTTTAATGAAAATGAATTATATTACTAATATTTTCTTTTGTACTTAATATTGAAAATAAACATTAAAAATATAGTAAAATTTTGAACTGATGAGCTTTCAGCAATTAATATCATTATACATCAAATATTCAGTTAATTTATTAATTCTTTCTAAGATTGTTCAAGAAGAGTATAGTTTCACAACAAACAAGAGTTTGGGTACTGTCCCCTTCCTTAATTGTATAAACTTAAAGCCTACTGCGTCAATGGCACTTCACTGAAAATGAATTACTACCACTACTAACAACAACTCACCGCAGCACCAAGCCACCTGAGGCCAACACAGCTACGCACGCTCCTCCTCCACCCCAATCTATTCAAAGAATCCCTTTTTACACCCGCCCACGAAGTTCCCATTTCATTTCAATCTTTCTTTATGACGGCTTCCCACCCCAGACGAGGACGAACTGCTTTCCGTTTAGCCCGAGAAGGTTGGCCAAAAGAACAATCTTCGGCAATCTGTTATCCTTCATCCGCACAACGTGCCCTAGACACCTCAACCTTTCTTTCATTATAGCCCTAGAGAGCGGTATTGAACCACATTTTTCGTATAGCCTATTGCTTGAAATACGGTCAGTCAGCCGGGTACCCAGAAGAATCCTTAAGCAATTTTTCTGGAAAACATCTAGCAAATCTTCATCCACTTTTCGGAGCGTCCATGCTTCAGAGCCATAATTGACCACTGTCATCACTGTAGTTTCTAATATTCTAATCTTGGTTTGCAGACTTATCTTCTTATTCTTCCAAACTTTTTTTTTACTGTGAAAAAAAACCCTGAGCCTTGGCTATTCTACTTTTAACATCTTCACTGCTCCCACCATCTTTACTAATAATACTACCAAGGCAAGTGAGGCTTCCCGCCTGATCAACTTTTTCATTACCCAGCGTCTCCTTTTCATCTTCACTTATTCCTAGCCTTTGCGACTTAGTCTTCTTAACATTAATTTTCAAACCTATTCTAGCACCCTGAACTCGCAAAAACCTCTAAAACTTCATTCATTTTACTCAAACTTTCATCTAGGATGCTTGAATCATCAGCATAAGCTCGTAAGTCCAGGAGACTTTTTCCTCCCCATTTGATTCCGTGGTCTCCCATTGCCTTTCCTGTGCTCCTTAAGACAAAGTCCATCAAAATAATCCATATAAAGGGGATAGAACACAACCCTGCTTAACTCCTGATTTAATACAAAACCAGCTGCTAACCTCATTTCCTACCTTAACCGCAGCAGTGTTATTCGCATGCTAACACACTAATCACTTTAATATATTTGTCTGGTATACCATACAAGGATAAAACCTTTAGTACAGCTCTTCTATCAACAGAATCGAATGCTCACTCATAATCTATAAAACTGAGGACAAAAGGTATTTGAAAACTCAGAAACTTCTCAATTATTAGCCTAAGAGCGAAAATTTGGTCGACACATCCTCTACCTTTTGTAAAACCGCACTGTTGAAGATTTCTTTATTCCTTTATATTAGTATCTATTGTATGTTTGTTTGCATTAATTGTTTATTTAATTTCTGCTCGTTTTGGGTTTCATTTATACTTGTTTATTTAATACCTGTTCGTTTTGGGTTTCATTTATGCTTCAATAGCAATTTTTTTTTCGTTTTAAGCTTGATTTGCATATTCAATTTAAGCATTACTCGCTTTAAGATCTATTTATCCATTTATATTATTACTTGTTGCATGTTCTTTTTTTGCTATGAATGTTTTAATAATTTTTGTTAGTTTTGGGTTTCATTATACTTCAATAACAAAATATTTTTTTTTCGTTTTAAGTTTGATTGCATATTCAATTTAAGCATTACTCACTTTAAGAATTATTTATCCATTTATATTATTACTTGTTGCATGTTCTTTTTTTGCTATGAATGTTTATTTAATTTCTGTTCGTTTTGGGTTTCCTTTATTCTTTAATAGTAGTTTCTGGTCGTTTTGAGTTTGAATTTTAATAATTTGTATCTGCTGATCTTAAGTTTAAAATGACCTATATTTTTCTTTGAAAAACTTCTTTTTTGGAAAGTTTTTTTTTTAATTAATAAAAAAAAATACCAATGTGCGTATGATACTGCATTATTGATTAGGCAAAATAGTTGGTCAGTCGATAAACACACTAAATCTATGAGACAGATATTCTCTTCCGTGTCAAATAAACCATCTTAATGTCAAAGTGGTATAGAGATCGAAAGAAGATGATGATAATTTAGAGGAATAGCCCACGAAATCATGATCTTTCATTTTCTAAGAAAAAAGGCGATTTTTCTAGCGCAAAGAAAATATCTGATTGGATACTTCAACCATAAATATCAAATTTTATATAAAATGGCCACCATTTGGTAAAATGGCCACCAGGTTTACCAGATTGCAGATATCAATATGAATGTAAATATCAGAATAATATCCGAAAATATCGAAAATATCGGAAAATATCGAATCATAATTGGAATAATATTTGTCTTTATTCTACAACTCTACCCAGAATCCAATTTTCGACACGTGTCTGCCTTCGCTATAGATTGCAAAAATTTTGGAAAATGTGTCAAAGTATTGACACATTAAATGTGTCAATGTGTAAACGGCCCAAAGCAGGGCCGTTTCCCCTCTCATGAAGTTTTGTCCCCCCCCCCTCTAGGTTTGGAAAGGCACCTTTTTATGATATTCTCATTTAAAAATGTTTTTTTTGTGCTTTCATTGAATATATGGAAAAAAACAGAATTACCCTCACTCCCCTGGGTTTTGTAAATACACATTTTGCTCCTCCCCTTCTACATTTAGGTCAATGAATGGATACCATTGCACAATGTTCGGTATAACTTAAGTAATTGATAAGGCATTCTCCTATTATATACTATCTAAGAAAAAGCAATGTTCTCCTGTTACCAATAATAATAGTTAATAGTTTAATAACTACAATCTTAGTAATCTTGAATAGTGGTTTATTGCAATCAAGAGCGTAATTTCGTCAAAATTCTGGGGGGGGGGGAAGTTGGGGCCAATTTTCCTAAATCAAGTGAAAATTGCAGTAAAAACTAAAAAAAGTTGTACCATAAAGGTACTATTTAGTAATTTAAAAGTACTATAAAGGTACTTAAAAGTACTATATAAAGGTAACTTATAGTACTTTAAAGGTAAATATGAGCTAAAAAACTGATCTGTTTCTGTAGATGTTTAAATTATGCAGGATAATCTTAGTTTTGACAAGGTTTTGGAAGAAAATAAAGTTCAACTGGGGGGGGGGGGGCAAACTATGGGCTCGGGGTGGGGCAAACCGAGGTTGGTAAGGGCAGCTGCCCCTATCCCATAGCAAATTACGCCCCCAATTGTAATTAAAACAGTATATTTGAATAATTGCCTGTGTCAGGAACTTTTAAATCAATTACTAATCTTCCGCTCTAAAAACAATCGTTTGACGTTATGAAACAGGCGCCTGAAGCAAATTTGGAATTGAGTGGGCTAGTATCCTTATTAAAATTCAAAAGCGATCAGAGGGTTAATGCCCCCCCCACGCCCATCATTTTTCCAAACACTTCTAATCAACATTTTGATATATCCATTTTTCTTAACGTATTTCAAGGGTCTGGAAACAATGTCCTGAGTATGACAACCCCCCGCCCCAACAGCCCTTAGGGCTAAGGTTGTAAGTTATGCCCTAGGGGCATATAAGGTTTTTATAGAAAGCGTTGTCGTAAGAACTTCAAAAAGGACTCATTCGATTGGAAATTAAGAGGGCAATTGCCCTTTTTAATAGTCGAAAGTAACCGGAGTGAGAATTACCACCCCCTCCCCACCCACTCCCATCATTTCCCCAAATACTTTGATATGGCCATTTCGTTCAACGTAGTTGAAAGGTCTGGAAATTATGTCTTTGAGCATGACAGCCCCCCCCCCCTATAGCCCTCAGAACAAGGGTCGTAAGTTATGTCCTTGGGCATATAAGGTTTTTATAAAAAGTTTTGTTGTAGAAGCTTCAAAAGGGCTCATTCGATTAGAAATTGAGAGGACTAGAGCCTTTCTTATTAGTTGAAAGTGATCAGAGGCCATTTCCCCTCACGCCCATCATTTCCCCAAACACTTCCAGTTAAAATTTCGAGATAGCCACTTTGTTCAACGTATTTGAAAGGAGCGGAAATTATGTCTTTGAATATAATAAATCCCCCCCCCCCCAGCCCTCAGGGCAAATGTTGTAAGTTATGACTTGGCGTATTTAAGGTTTTTGTAGAAAGCATGGTCACATAAACTTCGGAGGGGGCTCATTGGATCGGTAATCAGACGCTCTAGTGCTCTTTTTAAGAGTCAATGTGATCGGAGGGAACCTACCCCCCTCCCACACACACACGTCATGTTGTCCCGAAATGTATATAATAGAAATCATGAGATATCCATTCCATCCAAAACAGTCCAAATATCATATAACAAGGCTTTTGGGGTGGAAACAAACCCCATAGATTAGGGGCAAGGATTGTGAGTTGTGCCCAGGTGGCAGTTAAGGTTTTTATGGAAGGGATGTTTTTTTAACTTTAGAAGAGGCTCAGTCTTTCTCCCTGAAAACGACTATGTCAATATAAAACGAACAGAAATTAATTAAAAAGTTTTTCCACAAAATAAGTTTTAAAAAAAAAGAAAAGAACTCCATGAAACCAAAACTGAACAAAAATAGAATCAAATAATCTACCAAGCGTACAACTATCTAAAACCCCATGCTTTCTAAAAGCCAGAATATAAATTGTCCTTTAATAAAAAGATTCTTTTAAATTTTTTCATTTTTTTTAACTTTAAGAAATCAAAAATTAATTAAGATTTAAGGAATAAAAATCAGCATATATATGTCAAACTAACGATGCACATTTTTATCAGTAAATTCATTTGATTTTTTTTTAGTAAAGTACAAATTATATTCTGGATTTTAGAAAGTATAGGTTTTAGAACCCTACTCAGATTAATTTCTGCTCGTTTTGAGTTTGACTCTGTTATTTATTTTAATTTTTGTTTGTTTTGGGTTTCATTTATTTATTGATAATCATTTATGGTAGTTTTATGCTTGGTAAATTATTTGATTCTCTTTTTGTTCATTTTTGGTTTAATGGAGTTCTCTTATTTTATTGTGAAAAACTTATTTTGTGGAAAAAGTTTTTTTTTTAGTTAATCTAGGAAAATTGTGTATAGTTCATCCAAACTTAAAATGAACCACAAAGAAGTAGAAAGTTCACTTGTATAAAAATTAAAAAATTTTTTACATTATTTTAATTGGCTTAATATTTCAAACAAAAGAACCAATCAAGTAGAACTTCATTTTGATTCATTTTACTGGCTTAAAATTTACCAAAAGAAAAAATATAGCGGGATTATTGGCTTCCGTTTCCGGCATGCACTTAAGAAATAATATTATTGGCTAGCTAAAATACTTCACAGACCAAAGAAATTAAAGCAAATATTTTACCACGGAACTAAGGCAAAGTAGTATCTCTTTTTCTCTTTGGCTTAAGGCCAAAACTAATTCAATGATAAACATAACTTACCTATAGCATCTTGTCAAAGCAGTGATTTGCTTTGTTGAAAGCCACAATTCCTGGATAACTTTTGTATAGCAGGCTCCCATTAATATCAATGGCAGAACAAACATTATAAGGAGTTGATATATTGCCAACATTAGTTTTGCATCAAATATGGGTGCTGATATCCTATCTTCTAAATGTAGTTCTTCCAAAAGTTCATGTTTCCCAAGATATTTATATATATTCACAATGTAGACAAGGTCGTATACCCCAGGAGGTAAATATTGGCCTATTAATGAGAGGTTTGTTGATGAGGTGTCCACTACTAACCGGTTGTGTTTTTCATAGTCCATGCATGTGTAAACTTCTAGCGTCCTGTTGGATTTGTCCCTGTATTCGTACGAATAAATATCCTGAAATTAACAATCATTTTTGGGATCATTTAAACAATTTTTCATTAATAAAATATAAGAGAAAAAAAAAACTGATCTAGCGGTGAAGAGATAAAGGTATGAAACAAAGTTTTCAGCCAAATTTGTTCGAATCTGTCTAAAACCAAATTTTTAACCGAATTCATCTTGACTAACTTGAATCAAATTTTCAACTACCCTCGATCTAGAACCAAATGTTCAACCCATTTCAGCTTAGCTCTGCTTCAGACAAAATTTTTGACCAACCTCAGCGTGTTTAGAACTAAAGTGCCAACCAATTTTAGCTTCATTGAGATTAGGGCCAAACATTCAACCAATCAAACAGTTCGTGGTAACGATCTGTAAATAAGGAGCGACCCGGCTCAATAATAACCGAAACTCTAATAAACGGGATGAAATTCTAAACTTTCATGAAGTTTAGTCCTACCCATCAAAAGTTACGCGCCTGAGAAAATATGGCTGATGTTCGAGAAAAGGGGAAAGACCCCCTAAAAGCTATAGAACCTTAAGGAAAATCACACCATCAGATTCAGAGTATCAGAGAACCCTACTGTAGAGGTTTCAAGATCCTATCTGCAAAAATGTGGAATTTTGTACTTTTTGCCAGAAGAAAGATCACGGATGCGTGTTTATTTGTTTTTTGTTGTTTTTTTTCTGTTTTTTTTCCAGGGGTGATCGTATCAACCCAGTTGTTCTAGAATATCGTGGGAGGGCTAATTCAAACGGAAATTAAAATTTCTAGTGCCCTTTTTAGGTGACCAAATAAAATGGAGGGCAACTAGGCTCCCTCCCGCGCTCTTTTTTTCCCAAAGTCACCCGATCAAAATTTTGAGATAGCCATTTTGTTTAGCATGGTCGAAAAATAATAAATATGTCTTTTAGGATGACTTAATCCCCACAAGTCCCCGGGGGGAGGGCTGAAAGTTATGTACTTTACCAAATGTATACATATAGTATTGGTTATTGGGAAGTGTACAGTTTTCAAGGGGAATTTTCTTCTGGTAGTGGAGGGGGGGGGGGGCGTCGGGGGTATTGTGGGACGATCTTTCCATTGAGTAAGTTTTCATGGGGGAAGGGACATTGCTATGAAGAGGGCGCCGGATTTCCTAGGATTATCAGAGGCAACGCTGTAGTGTTGTCTATAGTAAAGGCCATACGGCTTCAATATTATTATCTTTTTCCCAGAGGCACTTCATATGGAAGAAATCGTCGTAGATACTTCAAGGTGGGCCCATTCGACTGGAAATCGTAAGTTCTAGTGCCCTTTTCAATAGTCGATAGTGATTGGAGGGCAACTAGCCCCCCCCCCCACGCCAATCATTCCCCTAAACGCATCGAATCAAAAATTTTGAGATAGCCATTTTGTTCAGCGTAGCTGATTTCAAGGTGAAAAATATATTTTTGAGGAGGCTCTCCCACAACCCTCAGGGCAAGGATTTTAAGTTATGCCCTGGGGGCATATACGGTTTTTATAGAAGGCGTTGTCGTAGAAACTTCAAAACAGGCTTATTCGATTGGAAATTGGCTAGTTTCCTTTTTAATAGTCGAAAGTGAGTGTAGGGCAACTAGCCCCCCCCCACGCCCATCATTTCCCCAAACACATCCAATCAAAATTTTGAGACAGCCATTTTGTTCAGCGTAGTTGATTTCCAGATAGAAAATATGTTTTTGAGGAGGACACTCCACCAAAACCCTCAGGGCAAGAGTTTTAAGTTATGTCCTGGGAGCATATAAGGTTTTTATAGAAGGCGTTGTCGTAGAAACTTCAAAACAGGCTCATTCGATTGGAAATTCAAACGTCTAGTGCCCTTTTTAATAGTCGAAAGTGATTGGAGGGCAAATAGCCCCCCCCCACGCCCATCATTCCCCCAAATAGATCCAATCAAAATTTTGAGATAGCCATTTCGTTCAGCGTAGTTGATTTCCAAATAGAAGGACACTCCCCCATAACCCCCAGGGCAACGGTTTTAAGTTATACCCTGGGGCCATATAAGGTTTTTATAGATGGCGTTGTCATAGAAACTTTAAAAAAGACTCATTCGATTGGAAATTCAAAGGGCTAGTGCCCTTTTTAATAGTCTAAACTGATTTGAGGGCAACCAACCCCCCTCATTGGCCACCTTTCCCCAAACACATCCAATCAAAATTTTGAGACAGCCATTTTATTAAACGTAGTTTTAAGTTCTGGAAATTAGGTCTTTGAGGATGACAACTCCCCCACAGCCCTCAGGGTAAGGGTTGTAAGTTATGCCCTCAGGGCATATAAGGTTTTGTATGGACAACGTTGTCGTAGAAACTTCAGAAAGGGCTCATTCGATTGGAAATTTAAATGGCTATTCCCTTTTTAATAGTCAAAAGTGATTCTAAAGCAACTGACTCCCCTTCTACGCCCACCAATTCCCCAAACAAATCCGATCAAAATTTTGATATAGCTATTTTGTTCAACGTAGTTGAAAGTTCTGGAAATTATATGTTTGAGCAGGACACTCCCCCCACAGTCTTCAGGGGCAAGGGTTTTAAGTTATGCCCTGAGGGCATATATGGTTCTTATGGAAGGAATGCTTGGATAAACTTCAGGTTTATCCAATTATTCTCATTTGATTGGAAATTGAAAGTTCCAGTTAAGTTTTTTAGAGTCAAAATAGATTGGAGGGCAACTAGCCCTGCCCCACGCCCCTTTTTCCCCAAATGCATCCAATAAAATTTTGAGATAGCCATTAAGTTTAAAATTTCTCAAAAGTCAGATAACAAAAACTCATTTGTCGTCACAACCCCCCAGGGCACGGGGGCAGGCGTTGTAAGTTATGCCCTGGGGCATATATTGTTCGTGTGAAAGGGATGCTCGTATAACCTTCAGAGAGGGCTCATTTGATTTGATATTGAAAGTTCGAGCTCACTTTTTAATAGTCAAAAGAGATCCGAGGGCAGCTAGCCTCCCCCCACGCCTTCTCTTTCAAAACCTATCTGATGAAAATTTTGAGATAGACATCTTGTTAAAAATAGTTCAAAGGTCGGATAAGAAAAAATCCGATGTCAATAGTCACCTCCAGGGCACAGGGGAAGGTGTTCTAAGTTATTCCCTAAGGGCGTGTATGGTTCTTATGAAAGGGATGCTCGTATAAACTTCATAGAGTGCTCATTTGATTGGAAATTGAAAGTTCTAGTTCACTTTTTAAGAGTCAAGAGAGTTAAACTAGCCCCCAACCCCCACCCCACGCTCTTTTTTCCCCAATCTCGTCTACTACAAATATTTTCTTTTCCAGTTCTGACAGTATTGAAAATAAAAATACAATTACAGTGAACTAAATTCTTGAACTGATGGATCTTTCAACAATTAATATCGTTATGCATCAAATACTTAATTTGATGTTTTTTATACTTTCCAAGACTATTCAAGACGCACATAGTTTTCAGTAAAGCGCCAATGACGCAGTAGGTTTTAGACTTTTACAGTGAGAGAAGAAGGTCATACCCAAACTCTTGTTTGTGGTGATTTTTGTTCGTTTCAAGCTTGATTTGCATGTTCAATTTAAGTTCCACTCGTTTTAAGATTTATTTATAAATTTAAATTAATATCTGTTGTATGTTTGTTTGCATTGATTGTTTATTTAATTTCTGTTCGTTTTAAGTTTCATTTATAATTCAATAGGAAAATATTTTTTTTCGTTTTAAGCTTGATATTCATATTCAATCTAAGCATTACTCGCTTTAAGATCTATTTATTCATTTATATAATTAATTGTTGTATTTTTTTCCTATGAATGTTTTTTTTTAATTTCTGTTCGTTTTGGGTTTCATTTATTCTTTAATAGTAATTTCTGGTCGTTTTGAGTTTGAATATTAAAAGGTATTTGTGTCTGCCGAGCTTAAGTTTAAAATGGCCTTTAATTTTCTTTGAAAAAGTTATTTTTCGGTATTTTTTTTTTTTAATTCATTCAAAAAAACGATCAGAAATTAAGTAAAAAAATATACAAGTTTTTCAACTGAAAGTAAGAAGCAGCAACATCAAACTTAAAACGAACAGAAATTATTAGCTATATGACTGGGTTCGCCTCCTAGTCAATACCTGGCTCTTTAAGCCAAAGATTTTTTAGTACTTTCATAAGAGCTATTTAATCTAATTAACGGCATTTGTGATTAAGGGGTCATTTTTAAAGAATTGGAACAAAATTTGAACTTTAGCGTAAAGAGCAAGGTATGACTAGGAGGGTAAACCCCCTAATATACGTATTAAAAATATATGGACATAGAAGTTCGTTACGGAAGTTAATTCGTAAGTTACATATATTTATTACTAATAAAAACGTTCGTAAATAAAATTGAACAACTTTCGAGAAAGCCATTTAACTAAATAAAAGTAAAATTAATATGCAATTTTTGTAGTTATTCATGTACGGTGAGCCAAAACCAAAACCTCCATTAATTCAAAAACCTTCAAAAATTAAATAAAAAACCACAAGTTTTGTTTAATTGAAAGTAAGGAGCAACATTAAAACTTAAAACGAATAGAAATTATTCTGTATATGAAAGAGGCTGTCCCTCCTCAACGCCTCGCTCTTTAAGCTGAAGTTAGAATCTTTCTCATGACTCTATTTTTTAAAACAATAAAAAACCTTAGCGTAAAGAGCGAGGCGTTGAGGAGAGGGCAGCCCTTTTCATATGCGGAATAATTTCTCTTCGTTTAAGTTTTAATGTTGCTCCTTACTTTCAGTTAAAAAAACTTTTTTTTTTTATTTAATTTCATTTTAAATCAAGTATGCATCAGATAATATGTGAGAACGCCAGTTATCTAGAGAATATTACAAATCAGAACTATTTGAGTCCAGCGAAAGAAGTTAAGCGCTTATTTGTCAGGATATATTTCAGAGTGTGTCTTTATTGTCTGATTTAAAGAGACAAAATCTTCACTTCCGAAGGTATTTTAAAGTTTTTGAGATAAGTAATTTATTTCAAAAGTCTAAAGCGCCAAATTTGATTTTCAGGATGCGTCTCTAGGGTAAAAGAATTACAGGTTTTTCTTTGTCTCATATTTTTCTTTAACTACTGATAGAGGTAGAAAAATGATGTAATCAAAGTGTTTATCTTATAAAATGTAACTTAATTAGAAATAATGCTTTTTGAAGTTATGGATTTCAATTTTGTTCTACATCAGTATTTCACTTCCGGTTTATTTTTTATTTCAGTCTGTGCCGAAACGAATATCTTATGAAAACAATGCCAATTGATTACTATTCATCCTAAGAAAATAAATGCATATTTTTAGGATTACATTAAAAGTTGTTAAATATTACATCTATTTTTTCTTCGCTAGAATGTCAACAGCATTTTCCACATAAATCTTTCAAAATTAGGAACACAATTGCCTTTACTAGCCTATACAAGCACAAAAATAGGAGGGGAACGTAAGAATGTTAAGACTGTAAAACGTTAAAATGTGAAATGTTAAGTTTTTAATTTCTATTTATGTGTTCTCAAATTTTCACAGGTACTTGTGTACTAAACAACCACATTGTATTATGTATAGAGTTGTTTATGTTAAGTTTTAAATTAACAAACAAGTTTTTTCAACTGAAAGTAAAGAGAAACATTAAAACTTAAAACGAATAGAAATTATTACGTATATGAGGGACGTTGCTCCTCCTCAACACCTCGGTCTTTACGCTAAAGTTTTTTAGTACTTAAGAAAAAGTTCCTTATTGTTCCAATTAAACAAAAATAGTGTTTCAGGAGTCGTTCTTAAGGAATTGGGACAGAATTCAAACTTTGGGGTAAAGAGCGAAGAGTTAAGGATGAGCACTCCCACTCATATACGTAATATTTTTTGTTCGTTTTAAGTTTTAATTAAATAAAAAAAAAAGTTTTTTTTAACAGAAAGTA
Organism: Artemia sinica; assembly: GCA_027921565.1. Classification (NCBI taxonomy): domain Eukaryota; kingdom Metazoa; phylum Arthropoda; class Branchiopoda; order Anostraca; family Artemiidae; genus Artemia; species Artemia sinica. The sequence goes on along the minus strand of CM051272.1, from coordinate 44,293,975 downwards.
AGGAGCAACATTAAAACTTAAAACGAACAGAAATTATTCCGTATATGGAGGGGTGGTCTCCTCCTCAACACTTCGCTCTTTACGCTAGAGTTTTATAGTACTTTTGAAAAAACCTTCTCCAATTAAACAAGCGGTAGTAACAGGGGTGCTATTTCAGCACGAAAACCAAATATAGAAGACAACTGGACTTTAGCCAGAACACCAAGAAAACGGAATTTGACCTACTTTAGTGAGAGGGGCGTTAGAATTAAATTGTCAGATTACAGATACTCATACAAGAGAACTAGATCTAAAATTACTCTGTGACGCTTGGTGAACATCAAATTGTTTCTTCTAGAATTTGTTACGGGATTCTTGCAAGGAATTTCAGACGAGGTTCTTGCGTGCACATGGATTACACAGAGAATATATTTATTCCGAATGTATTCAACGCAGGAATTTTAAATGCGTAAGTTTGGTCGGTATAATACACAAGTAACAAATGAAGAGTGTACTTAACTTAAAATATTGTATAGTATAAGGAATATACATAAACTCGATAGTAATTAAGCTCAATACATTTTAGGTAACGATAGGCTACATCAGCCTTTAGTCGTCCATGCCACAGCCTCCAAGGGCCCCAATACCCCCTTCCCAACTTTTGGCCTCCCCCCTCCGTATTTTTCTTATAATTTTTTTCAAGTTTTTTTTCCTATTTTTTTATCATTTATTTTTTATTTTTTTCGTAGCTACTACTGCTACTACTACTACTAACAACTCACCACAGCAACAAGCCGCCTGAGGCCAACACAGCTACGCACGCTCCTCCTCCACCCCAATCTATTCAAAGCCTCCCTTTTTACACCCACCCACGAAGTTCCCATTTCCTTTAAATCTTTCTTTATCACGTCCTCCCACCCCAGACGGGGACGACCTGCTTTCCGTTTAGCCCGAGTTGGCCGAAAAGAACAATCGTCGGCAATCTGTCATCCTTCATCCGCACAACGTGCCCTAACCACCCCAACCTTTCTTTCATTATAGCCCTAGAGAGCGGTATTGTGCCACATTTTTCGCAAAGCCTGTTGTTTGAAATACGGTCAGTCAGCCGGGTACCCAGAACAATCCTTAAGCAATTTCTCTGGAAAACATCTAGCAAATCTTCATCCGCTTTTCGGAGCCTCCATGCTTCAGAGCCATATTTGACCACTGTCATCGCTGTAGCTTCTAATATTCTAATCTTGGTTTGCAGACTTATCTTCCTATTCTTCCAGACTTTTTTTTAACTGTGAAAAAACACCCTGAGCCTTGGCTATTCTATTTTTAACATCTTAACTGCTCCCACCATCTTTACTAATAATACTACCAAGGTAAGTGAAACTGCCCACCTGATCAATTTTTTCATTACCCAACGTCACCTTTTCATCTTCACTTATTCCTAGCCTTAGTGACTTAGTCTTCCTAACATTAATTTTCAAACCAATTCTAGCACCCTGAACTCGCAAAACCCCTAAAACTTCATTCATTTTGCTCACACTTTCATCTAGGATGCTTAAATCATCAGCATAATCCAAGTCCAGGAGACTTTTTCCTCCCCATTTGATTCCGTGGTCTCCCATTGCCTTTCCTGTGCTCCTTAAAACAAAGTCCATCAAAATAATCCATATAAAGGGGGATAGAACACAACCCTGCTTAACTCCTGATTTAATACAAAACCAGCTGCTAACCTCATTTCCTACCTTAACCGCAGCAGTGTTATTCTCGTACATAGCATTAATCGCTTTAATGTATTTGTCTGGTATACCATACAAGGATAAAACCTTTACTAAAGCTCTTCTATCAACAGAATCGAACGCTTGCTCATAATCTATAAAACTGAGGACCAAAGGTGTTTGAAAACTCAGGCACTTCTCAATTATTAGCCTAAGAGTGAAAATTTGGTCGACAGATCCTCTACCTTTTCTAAAACCGCACTGCTCTTCTCTTAAAACTTTGTCTACGGCATCTCTCAGTCTAAAAATTGTCATATTACTCAGTAATTTGCTACCTACAGAGACCAGACTAATGCCTCGATAATTACCACACTCACTTTTATCACCTTTCTTATAAAGTGGCTTAATTAAGGTTTTCCTAAAATCGTTAGGTACTTCCCCTTTTTCAAAAATCATATTCATAATCTTCAATAACTTATTTCTAACCTCAGAGCCACCATATTTAAGAAACTCATTTACCACTATATCAGCACCTGGAGCCTTATTATTCTTTAATCCTTTTAGTGCTATTGCTAATTCTTCCTCACAAAACAAATCTTCCTTCACATCCAAGGTATCACAAACTTTTTCATTTTCCTCTATATTTTTTCCTGCAACTCTATCTCGGTTAAGCAAGTTCTCAAAATGTTTGGCCCATCTCTCTTTAGATTTTTCCTTAGCGCTAATTGTGACCCCATTCCTATCTTTAACTGAGACAAGTCCGGATTGACTACTCCCTCTCAACTTGTTAACGTGCCAGTACAATATTTTACTAGTATGCCGTCTAGCTGCATCTTCCAGATCCTCGGCAATTTTATCCATGGCCTCAACTTCACACCTCCTTAGTTCATATTTTAGTGCTTTCTCCACTTTCTTTACATTTCTTTTCTTTCATACGATCTATCACTCAGATAATTCTTGTACAAGTCCTTTCTCCTTTCTATTAAACATAAAGCTTTTTCACTAATATTCTTAGCTGCAGTTCTAGCTCTCTTGCCTAATACACCTTCAGCAACTTCACAAATTATTTTTCTAAAATTATTCCAACCATCTTCCACATTATAAAATTTTAAACTCTCAAGTTTAGTATTCAACTGTTCGTGGAAAGTTTCTCTCAAATTCTCATCCTGGAGTCTACCAACATCATAACTTCCTGGGAGGTAGTTACCCTTCCGATATTTCAGCTTTAAATTAACCCTTGACACTACTAGATGGTGATCTTTACTTTTAACATCAATAACAGCACTCCTATATACCCTAGTATCTTGTATTGATCCTGCCAGTTTTCGGTTTACTATAACTTAATCAATAAGGTTTGCTGTCTTACCATCACGTGAATAACACTCCCTGTCTATGTACCCCATCCTTCCTGCCTGAGTAAACAAATTCTATATCACCTAACTTCATGCTTCCTACCCCTGGGATATGAGTTTCTGAAACTCCTAATAAATCCAGTTCGAATCGTCTGAATTCGTCAGTCAAAATGTCGATACGATAG